>CM076686.1:18495074-18885074 GCA_038501925.1 Xenopus petersii
CGAATTAGAAGTCAAAGTCGTAGTATCCTATTCGATGGTCGAAGTATCCAAAAAATTACTTTGAATTTCGAATTTTTTTACTTTGAAAATTCCCTCGAAGATTCAAATAATTTATATAGTGTAAGTAAAGTTTATTTTGCTTGACTAACATGATAAAATAGGATTTGGAATAATTTTTTGGATGAAGGGACCCCTTTAAGAGGTTATTACGTAGGCAATATATTAGTACGGCTGCAAAATAAGGGGATGTTTGACATGTGACAATGTAATCCATAGAAAAGTTGCTGCCCTGGTGAAGTCCTGTAACCATACATGTGAGGGTTACCATAGAGATGGAAAGTCTGGGGTCATTTTGAAGTGGTCATACTTTATTATCTGTTCAAAGTGACGTAAATGGAGAAAAATATTTCGAAAAGGGTTTGGTTTTCTGTTGAACATAATTTGCAGAACCTGCTTCCTCTTCATTTGATACCTGACTTCTTTTGGATGGCTTCTACAATGCTCTGCACGTCTTGTCTTGATCTTTTCATAGCAGCCATTGCTTCTCGTAACTAAAAGAAATAAAAGGAAAAACAGCATAACTTCACTTTTAAACAACTGTAAGGGGTTGGAAATAACTGAGCATTTTGGTCTTTACTTTTTATTGATTCCATAAAAAGTTTACAATACATACAAATGTTTCATGAATTACAACGGGAATAAATATACAGTTCTCCCCTTTCCTTTACCTGGCTGGAGTATTTTGACAATACTATCAGTTTAAAGACACCAGAAGTTAAATCTTTTTTTTTTTTTACATCTCTCATAACATTGCCTTTGCACGCTGTTTGTCATTTTGCCATGAACTAATTTGCCCGATGCTTTTTACATTACCTATCTGATCCCTCGTGTTCTTCTATGGAGGGGTTGCCATATGTATAGCAGTAGTTTGTTAGCAATAGAAACTGACAGGTGGAGAAGGGACAGTCAGGTTGGCAAAATAATCAGGTTTAGGGACTTCAAGTAACAATTACTTACAAAAGCAGTCCTACCACCTATATGTAACTTTTAGTACAGGTATGGGATCCATTATCCGGAAACCAGTTATCCAGAGAGTTCAGAATTACGGAAAGGCCGTCTCCCATAGGATCCATTATAATCAAATAATACAAACAGATTTTTTCAAATTATTTCATTTTTCTCTGTAATAATACATTGTACTTGATACCATCTAAGATATAATTAATCCTTATTGGAAGCAAAACCAGCCTATTGGGTTTATTCAATGTTTACTTGATTTTCTAGTAGTCTTAAGGAGTGAAGATCCAAATAACGGAAAGACCCGTTATCTGGAAAGCCCCAGGTCCCGAGCATTCTGAATAATAGGTCCCATACCTGTATATTCATATTCTGCAGAGTAGTTTTTCTTAGTGTCAGTATCACTTTAAAGCAACATACCAGCCAAGCTATGATGTCAAATAAAGCCCAAAATAATCAGCTTTATTAAAGGGGTGGTTCCTTTTAAGGTAACTTTTAATATGTTATAGATCATATGCAACTTTTCAGTTGGTTTTCATTATTTATTTTTTATAGTTTTATAGTTATTTGCCTTTTTCTTCTGATTCTTTGCAGCTTTCAAATGGATGTCGCTGACCCCATCTAAAAAACAAATGCGGGGCAGGACTTGGTCCTTGATGGAGTAGCAGCGCGCTGTAAGAGCTCCTGCATGTTAATGCAATATTTATCAGAGATTTGCCTGAATACTGAACACAAACAGTGAGAAGTGACTACCCAGCACTCTGGATATTGCAGAACTCATCTGGTCTCAAAAAGCCGACAACCCACATAAATATAACTTTACCCTACAAACTATCAAAGACATACTCCTGGTCTGGAGCAAGCCAGGAAACATAAGGGGGCAGATTTATCAAGGGTCGAATATCGAGGGTTAATTAACCCTCGATATTCGACTAGGAATTGAAATCCTTCGACTTCGAATATCGAAGTCGAAGGATTTAGCGCAGAAAATTCGATCGAACGATCGAAGGATTATTCATTCGATCGAACGATTAAATCCTTCGAATCGAACGATTCGAAGGATTTTAATCCAACGATCGAAGGAATATCCTTCGATCAAAAAAACTTAGGCAAGCCTATGGGGACCTTCCTCATAGGCTAACATTGACTTCAGTAGCTTTTATCTGCCGAACTAGGGGGTCGAAGTTTTTTTTAAAGAGACAGTACTTCGACTATCGAATGGTCGAATAGTCGAACGATTTTTAGTTCGAATCCTTTGATTCGAAGTCGTAGTCGAAGGTCGAAGTAGCCCATTCGATGGTCGAAGTAGCCCAAAAAAACACTTCGAAATTCGAAGTTTTTTTACTTCGAATCCTTCACTCGAATTTAGTGAATCGGCCCCAAGATGTTTGCTTTTACGATGTCATTTCCCAACTTGGTGCAGCAATATGCGATACTTAGTGTTGATCACTATAAATATCTGCAAGTGCGCCACTATCTCTCCACACAGTCAACTTTCCCCCTAGCTCAAAAAACGTGGTTGGAAACTTTTGTCTCCAAGATAAGCCATTAAAAGGACTGGTATCCTCTTTATACAAGCTGTTGCTATCGGCATATTCAGAGAGCAAAAATATGCAAATGATAGGCTGGGAAAGTAAACTCCAATTGCAACTGGAGACTGCTGACTGGGAAAGAGTCATTCAACATGTTAAACGGGCTACCAGATGCGGCAATCATTTGGAACAATATACAAAGCTTTAACTTAACTTAAACTTAACTGGTATCTGACCCCACATCAGTTAGCGCATATTTACCCCACCACCTCCGCTTTGTGCTGGAGACAATATGGAGCTGTTGGTACTTTAATATAACTTTAACTTAGTACACGATTAGGGTACAGGGGTAAGAAAAGGGGGACAGGCACTTCCTTCACTATAACCAAGATCCTATTACTCAAAAAATGATAACATAGTACAATCAGATCAGGTTTCAGAGACCGTTGTCCCTTGAGTAAGTAGTGTTTGTCTGCATAAGTCAAGTATTTGTGTACGTCTCCATACGGCTGTGTGTTGGGTTGCCGTTTGATATCACAATCCATTAATTCCTTCATTGTCATGTTGTATATTGTGCATCTTTGAGCACTTGGAGTATTTTTGGGGCTGTAATTGACTTCCACATTCTAGCTATGGAAGCCCTTGCCACGTTCTAGGTTTGTTGGGAAAATATGTAGGATAGCTATAGCTGGCGTGAGCACTATTGAAATATTCAGCTTTGTTGTAATGAGTCTCTCAATATCTTGCCACATTGGTTTAATTTTGGGGCAGTCCCAGAATGTGGCAAGATATTGAGAGACTCATTACAACAAAGCTGAATATTTCAATAGTGCTCAAGCCAGCTATAGCTATCCTACATATTTTCCCAACACACCTAGAACGTGGCAAGGGATTGTGATATCAAACGGCAACCCAAAACACAGCCTTATGGAGAGTATGGAGACGTACACAAATACTTGACTTATGCAGACAAACACTACTTACTCAAGGGACAACGGTCTCTGAAACCTGATCTGATTGTACTATGTTATCATTTTTTGAGTAATAGGATCTTGGTTATAGTGAAGGAAGTGCCTTTCCCCCTCGTTTCTTACCCCTGTACCCTAATGGTGTACTAAGTTATGCGTAAAGAAATGTGTATGATGCATGAAAGTATACTGTATACCCAATTCTACTTTTTTGAAAATCAATAAAGAATATTTGGAATTAAAAAACAAATGCTCTGTAAGGCTACACATTTATTGTTATTGTTACTTTTTATTACTGATCCTTCTATTCAGACTCTCTCCTATTCATATTCCAGTCTCTTATTCAAATAAATGCATGGTTGCTAGGGTAATTTGGACCCTAGTTACCAGATTGCTTAAGATGCAAATTGAAGAGCTGCTGAATAAAAAGCTAAATAACTCAAAAACCGCAAATATTAAAAAATTGCGAATTGTCTTAGAATATCACTCTCTACATCATACTAAAAGTTATCTCAAAGGTGAACAACCCCTTTAAGATGTATTGGCTGCTATTCTGTGATGCTGAATGTATAATATAAACTTACCAAATGCTTCTCTTTTGGAATCTTACTCACTGCTTCACCTGGGGAAAAGAGAAAATAGTTTTAATCTCAGATTCTAAAGCAAACACTTAATATAACCCAATGAATATCTGAAATCAAACATACAGAATCAAATCTACTGTTTTGGAATCACCAGGCCCATAAAGATGCACAACTAATGTCAAATAAACTGAAGCAACTCTGAAACAAAAATAACAGACTACAGACGCAACGGACTGTGGAGCCAAAGATACCTAATACTGATCTTTGTATAACATGCATACATGAACTTGTAAACTTGATCTTGACTCTTTCAGAACCAGGAAAATGCTGTGGCCCTTCATTGGACCCCTCTGCTTGTCAGTGACCCCCCCCCCTCCATGCCAAGTTAATGTCTCAGATCAATATAAGTACATTAGTGTGGTCAATGCTACAGATATTTAGCAAAATCTCCAATTTAAAAAATGTACCCAATTGCTGTAAAGCTTAATGGGATACTGTCGTGGGAAAACATGTTTTTTTCCAAAACGCATCAGTTAATAGTGCTGCTCCAGCAGAATTCTGCACGGAAATCCAATTCTCAAATTTGCAATCTGACATGGGGCTAGAAATATTGTCAGTTTCCCAGCTGCCCCCAGTCATGTGACTTGTGCCTGCACTTTTGGATGGAACTACTTTCTGGCAGGCTGTTATTTCTCCTACATAATATAACTGAATCAGTCTCAGAGGGACCTGGATTTTACTATTGAGTGCTGTTCTTAGATCTACCAGGCAGCTGTTATCTTGTGTTAGGGAGCTGTTATCTGGTTACCTTCCCATTGTTCTGTTGTTAGGTCGCTGGGGGGGAAAGGGAGGGGGTTGATATCACTCCAACTTGCAGTACAGCAGTAAAAAGTGACTGAAGTTTACTAGAGTACAAGTCACATGACTGGGGGTAGCTGGGAAACCAACAATATATCTAGCTCCATGTCGGATTTCAAAATGGGATATAACAAAATCTGTTTGCTCTGAATGGATTCAGTGCAGAATTCTGCTGGAGCAGCACTATTAACTGATGCGTTTTGGGGAAAAAAAACACGTTTTCCCATGACAGTGTCCCTGCTAGTATATACCATAGCACTTTCCTTGGTAAAAAGTTCTAGATTTCAATCTTTTTCTCTCTAAATTCTTTTTTTTCTTCTTAGTATTACCAACCTGATCCCACACTCATTACATCATCATCATCTTCATCAGGGATTTCAATAACCTCAGTTGGTTTCGAAGATCCTTCATCTTCAGAGCTGCTCTCTTTGTAGGTCATTCCTATTTGGTCATACAGACTCTTTACCAACGTCTCACAATCATCCACTGCCCTGGAGCACAAATATATGGGTTTGTAAAAAAATCCTGTTTTAGCATCTACTTTTAGGTTACAGTCCATTGTTTTTTTTGTTTGTTTTTTTGGATTGAGTTAGCAACAATCTTTGTGGTTTTAGTGGCTTTTTGAAACCATGACTAAACTGACTGACAAACAAACTACGAATGTCAGGTGATTTATTAAAAAAAAACAGAATAAAAAGTATGAAAGGAAAATTACACCAAACTCTGCATTAAAAAATACAAACTGGAAAAATTCAAGTTCTAGCAAAAAAAAATCCAAAAACTCTAAAAGTCTGAATTGATTTAAAGGACAAAAAAAAAGTTAAACTAAAGAAGTAGCTAGAAATGTTGTACATTATGTTTTGTGTTTCTGTACCAGCCCAAGGCAACCACAGCCCTTTAGCAGTAAAGATCTGTGTCTCCAAAGATGCCCCAGTAGCTCCCCATCTTCTTTTCTGCTGATTCACTGCACATGCTCTGTGCTGCTGTCACTTACTGAGCTTAGGGACCCACTCACAATATACAGTACACATAGAATAGAAATGTCACAATATAAGGCTGATTAGTAATTAATACACATAATTACTACATGGCAGCACAGAAACCAGTGCAGTTAGCATCAGAATTTAATAATCAGCCCTGTAGCATCAGCTTATATTACAGACCAACCTCATTTTCTGCTGGATAATTAGTGACGACCCCTAAGCTTAGCTTCTCAACAGCTGCTCAGAGCCCACTGAGCATGTGAGTGTCACAGACACTTTCCAAGATGGTGACCCCCTGTGACAAGTTTGAAGTCCTGGATCATTGCTGCTATTGACAAGCTGAAACTTTAGGCTGGTGCAATAAGCAATGCATTTTTAGCTCTATTCATTTTTAGGGTTTAGTTCTCCTTTAAAGAGTTCCAAAAAGATCAGCGCAGCTTCCACTGACATCTATAGGACCTCCCTTTTACCTAGTGTAGTTTTGTATTAAGAGGTTTTTACACTTCATAAATATCGAATTTTTAGAGCTTTTTTTTAAAAAAAAAAAAAAACATTAGAACACCACAAATTTTTAGAGAAAGAAAAAACATATTTGATTGTTAGTAAATGAACCCCTGAGACTAAAAGAAAAAACATTTCCATTTGTATTAGGAAATATGTAAGGAGAAACCATTCAGCTATTTTTTAAAGATTAAAGTATAATACACTACAGGTATGGGACCTATTATCCAGAATGCTCGGGACCTGGGGTTTTCTGGATAACAGATCTTTCCTTAATTTGGATCTTCATACTTACTATATGGTCTACTACAAAATCATGTAAATATTAATTAAACACAATAGTCTGGTTTTGCTTCCAACAAGGATTAATTATATCTTAGTTGGGATCAAGTACAAGCTACTGTTTTATTATTACAGAGAAAAAGGAAATCATTTTTAAAAATCTGCATTATTTCATTATAATGGAGTCTATGGGAAATGTTCATTCTGTAATTCGGAACTTTCTGGATAACGGATTATATCTTAGTTTAGATCAAGTACAAGCTACTGTTTTATTATTAGAGAAAAAGGAAATAATTTTTAAAAATTTGGATTATTTGGATAAAATGGAGTCTATGGGAGACGGGCATTCCGTAATTCAGAACTTTCTGGATAGCGGGTTTCTGGATAACGGATCCCATACCTGTAGCTGCTTTCATGTAAAGCTTCTTGTATAAGATATGAGATACCCGAGCACAGTATATGGCAAAGTACAGTCCAAATAGCCCCCCATCAAGTGTAATAAATAGTGACAGTCTATGGCAACTAGAGCCATTTGCCAGAACTCGCACATAGCCAGTCCAGGCCTGATGGTTAGATGTTGTCATTTTTTTTCTTTATTACCTTGTAGCATTGTCGAAAAGCTTGTCCACGTGATCCACTTCTGCCTCTTTTTGTTTCACCAGTTGCTCCATTTCCAATAGCTGAGCTTTCCGCTGTTTCACAATCTCGATTTTTTCCAGCTCTCTATCTATCAGCTCACGCAGGTCATCCATTGAAATGCCCAGCTCCTTCACCACCATCTGCTCCAACTCCATGGTCTCCTGCGACTCCATCTCTGGTTTAAAAAAAAAAAATATTTTTTTTTTTCAACTTGGTCCCTACCTGTTTGGGCATGAGAAGAATAGAAATGCTAAGGTAAATAATATTATTGTGCTGAATACTATGATTCGTTAAGTGACAAGCTCAGTTCTGATTTTAAGTAATAATCCAATGCAGACAGCTGGTGTATAAAGACATTGTAAAACTGGCCATACACTTAGGGTGTAAGAGTTCTGCACCTCTATTTGTGGCTGACTGGGAGGACTCTGGCCGGGGTACGAGATCTCGGGAACAAGGAGCACACAACTGGGTTGATCTTGTCTCATTTATTCATAGGCAAGCAAAACTTTATATACCCTTATTATTGCACCGTTACACACACACGGGATGTGTGTGTGGCATCCTGGGGGCCAATGAAAGACAGAGAAAAAGAAACAAGCTAGTTCAAGCTAGAGAGAAATGAAACAGTTTCCAGCTAGATCAAACAAGATTAAAATCCAGAGAAATACTGTGTGTCATGAGCAATATCACACGAGCACAAGTATATATGTATCAAACAAGCACGAGTGTATATATGTATCAAACAAGCACGAGTATATATGTACCAAACAAGCACAAGTGTATATATATGTACCAAACAAGCACAAGTGTATATATATGTACCAAACAAGCACAAGTGTATATATGTATCAAACAAGCACGAGTATATATGTATTAAACAAGCACGAGTATATATGTATTAAACAAGCACGAGTATATATGTATTAAACAAGCACGAGTATATATGTATTAAACAAGCACGAGTATATATGTATTAAACAAGCATGAGTATATATGCATCAAACAAGCATGAGTATATATGTATCAAACAAGCATGAGTATATATGTATCAAACAAGCACGAGTGTTTATATATATGTATCAAACAAGCACAAGTGTTTATATATATGTATCAAACAAGCACGAGTGTTTATATATATGTATCAAACAAGCACGAGTATATATGTATCAAACAAGCACGAGTGTTTATATATATGTATCAAACAAGCACGAGTATATATGTATCAAACAAGCACAAGTGTATATATGTATCAAACAAGCACAAGTGTATATATGTATCAAACAAGCACGAGTATATATGTATTAAACAAGCACGAGTATATATGTATTAAACAAGCATGAGTATATATGTATCAAACAAGCATGAGTATATATGTATCAAACAAGCACGAGTGTTTATATATATGTATCAAACAAGCACGAGTGTTTATATATATGTATCAAACAAGCACAAGTGTTTATATATATGTATCAAACAAGCACGAGTGTTTATATATATGTATCAAACAAGCATGAGTATATATGTATCAAACAAGCACGAGTGTTTATATATATGTATCAAACAAGCACGAGTATATATGTATCAAACAAGCACGAGTATATATGTATCAAACAAGCACGAGTATATATGTATCAAACAAGCATGAGTATATATATATCAATCATGCATGAGTATATATGTATCAAACATGCATAAGTATATATGTATCAAACATGCATAAATATATATGTATTAAACAAGCATGAGTATATATGTATCAAACAAGCATGAGTATATATGTATCAAACAAGCACGAGTGTTTATATATATATGTATCAAACAAGCGCGAGTAAATATGTATCAAACAAGCATGAGTATATATGTATCAATCATGCATGAGCATATATGTATCAAACATGCATAAGTATATATGTATCAAACAAGCATAAATATATATGTATTAAACAAGCATGAGTATAGATGTATCAAACAAGCATGAGTCTATATGTATCAAACAAGCAATGAGATTTCAACAGTCACCTACAACTAAGAAAATAAAAGCAAAGATCTGATTGGTAGCAGTGGGCAGCATAATAATAATCGGTCTGGAAAAGACGCCATCAAATTTGACCGAATGGATTTTCAAATGTTCCCCCGAGATACATCTGGCCAAATGTGTGTCAGCATGTCAGAAAGCTCTCTGCTCTGCACAAGAATATCTCTAGCTGGTGATTTTTTCTAATAAATAGAAATATAATAAAAGGAGTGCTGGGGCCCATGTAGAACATTAACTCTTAGGGGCAGATTTATCAAGGGTCGAAATTGAAAATTCGAATTTTGGTATGATATTCAGTGAGTGTATGGCAAGAGATAAGCCAACTGATATCGGCAGAAGACTTGGACATCAGTCGGCTCGTTGATTGGGCGCCTTTCAAGGCTCCAGAACATCGGCCATTGTTAGTGCTGAATCATCAGATACAGGTAGAATTCTATTGTTTCTTCCTGTATATCCGACGATTCCGCTCTACACGTGTGTATTGCAACAAATGATCATTCCTGTAAACAAATTATTATGTAATTATTACGTCTATGGCCACCTTTACAGAGTATTTGTTTTTTAGATGGGACCAGTAACCAGTGAAAGCTGGAAAGAGTCAGAAGAAAAGCATGAATAATTAAAAAAATAAAGAACTGGCCATTCTCGACACATACTAAAAGTTAACTAAAAGGTGAACCACCCCTTTAAAGGGGTTGCTTATCTCCCAAACACTTTTTTCAGTTTAGTTGTTCCCCAAAAATAAAGAGTTTTATTTATTTTTTATTGTTTTTCCAAAATCTAAGTTTAAAGTTGAATGTCCCTGTGTCTGGTGCTTGTCTGACAGCTCAGTAATTCAGGCGCAGACTCTAAACTGTTACAATTTTGCAACATTTAGTTGATACATTTCTCAGAAGCATCTCTGGAGTATTAGCAACTATTGTATCAATTCTGACAGCTGCCTGTAATGAAACCCAGGGATTCTGAGCAGGGACAAAGATAAGAAATGTATCAATTAGACGAGAAGATTCGGGGGGTTTAGTCACCCGGCGACTGCCTCCTCGTCGGCTACAATCTAAATCCCCGACAGGATGGCGCTCGGAGCGATTCTTTTTCCGAAGTCGTCCAAAAATCTCCTTGAACTGCCTCCCCGTCGGCTAGAAATGAAATCGTCAGCGGGATGGCATTAGGAACGATTCATTTTCCGAAGTCGCCAGAAGTTGCGGAAACTTCAGCTGACTTCAGAAAATGAAGCGATCGGAGTGCCATCCCGCCGGCGATTTAGATTCTAGCCGACGGGGAGGCAGTTCAGGGAGTTTAGTCGCCCGAAGAAGAGGCGATTTGTTGCCGGGCGACTAATCTCCCTGAATCTTCTCATCAGTTTCTGCCCTAAATGTATCGATTGATAAAAGTTTACAGGGTCATCATCAACATCCCCACCTCCCCAGGCTGCTTTAGAAGGTGAAAAATTACACTTTACACTAGAGACCCCTGCGCGGGTCCATTTTTTGGGACCAGTACCCGCCCCGTACCCGCAACCCGCAACCTGGACCCGCAAACCGCATTCTTACCTGCTTGGACACGCAACCAGACCCGACCCGCAAGTACCTTATCCACAACCCAGACCCGCTGACCATCAAGAATCAGGAAGTGGTGTCATTGTAATGCGGAAGTGACATCATCGGAAGCAGCCGTGATCAGGAAAAAAAGGATTAAACAGGAAGTGCTGTCATTGTAAACCGGAAATGATGTCATCGGAAGTCGACATGGCCAGTATAAGGAGTAAATATCGCTATTGAGAAGACCCGCGGCCCGACCCCTGACCCGCGTCTATACCCGCACCTTCTATCCGCAACCTGCAGGGTACTGCAGGTTTTTGTGGGTACCCGACCCCCTGCAGGACTCTACTTTATACTTCAATATTAGAAAAACACTCACACATTGTAAAGGTGGCCATACATGGATAGATCCGCTCGTTTGGCGATGTCGCCAAACGAGCGGATCTCCCTCCGATATGCCCACCTTGAGGTGGGCAATATCGGGCAGATCCGATCGTGGGCCCTAGGGCCCAACGATCGGATCCTAGCATTCGCAAACGAGCGGTCGGATCGCAGGACCGCATCAACGAACAGATGCGGCCGCGATCCGACGGGATTTTTAAACCCATCCGATCGAGATCTGGCCGACTTTCGGCCAGGTCTCGATCGGGGAAGCCCGTCGGGGGCCCCCATCTGTCGGCAGCTTTTATCGGCCCGTGTATGGCCATCTTAAGTAATTGAAAAAAAGTCATTATTTCTGGTGATCTGTCTGAAAACAACGAGTTGTTTGACGGTGAACAACCCCTTTAAAAGCAGGGCATCCTACTACAACTCGCCAGTTGTCTTTTTGACGGTTATTTGTAAACTTTGTAAATCTCCAGTACTATTCCCTGCACTGCTGCTCCCGACTCCAGAGCAATAATACACTAGTGCGTCCCGCTGAAGCCAAGACTCTGCTTCCCACAATGGGGCTCATTTATAAACACCGGGCACATTTGCCCATGGGCAGTCACCCATGGCAACCAACCAAAGTGTTGCATTTATTGTTTTACCTGCAGCTGGCTGATAAATCCCTGATTGGTTGTTGTTGATAAATAAGCTACATTAATGTATTTTACATGTTGTTTTCTGGTGTCTATGACAAAACCTGCAGGGTTTCATGGGAATTGTAGTAGAGACTGGCGAGGAGTATATTTCAGTCAGAACCAGCAGTGCAAGGAACACTGGAAACGTGTTTAGAATGATAACAAGGTGTGTTTTCTTTCTTGTATCCGGCCCATGCAGCCTGCACAAGCTTCTGTATTACTGACTGGCGCCTACATTCTCTCATTCCACAGATACATACCGCCCAGCAGTCCCGGATTTATTAACGTGTCCCACAGTCACGGGTCACCGTTTAAAAGTCCCGCAGCGCCGTTTAAGATTTAGCTTCTTGCCTCCTCTACATCCAGTCTGTCCATACAGTCTCATCCCGCGAGATCGTGACGTCACACCACACCGATAGAAGCGCCGTGACGCGGCACGTAGCCGCCAATAGCGTCTGAGGGTCTTTTGTGAAAGCAAAGGCCAGATTTTTTTCATAATTTATGGGATGAAATATGGGCTAATTTAGGAGAAGGCAATAAATTAAACTGTCCCAAGGTAACTTTGAGTGATTGGGTTTTTTATTGTCTGGCATAAGAGGGTCCCGTGACATTTTGTGATAATGGGCAGATTTTTTTTATATCTTGAAATGAGCAAGGACACATTCAGGCATAGATTTGGTAAAATTGACCAAAAGTGATCTTTTTTATGTTACGATTTAGGGTCAATACATGGGCTAATTTATAGAAAGTATGTGTGTCATACTCTGCACACCCTATATTCCCTGTGTGTCATACTCTGTCTGCCCTCTGCTCCCTTTGTACATACCTCCCAACTGTCCCTTTTTCGGAGGGACAGTCCCTCTTTTGACAGCTCAACCTGCAGTCCCTCGTTTGTACTGGAAAGTCCCTCTTTTCTCTGCACTGAACAGCCAGAAAAAGAAACAAAGTTTCTCACTTAATTGACTTTTAGCAGAGAGCCCAGAACAGCTAATAGGTGCAAATAAGATACTTTGTAACAATTTTGAGACACAAAAAAACAGTTTAGATAAGGAGAAATATTTTCAATTTTTCATAACCTGCCAAATTGTGTAAAATGAACATGGTAATTAGGGGGTGTGGCCACAGAAAGGGGTGTGGTCAAACAATGTCGCTGTTCTGCGTGCAAAAACAGTTTTTGTCCTTCTTTTTACTTCCAATATGTTGGGAGGTATGCTGTGTGTGCCATACTCTGCCTGCCCTATGCTCCCTGTGTGTGTCATACTCTGCCTGCCCTATGCTCCCTGTGTGTGTCATACTCTGCCTGCCCTATGCTCCCTGTGTGTGTCATACTCTGCCTGCCCTATGCTCCCTGTGTGTGTCATACTCTGCCTGCCATATGCTCCCTGGGTGTGTCATACTCTGCACATCCTATATTCCTGTGTGTGCCATACTCTGCCTACCCCATGCTCCCTGTGTGTGTCATACTCTGCCTGCCATATGCTCCTCTATAATCCCTGTGTGTGCCATACTCTGCCTGCCCTATGCTCCCTGTGTGTTTCATACTTTGCCTGCAATATGCTCCCTGTGTGTGTCATACTCTGCCTACCCTATGCTCCCTGTGTGTGCCATACTCTGCCTACCCTATGCTCCCTGTGTGTGTCATACTCTGCCTACCCTATGCTCCCTGTGTGTGCCATACTCTGCCTACCCTATGCTCCCTGTGTGTGCCATACTCTGCCTACCCTATGCTCCCTATGTGTTTCATACTCTGCCTGCCCTATGCTCCCTGTGTGTGACATACTCTGCCATATGCTCCCTGTGTGTGCCCTGCTCTGCCTATGGAACATATGCCTGGTAGGGTTTGTTTTGGGAGTTTGTTAGCAATTGAAAATTGTTGTTAGGGGCCCCTAAGGTGCTCATGTGCTGGGTGGGTCGCTGTTTTATCCACAGGGGAGGATGCGGCATATGGATTTAAGGGTATGACAACTTTTTTCATATTTTTCAAAATTAATGTGGACATGCTCTTGTGGTAACATGGTTGTGGTTTAAAGTGGGTGTGGTTTAAAAACAGGGAGTGGTTAACAATGGCTTCCATTATCCTCCCTCTGCCACGTAGGCCACAAAAATTCCAGCCCTTGGTACCACAGAAGTTGGACAGCTCTGTATTACAGCAATACTTCTTATTTTTTCAGGGGACTCAGGCTACCAGGTGCAAAGCTTTGTGGGCAAATATTTGTTTTAAAATAAATAATGCACCTTATTTTAATTTCTTTTCTAAAATGGCAGAGAATACCACAGTATTAAAGAGAATTATGGGGCCAAATCTCTGTATTGCAGCCCAAGGCCTAAGCAGTAATGACAACTTTACATTCCCTTTAAAGTTTAAATGGAGGCAAAATGAACTGGTGGAAACTGATATATTAAAAATGACACCTCATACCATGGGGCTCATTGGGTTGCACTTCTGCCTTGTAGCACTAGAGTCCTGAGTTTGATTCCAGCTTGGTTTACTGGCACTGTTTACTCAGACTTTTTTTATGTTTTATCAATGTCCGTATAGGATAAAACATACAAACTACATGCAGGTTGTTTGGCCCCTGCTGCGTGTGAATGTGATAGGGACCGTAGCCTGTAAGCTCCACTGGGGCAGAATATTTGGAGGCAGCGCTCTCCTGGGCATCAAACAAAAATCACTCTTCTCCAGAGGTCTCTGAGGAAGTGTATCACGAAACGCGTCAGACCTCAGATG
Organism: Xenopus petersii; assembly: GCA_038501925.1. NCBI lineage: Eukaryota > Metazoa > Chordata > Amphibia > Anura > Pipidae > Xenopus > Xenopus petersii. Next base: position 18,509,804 of record CM076686.1, read on the forward strand.
CTAAATTCGTCTGATTGATATTATGTCTAAATAAAGAATTTAAAATATTCTACTTTGCTGTTGGCGTTCCCCCTAGTGACGGACTCGGGGCTGGCTGCACCCAGGTCACTACCTTTGCAGGGTAAGATTTTCAGCTTTGTTTTTTCATCGTTGATTACATGAACAAAAGACTTTGAAAACCCAGTGTTTTTACTCAAGAGTGGGGTCCTGGGCAATTAGCACCCGGACCAACCGTTTTTTACGGTGAGCAGGTTTCAGTCCGTGACAAATCAAATAGCTATAATTAATACCCGCAAAATTGTTTCATTTTGAAGATTTAAGCCAATTTATAGAGCCGGATCTGCCTTTCCTTGAAGTCCACTGGGGCAGGGGCTTATTAATGATGTATAATCTCTGTAAAAGTAAAAGTGTTGCTCTATATGAATAACAGATAATAACTAGCATATGTAGTTATGTAGGTACTGTAGTTCCCTGCTCTTTTATCAGGCCAATTTTTTTTATTTCAAAATGAAAAAAAAATACCTTTTGTTTAATTAAAGGGGACCAATAACTAAAACTGCTATAGTAAAAATCAATTATAGGTGAGAATGAAGAGAAACAGATGCCGTATCTTACATTTTGGGACAAAAACAAAAATCCTCCATATCAAACCTGTCAAGGTCATGTATAAGTCAATTGCAGATAAACCCAATAACATCGAGCGATAAGGGGAGAAAAGTATGAAAAAAAAAATCATATGATTCAGGTTTTTGCTCTATTTTTTTGAGTTTTTTTTCCCCGATTAATTTCCCGAGTTATTTTAATGATAAATAAGACAATATTGTTGATGGGAGGTTAGTCGAGCTTTATTCTTTAAAGTATGAGCTAAAAGGTCGATGACAAGCGTTGTGCTGGCTAGACTCTTTGTAGTTCTGTGGGCAAAGGGCCAACTGGTAACTGCGGGTAAATATTATTAAGAAGAAGTTTCTACTCAAAAATGCAGCATTTGCCCTTTCTTGGAGATTGTGGCCTGTCAAAAAGATGCAATTACCATTCAGTTGAATTGGGGGACAATTTTTTAGCATTTTGCAGCTGCCTGTAGATCATCCCATCCTCCATTTACTATTGCTGTTTATGGGCCTAACTCACCTTCATTCTTTCTTGGTGTTCCTCAAGCCTCTGTATGTTGAACAGCACCAGACTGTGAAACTTTAGTGTTTAAAAAGCCTTTATTTCAGCTTTGGGCATCACCGCAACGTTTCAGGCCATGCGGCCTTTTGTCAAGCCTTTATTTCAGCTTTGGGCATCATCACAACGTTTCAGGCCATGCCTGGGTTGACTAAAGGCCGCATGGCCTGAAACGTTGCGGTGATGCCCAATGCTGAAATAAAGGCCTTTTAAACACTAAAGTTTCACAGTCTGGTGCTGTTCTACATACAAAGGTCTGTCGTGATATCAGTGGAAAGTGGCCACTGAGGAACGTGCACCAAGTCTCTACAGGAGAGATAATCGTTGTGCTGACTACTTTTCCAAGGTTCCTCAAGCCTCTGCCATAGGTCCTCTTTGCTTGCTCTGTATCACTTCTCTAGGAAAACAGACATCTGGATTCCAATGCCATCTTTCTGCTATATCTACCCGGCTACTTGTCTTCTCATATATCCTGAGCCACATATTGCTTTTCTCCTAACTTCCTGGATTTAGACTTCTTCTGAGCTCCTGCCTGTATCTTGATTTGACTACCATTGCTTATCACACTTTCCTCTTCCATCCCAACCTTCAAACACTCCTAAAGACCCACCTTTAGGTTATCAGAAGTCAACATAGCATCATAGCATCATCCCAAATTCCAAACCTTATGTCAGTTGTTTCCCATCTCTTTATATTATAAACCCTTTAATCCCTTCAGTCTCGTTCTGTCACCATAGTTTCTTAATCTATCGACCCCTGTTTGTTTATTTGTTATACAATGATTGTAAATATTGTGTCACTATGTAAATTAATGATGGTTTGATGACAATGATCCTCACTAGCTCTATTAGCATTATTACAAAAAGCACTCCGCTCTTTTGATTTGTTGTGGGCCTCGGGAAGCTGAGTATATGGTACATTCTGAACCCCCCAAAAAAAAGGATTAGTAAAAACTACAATGGCCAGAGAATTCTCCAGTCCCTGATGCACAGCATGGGTTTCTCCTGACATTTAACCTGGCATATTCTAAGCCAAGGTAAAATATATAAAGCTCTATGTAATTTGATCAATTATTTCCTCTGTCTCAGGCAGTGTGAGTTTGCAAAGGGCATGTTCCTATTAACCACAATTCAGTCACTTTAAAGCACAAGGAGTGACCATTTCTTTGAAGGCTTTACATTTGCACAAGTCAATAAAAGTCTCCTGTCCTTCCGGGCAGTGCTGCTTATTGGTCTTCCCACATGGAGTTTGGGATGTCCTTATAGGGGTCCATTATGAGCCGCGCACAACGGACAATCATCATGGCAAGAAACACACAGAGAAGCAAAAATAGGGCGATAGCAAATCCCTTATCCACATCCACAAGGGGCAGCAAGGTGGGATCATCCATACAGAGGTTCTTTTTTCTCTCTTCATCTGCATAAAAAGGCCAGGACCTAAAACACACAAAAGCAGCCAAAGTTCATTAACTCAAGAACGTCAAGACCATTGTCATCCCTCAAGGATTCTCTGTTTAATATATATATATATCTCCTGGTAGTCATTGGGTGCCCCAGGATGCTCCTGCCATGAGGCAAGCTGAGAACCTTTTAACAGGCATCAGCGAGTGGCCAGATACCAGGGGCAGCAAAAACCCTCCTCCTGTAACTTAAAGAACCGATTTCCATTATTTGAAATGGAAATTCTGCTCTGCTAGTTCAGCAAGCACAATAACACCCAGACCCCCCCTTTTCCCTGGACCCCCTCTTAAGTTACACCACTGCCCAAGAGGGGGTCCCCAAATGGGAAATGCTGCTGGAGTACAGTTTTGGGGAGATTGTAGCTAGGCCTCCTTTCTCAGTAGGCTGCTCCTACAGTTACACCACTGTCTTTGTCTTAAAATAAGTAACAAAAACCTATATTTCATGCTTTAAATGAATACTGTCATGGGACAACTTGTTTTTTCAAAACGCGGCTCAGCACACTTCTGCACTGAAATCTGTGTTTTTTAAAAGAGCAAACTGATTTTTTATATTTAATTTTGAAATCTGACATGGGTTAGACCTATTGTCAGTTTTCCAGGTGCCCCTAGTCATGTGATTTGTGTTCTAATAAACTTCAATCAATCACTCTTTACTGCTGTACTGCAAGTTGGAGTGATATCACCCCCTCCCTTCCTGCCCTTCCAGCAGCGCATCAGCAGAACAATGGGAAGGTAACCAGATAGCAGCTCCCTAACACAAGATAACAGCTGCCTGGTAGATATAAGAACAGCACTCCATAGTAAAATCCAGGTCCCACTGTGACACATTCAGTTACATTGAGTAGGAGAAACAACAGCCTGCCAGAAAGCAGTTCCATCCTAAAATGCTCTTTCTGAAAGCACATGACCAGGCAAAATGACCGGAGATGCACCTACACACCAATATTATTAATTAAAAAATACACTTGTTGGTTCAGGAACAAAATTTTATATTGTAGAGTGAATTATTTGAGTGTAAAATAAATAAAAACTACATGATAAAAATCATGACAGAATCTCTTTAAGACTAGGACTGTAGCTATCTATATATGAAATATTAAGTCTTGTGTGACATTCCGACTGCTGTAGCATACATACTTGTATAAGAAGGGGACATTTACCTTCAAATAAACTAGGGATGCACCGAATCCAGGATTCGGCCTTTTTCTGCAGGATTCGGCCGAATCTTTCTGCCCAACCGAATCCGAATCCTAATTTGCATATGCAAATTGGGGGCGGGGAGGGAAATTGCGTGACTTTTTGTCAGAAAACAAGTAAGTAAAAAATGTTTTCCCCTTCCCACCCCTAATTTGCATATGCAAATTAGGGTTCGGATTCGGTTCGGTATTCGGCCGAATCCAAAAAAGTGGATTCGGTGCATCCCTAAAATAAACTTTTGTTTTTTTTATGGTTTTCAATATATCAACCTTCCTATTCTGCCTCTTTCTCGCCTGCCACTGGAAATGCTCTGTGGTAGACAGTATTTTTGTTTGGGCCATATACTATTCATCTTTCATTCTGGTTGCTAGAGTAATTACACCTAGGAAACAGATACCTGGTGAAAGGAGACAAGGGGAGTTGATATTTTAGGGAACAAAAAAGAGGAGGAGAATGAAAACCTAATTTACGAATGTGCAAGTTCAAAGGTTTAGCTTGAAATTAACTTTTAGTATAATATAGAGCTTGATATTCTGAGACAATTTGCAGTTTGTCTTCACTTTTTATTTTCTGTGGATATTGAATTGTTTAGCTTTTTGTTTAGCAGCTCTCCAGTTTGGAATTTTAGCAGCTGCTTTCTAGGGTCCAATTTTCCTTGGCAATTTGAATAACAAACTGGAATATGAATGGGAGAGAGGCTGAAAAAAAGATAAATAATACAAAGTAACAATAACTCTAAAATTGTAGCCTCACAGAAGAATCATTTTTGAGCTGCTCGGGTCAAGGACCCCCATCTGATAGTTGCAAATAATTAAAAGACTATAAGAAATAAAAAATGAAGACCAGTTGAAAAGTTGCTAAGAATGAGCCATTCTATAATATACTAAAAGTTAACTTAAAGGTAAACTGCCTCTTCAAGATGTAAAATCCAGAGTGCATTTTAGTGATATGCGGGTTGGGTAAAACCCGCAACTGACCTGAACCCGCCCTCCTTCCACCCGTGCCTGCCAAAGCCCGACTTCCGGCTTCCATTCATAAACCCGTTCCGCCCACCTATGATGTCACAAAAGGGGCGGGACATGCAGGTGCGCCTCTATTAAAAAGGAAACTGGAAGTCGGAAGAAGAGCTCAACCCAGACCCGCTTGCCACCCGCAAATGGGGGTGTGAGGTCGGCCAGAACCTGCCTGTCCCGCGGGGATTGGGCCGGACCGCACATCACTAGTGCATTGATTCTATTCACGATTGGTAGGTACTTGTACCCATACAACTCCTAGCTACTTGCAGGGAGCAGCAGAGTGTCCATCCTTCCTGCTCTGATAAATAGGGTGCAAATGCACGCCTTTAGGCATATTTATCAAAGAGTGAAATTACAGCTTGCCACTGAGTGAAATCTCAACACTTCAACATTTCTATTTGATTTTTTAGTGTCAAATACTGTATAGCAAAGAGTGAACTCTTACTTTCACCCATTGATAAATTGATTTCTGAAGATTTCTCATTGATAAATATGCCCCGTGGATGGGAAGCCCTGCAACTTATGCCAGCCTGGATGTGCCAGCAATATAAGGAATCCTTTATCAGGGTGTGGCAATACCCATAGCTGACTTGCACCAGATGAATAGGAAACAAATGCCATTATGAAAGTGATACAGGGTTGGACTGGGCCAGCGGCACACTGGGGAAAAACCCGGTGGGCCCCGCCGGCCAAGATCCACTCCAGCATGGCTGGCAGAGCTGATTCCTTCCTGGCCTTCCCCCACCTGACTGCACGTGTGGGTGGTAAGGGGGGACAAAGGGGGATTTGCTTTGGGCCGGGGGGCCCCTGGAGATAGTGGAAGGGGGCCCTTGGGGGGTTGCAGGCCCCTGATGTGGCAGCCCTGGTGGGCCCACACCCCTCAAGTCCGACTGAAGTGATACCATTCCAATAGAAATATAGGGGAATTAGCGTGTTCTGCAATTTTCATTCAAAATGGATGCCTTGTTTTGGTGCATTGCACACAAGCTGTGTTGGCTGCAGGGGCATAACAAGAGCGCACCAGAGCCCCCCGCCAGAAATTTTTTCAGAGGGCCCGGCGCACATAGGTGCTCCTGCTCACACCTGCAACCCAGCCCCCCGCCTTGTGCTTGCGTCTATTTAAAGAAGAAAGCAGCGGGAAGGGGGATTTGAACACTGTGGAGAAGATTCACTAAAGATTCACTAAAGTGGCTGCGGATAGGGAAAATTTGCCAGAAATCCGATCCACAGGGACTTTGCCAATTCACTAACAGGCGCAGACGTCAATTCGCTAACGAAAGAGACTGTCGCTAGCGTTCGTTCGACTTTTCACTCTGGCAAATGGTCTTTGCTCCGCAAATCCACTAAATTCCGGATTTTACTTAGGGGCCGATTCACTAAGGGTCGAATATCGAGGGTTAATTAACACTCGATATTCGACTGGGAATTAAAATCCTTCGACTTCGAATTTTGAAGTCGAAGGATTTAGCGCAGATAGTACGATAGAATGATCGAAGGATTATTCCGATAAAATGATAAAATTATATGATAAAATTATATATATGATTATTCCGAAAAACGATAAAATCCTTCGAATCGAACGATTCGAAGGATTTTAATCCAACGATCGAAGGAATATCCTTCGATCAAAAAAACTTAGGAAAGCCTATGGGGTTTTAGGTGGCGAACTAGGGGGTCGAAGTTTTTTTTAAAGAGACAGTACTTCGACTATCGAATAGTCGAATGATTTTTAGTTCGAATCCTTCGATTCATAGTCGAAGGTCGAAGTAGCCCATTCGATGGTCGAAGTAGCCCAAAAAACACTTCGAAATTCGAATTTTTCTTACTTCGAAACCTTCACTCGAAGTTAGTGAATCAGCCCCTTAATGTTACCTTTTTTGCCAGAGTTTACTTCACCTTAGACCAGACGAAATAAAAATACAAAGCTGCATCTTCCTCATGTCAGTGACATTATATCCTGTACTGCAGAAAGGCATATTTTTATTTTAAAGTGGAATTGCCTTCAAAAGTCCTAACTGTTAAAGATTTTTGTGTTGACATTTTTTTAACACATTTAAGGAGCATGCCACATATATTTTAGGATGGGCTCATGTCTAGGGCATTCGATGAACTTTTATTTTGCTTCCTTGGACATTTGTAATAAAAAGTGGCCACTTCAACCATTTCCACCAACATCTCTAAAAAGGATGTGTATACGGCTTTTATGCGCCTCCCCTATTCAAATTGAGCTAAGCGTAGAACTACTGGTGCCCAGGACGCAACTTCGTATTTTAATGAATTAGCGTAGTAGTAACGAATTTGCTCCTGGCCAAGTGGCGTGGAGTGTGACGAAGCATCGCTGGCGAAAATTCGTCCTTTAGTGAATTTGCTCCTGTAAAAGTAACAGGCCCCCATTTTCTCCACCCCCCTGTGACCTTGGGGTCTCCTACCTCTATAATTACGCCAGTGGTTGGCTGTGTCTTGGCAAGTGCCCTTCTGGGGGGAGAAAAACGCAATGCTGCATTGTGGGTAAAAACATGGTGATTGGTGCTTTGTTCATAAGTGAGGCTTATAACTTCCACTGCCTTGACTGAATTGTGAGCCTCTCTGTTTGGGGTAGACAGAAGCATAACTACAGAGGACCCCTAATTAATAAGCAATCTCTTATTGCTGGATATTTTGGGGGCCCTAAAATGAATTTGCTGTGGGGCTCAGTAACATCTAGTTACGGCTGCTGGGAGTAGACACTGGCACCCCAAATATCACTGCACATTTCACACCCCCAGGAGACACAGAGAGTTACACAATTCCAATAACAGCACACTCTCTATGGCAGAATGACAGATAAATACCCAGCACTCACACTGAGACGTGCAAATCATAATTAGCTGCCTGGTTATGTCTCTTTTACAATACCATATCCTCTGAGATAGGAAACGTTAAGATAAAGACCTCAGACATGGCAATAAAATCAATGACATCAGAATTTATGTAATAAACCTAGATAAAGCATCAGGATGTCAGAAATAGCCAGCCTAAATGATGACAGTGAGATTAGGTATCTAGATATGGGCTCGAGACTGCAGGATCAATTAGACCACAGGTTTTAAAGGAGAACTAAAGCTTACTACAGAAGTAGACAGAAACGTTGTATATTATGTTTTGGGCTTCTGTACCAGCCCAAGGCAACCACAGCCCTTTAGCAGTAAAGATTTGTGTCTCCAAAGATGCCCCAGTAGCTCCCCATCTTCTTTTCTGCTGATTCACTGCACATGCTCTTTGCTGCTGTCACTTACTGAGCTCAGGGACCCACTCACAATATACAGTACACATAGAATAGAAATGTCACAATATAAGGCTGATTAATACAGATAATTACTAGATGGCAGCACATCATTTAATAATCAGCCCTGTAGCATCAGCTTATATTACAGACCAACCTCATTTTCTGCTGGATAATTAGTGACGAGCCCTAAGCTTAGCTTCTCAACAGCCAATCAGAGCCCACTGAGCATGTGAGTGTCACAGACACTTTCCAAGATGGTGACCCCCTGTGACAAGTTTGAAGTCCTGGATCATTGCTGCTATTGACAAGCTGAAACTTTAGGCTGGTGTAATAAGTTCAGTATATAAAATATGGCATTTTTAGCTACATTCATTTTAAGGGTTTAGTTCTCCTTTAAGTCCAACAAGTGCCACCATTAAACCACTAGGGCTTAACCTGCCTGTGCCCAGTTACAGTGAGTAAAATGATGTGTGTGTCTATAACCAACCCCCCCCCTCCAACTAGCTAACCCCTCTATCTTGTGCCTGTCAAACTACTGAATGCTTCTCCTTTCCTATCAGATTTGTGTAATCCCTTTATCCTTTAACTCATGCACCCCAACAGCTGGAATGGCTTGACAAGCAGGTGCCCCAGACTGCTGATTCAGTGTCTCGCACATAAAGGCATCAATTCAACATGAGAACATCACACAGCTGGCGAATGGTTGCCTGGATCCATTGATGTTGTGCCATTATTATATATTATTATTATCCAATGCCTGCCTATTTATTATGGCTGCCTGTTACTCTGTGTGCTTGAGTCTTGACAGGGTGCTGTTGTGCTCTGCGTCTAAATAAGTGAGATTCGGCTAGCCTCTGACCTCTTCCCATTGTTCTTTTGTTTGGCTGCTGGGGGGGGGGGGATATCACTCCAACTTGCAGTACAGCAGTAAAGAGATGGAAGTTTATCTGAGCTCAAGTCACATGACTTGGGGCAGCTGGGAAATTGACAATATGTCTAGCCCCATGTCAGATTTCAAAGTTGAATATAAAAAAATCAGTTTGCTCTTTTGAGAAATAGATTTCAGTGCAGAATTCTGCTGGAGCAGCACTATTAACTGATTCATTTTGGAAAAAAAATGTTTTCCCATGACAGTATCCCTTTAATATCTCGTAGCGGAAAAGCAGGTGAAATTAAAAATAATCCACAGACATTCCATATGTTCCAAGAACACTGTCCCTCCCAGTGGTTAAATTACAATAGCAAATTGTCCAGGGTATTTTTTGTCTTTACCGCGCAATTCCTTTTACTTGAATCAGATTTGGTGCTAATGTTATTTTATTGTACGTCAGCAGTCATACTACATATGTTTATTGTTTCTATATACATAACTGCTCTGTGCTGGGAGAAAGCAATGGTCTGGAGGAAAACCCATCTGAGGAATATTATGAAGCACTCTCACATACAAGCTGACTTAAAGGAGAAGCAAATGTTAAATCACTAAATCACAAATGTCAATTGGTTTAATATGTTGTCTTCTTAAAAAGTGCACCAGCCTGGGATGCATTCCTGCAGAGCCAATCACCTCTATTTTGCACCCACTACCAGGTGCCCACAGTCACACTCCCTTCCCAGAGACTATTATCCCACTGTTACTATAGGCACCATCTCTCCCTACTATACCTGCTATCCTAGTCACACTCCCTTCCCAGTGACTATTATCCCACTGTTACTATAGGCACCATCTCTCCCTACTATACCTGCTATCCCACAGTCACACTCCCTTCCCAGAGACTATTATCCCACTGTTACTATAGGCACCATCTCTCCCTACTATACCTGCTATCCCACAGTCACACTCCCTTCCCAGAGACTATTATCCCACTGTTACTATAGACACCATCTCTCCCTACTATACCTGCTATCCCACAGTCACACTCCCTTCCCAGAGACTATTATCCCACTGTTACTATAGGCACCATCTCTCACTACTATACCTGCTATCCCACAGTCACACTCCCTTCCCAGAGACTATTATCCCACTGTTACTATAGGCACCATCTCTCCCTACTATACCTGCTATCCCACAGTCACACTCCCTTCCCAGAGACTATTATCTACTGTTACTATAGGCACCATCTCTCCCTACTATACCTGCTATACCACAGTAACACTCCCTTCCCAGAGACTATTATCCACTGTTACTATAGGTACCATCTCTCCCTACTATACCTGCTATCCCACAGTCACACTCCCTTCCCAGAGACTATTATCCACTGTTACTATAGGCACCATCTCTCCCTACTATACCTGCTATCCCACAGTCACACTCCCTTCCCAGAGACAAATATCCCACTGTTACTATAGGCACCATCTCTCCCTACTATACCTGCTATCCCACAGTCACACTCCCTTCCCAGAGACTATTATCCACTGTTACTATAGACACCATCTCTCCCTACTATACCTGCTATCCCACAGTCACACTCCCTTCCCAGAGACTATTATCCCACTGTTACTATAGGCACCATCTCTCCCTACTATACCTGCTATCCCACAGTCACACTCCCTTCCCAGAGACTATTATCCACTGTTACTATAGACACCATCTCTCCCTAATATACCTGCTATCCCACAGTCACACTCCCTTCCCAGAGACTATTATCCCACTGTTACTATAGGCACCATCTCTCCCTACTATACCTGCTATCCCACAGTCACACTCCCTTCCCAGAGACTATTATCCACTGTTACTATAGGCACCATCTCTCCCTACTATACCTGTTATCCCACAGTCACACTCCCTTCCCAGAGACTATTATCCACTGTTACTATAGGCACCATCTCTCCCTACTATACCTGATATCCCACAGTCACACTCCCTTCCCAGAGACTATTATTCTACCGGAGTAAAATGTCTATAATCTTTTTTTTTATAAATCTTTATTTATTGATTTTCAAAAAGTGGGGGGGGGGAAAGGATACAGAAAGAAAAAGGAAGGGAGAGGGACCAGGGAAGGGTAAAACACTATTCACGTATCCAATACAGTCAGTACAGGGTTAACAGTGAGTTACATCTCAATATCTCAATATTAGGACCTAGTGTTCTTAGTACTTATAAGACAATCGCATTAGACCTTATATAAACCAAAATATGCACTGCACATTCATTTATCCCCACAGAACAAGCCTTGAAATGTTCCCAGAGAAGCCTAATCGGGAACTCACAATCTATGTCCCCTCAAATGTGTCACCCAAGGCTCCCATACCTTTGCGTATTGGTCAGTGGTGTAGTTAAGTAAGTTAGTTATTTCCTCCATCTTCCTGGTTTCTTCTGATAAGTTCATCCACTCTATTACTGAGGGGGAAGTTGACGATTTCCAGTTTTTTGGTATTAAGGCTAGAGCGGCATGGACCAGATAACGTGTGAGCTTGTCGGTCACCCAAGTTTGGTTAGGAAGATCAATACCAAACAGTAAGAGGGGAATATCTAAATGATCTAATTTCGTCCCCGTGATTGAATAAACCTTTGAACACACTGCTTCCCAAAAGGGGGCGATGGAAGGGCAGGTAAACCATATGTGTTTGAAAGAACCTGAATCTGAACTACACCTCCAACATAGTTGAGAAGTACCTGGGAAAAGCCTGTGCAATTTCATCGGCACATAGTACCATCGGGTGACAAGCTTATACAGCATCTCTCGGACCCTGACTGCCCTGGAAGATTTATGCAACCTCAATAAAATCTGTCTTCTCACTGGCTGAGGTAGTACGACCTCCAGTTCCTTTTCCCAGGAATCAAAGAAGTTAGGATGGGGTAAGGTTTTACCCTGTTGCAAAATCCGGTATGAAAAAGATAACGGACGAGATGGGAGTTTGTTAGTGTCTAATAAATTTTCCCACATGGTAGGGTGATCAGTAATTGAGTGGATTTCTAGAGTGTCCAAGTAATGATGTAGTTGAGTGTAGCACCATTGATCCCTAGGGTGATTACCCCATATTCTCTGTATCAAAGCTAGGGGGACTATCCTACCATCCTTGTAAAAATCAGTCAGCTTGGTTTCCCTACCACCCAGTAAGCCCCATCTACCAAATGCTTGAGGATCCAAGCTAGGAGGGAAATCAGGATTAAGTAAGAGAGGTTGTTGTTTAGGCAACTGAGACATAAGGTTAGAAGACCGCCTCTGTTTAAACCACACCTCCACAGTTGCCGATATGGTTGGATGCGAAATGAGGGCCTTAGGTATATTAGCTTTCTGGGCCCATAGTATATTACCTAGGGGAATGTCTGTCATAGCTTGTTCCACCTCAGCCCATTTCTTCATATTAGGTTTCAGACACCAATGAAGCGTTCTGGTCAGATGCACTGCGACATAATATAAGTATGGGTCTGGTAGTGCCACTCCGCCCTTATCCTTAGGCAGTGTAAGGGTGTCTAATTTAATTCTCGGAGGCTTGTCATCCCAAATAAACTTATTAAACAACCCTCTCAATTTAGAAAAAAATTGTTGGGGTATTTTAATCGGTAAGGTTTGGAAGTAGTACAAAATTTGCGGCATGATAGACATTTTGATAGCCTGAATTTTCCCAAACCAGGTAAGTCCTAGCGTCTGCCAGGAATGTAACTGTTTGGTTAGTTTAGCAAGTAAGGGAGGGAAATTGATCTGGTATAATAAGGAAAGATCTGAAGTTATCTGCACACCTAAGTATTTTATTCCACCTTTTGACCAATGGAAGGGAAACTTGTGTTCAAGTAATGTTTTACAGGTGCTGGGTAAGTTAATATCCAGAGCTTCGGATTTACTGGCATTTACTTTAAAATGTGAAAGTTTCCCGAACCGTGAAAATAAAACCATAAGATTTGGGAGAGAAATAACAGGCCTAGTTATGAATAACATAAGATCGTCTGCAAAAGCAGACAATTTATGTTCTGTAGTTCCCACAATCAGTCCCGAGATATCCTTCTTGTTCCTTACCGTGGCCAACAAAGTTTCCATAACCAGCACAAATAACACAGGGGAGAGAGGGCAACCTTGTCGTGTGCCATTATGGATGCTTATAGTGGGAGAGAGAGTGCCATTAATACGGACTCTGGCAGTGGGTTCAGAATATAACGCAAATATTCTAGTAATTGTGGTAATACTAAATCCAAATCCTATTAATGTCTGATACAGAAACTCCCAGGAGATCCTAGCAAATGCCTTTTCGGCGTCAATCGTTAAAAGCAGGGCAGGAATCTGTTTCATTTTGGCATAATGTATGAGGGAGAACATTTTATAGGTGTTATCCTTTCCCTCCCTTTTAGGGACAAAACCCGATTGGTCCGGGTGGATCAAGTGCGCTAACTCTGTCTTTAGTCTATTAGCTATAATTTTAGCGAATATTTTTAGGTCTACATTAATGAGGGAGATAGGTCTATAACTCCCACAACTCTGCGGGTCTTTCCCTTGTTTATGTATTACTGTTATGTGAGCTTCTTTCGCTTGAGCTGGAAATTGGCTGCCACTGTCTATCGCGTTAAAATATCTATGCATATAGGGAAGCAATTCTGTAGAGAAAACTTTGTAGTATAAAGAATTATAACCATCCGGACCGGGACTTTTGTTCGTTGGTATTGTTTTTAAAGTCTCTTCTATTTCTGCAACAGTAAAGGGTGCGTCAATACGGTGGCATTGGAGCTGCGTTAACTGTGGGAGGTTGGCCTCCCGAATAAATTTCTCTATTTCGGATTTCAGAGAGGTTGATGGGCTGGAATCCTGCAATTTATAAAGGGATTGATAAAACTGATGGAAGCACTGGGCTATCTGGGGCGTAGAGAAGTAGGTATGTTGGTCTTTCCCTTTAATGGAAGAGATAAAGGTGGTAGGTTCCAATCTCTTTAAAATATTGGCAAAGTGTTTAGTGCTCTTATCCCCTAAATCATATGTCCTTTGCTTACATCTAAGATAGGCCCTGTAGGAATATTGGTCTAGAGTAGATTTTAATAATAGCCTTTTACTTTCTAAAGCCTTCAATGTGTCAACCGCAATGGTCTGCTTATGAGCTTGTTCCAAGATGGCAATCTCTTTCAATAAAGTATGTATAGCTTTCTCTCTGTCCTTCTTAAGTTTCGAACACAATGCTATAAGATGACCCCGCAACACACATTTATGAGTTTCCCACAGTATGGCAGGATTCGTTCCCGAGACATCATTATCCAAAAAGAAATTCTCTATCATAGATCTTATCTGTTTCTTTGTGGTGTCATTTAACAGCATTGTACTATTAAATCTCCAATGAAACTCAGTTTTAGTGGAATTTGGAATAGACATATGCACCACTACAGGCGAGTGGTCAGAGAGAGTTCCCTGAGCTATAGTGGCAACCTGACAAAACTGGAGCCATTTATGAGAGATAAAAACATAATCAATCCTAGAGTAGCATGCATATGTTTTCGAATAATGAGAGAAATCTATACTGTGAGCATTAAGGCATCTCCAGACGTCCACTAATTGTAGGTCCATTAAGGCTTTTTTCACTTTTTTAAGGCCTTTATAAGAGATATGACATCTTTTGTTGGATGTATCAGTTAAAGGATTGAGAGGAACATTCAAATCACCTCCTAAATAAATAATACCTTCCGCAAATGAGGATAAGGTGGAAAGAAAATGACATAAAAAGTGCACCTGATCTGAGTTGGGAGCATAAACGTTAGCTATTGTAATTGTTGAGTTAGCCAATCTACCCTTTAACAGCAAGTACCTGCCTTCCGAATCTTTTTTCTGATCAATAAGAACAAACGGCAAATCCTTGTGAATCATTGTCAGCACGCCGTGCTTTTCTTCACCGGATTATTGCTAGTAAACATTCTAGTATAGTATTTGGAGGAAAACTGAGGGACTTTAGTATCCTTAAAATGGGTTTCCTGAATCAGAGCGATCTGAGCACCCAATCTCTTACATTCATGCAAAATTTGGGAACGTTTAATGGGCTCGTTCATACCGTTAACATTGTAGCTAATAATTTTACATTCCATGCAAGAAGGCAGGAGTTATTGGATCAATCTTATCGAACATGCACATGGTCCAAACCAACATAGAGCTAAGTGTATTACTCACTATTACCCGAATCCCAGGAGATAGGACAAAAGAGGGGGGAAAAGAAAGCGGGTGAAAATTTTGGGGAACAAACCGTTCCCAACTGGCCGAACCAGAGGTGGGTATGAAAATAACCCAAGTCTGGTTATCAATTCTGTTGGCCATTGTAACTTGGGGGGAGAAATTGGCAGTCGAGAGGGTATTAGGTCAGACTGTCAAGAGAACGTATGGTAGGTCTAACCGTCGGCGGGCCTGATGGCCTATACACTTAAGAAAGGGAAAGAAAAAAAGAACTAAGGCAAATAATCATGGAAACCAAAAACTCGTCAATAATATCAAAAATAGAAAACAAAACAATAACTTATCAACCAGGGGATCCACAGAAATGTCATCTGAAGTCCAATGAAGAGAGCGGCCTCAACAACAATGATCCATCGACACTCCTCTGGATAGGCATAAAGACCCTGAATCAAAAACAATAGGGGCCTTCCCTCAGTGGGGGGGTGCTGTGGGAGAGGCGAATCTCTCTCTGGAAGACATGTTCCTCGGTGTCCTCGGGGTCTGTCTGGGGGTGCGTTGAACCGACCATCTCCCCTCTAACTCAAAATCAGGTACTTGGGCCCCCGTGGTGTCCGTGGACCAGCCCGGTAGCTGTATCAGGGGAAGTTGCAGCTTTCTCAAGAAGTGAGGGGTATCCTCTGGGACCCGTAGAGCAGATTGGGCTCCATCTTTCAATACCATCAAGGCAAATGGGAACCCCCATCTATAAGCAATGTTCTTTTCTCTGAGAACATCTGTGAGTGGTCGCAAAGCTTTTCTTTTCATTAACGTAGAGCGAGATACGTCTTGGAATAGCTTAATTGCATTGTCCTCATAGGTCAAACTGTCAACATCCTTTGCCTTTTGGATGATTTCCTCTTTAAGTTTGAAACTGTTCAAGCAGCACAGCACATCTCTTGGGGCGTTTAATGGGGCAGCCTTCGGTTTTTGGACCCTATGGGCCCTTTCTATCGCAATGTCCTCACCAGCATCCCTTAACAAAATGCCGTTAAATATTTGCAGTAGTGCAGGCTGGATCTCATCAGTAAGTACTGTTTCAGGTAGGCCCCGAACCCTTATATTATTGCGCCTGCTCCTATTCTCGCCATCTTCCAATTGTCTCTGCATATCGGAAATGATACGAGCTTGGGCCGTCAATTGGGTATGGAATAGCTTTTCATTATGGAGCAGTTTGTTTTGATTAGTTTCAATGTCGTCAGTACCAGATACAATGCTCACCATGTCCCGTTTTATTTCCTGCAGCTCCTCCTTTAATGAAGCAGTGACCTCCTGTATCATGGTCTTAAGCTCCGATCGAGATGGGAGGTTAGCCAGGTAAGAGCGGATATTTGACTCCTCGTCCGCATCGCTCTCCGGTTCTGTGGTATCTCTCTCTGCCTCCGCGTATGCTTCTCTGGCCGCCGCCATCTGCGCCATTTTGGAAGCCGCGCGGTCCGGCTTTTTCTTCACAAATAGCGGGGCCAGATCCTGTTGTGCCGAGGTTTGTCTCCGCATTGGTGTCTGCTCCTTCTCCGCTCTGGTTTTGCCGGATTTCCCCATAGTATGCTGTGCTTTTCAGGCCACAAACGACGGCAGGCTAGCAGAGTCCTCCTAACATGCGGCCATTACTCTCGGCGCCAAGCCACGCCCCCAAATGTCTATAATCTTTAATTGAGGAAAGCAGGGAATAAATAGAGCTAGAATATAATACTTTTGCCTTCAGCTTACAGTTACCAAACAGGTAGAATTCAATGGATATCACCCACAGGTTAACCCTGACAAGATCTGCTTTCCATGTGTTCATTTGAGTAATTAGCTCTTGGTAGAGAAATGAAGGCAGCAGGCAAATGAATAACCTTCCTTGGCATTGCATTTGAGAGATGATCTTCTAAATGACCTTCACGGTTCAGGAAAGAGCAGAATCCCATTACAAAACACCTTCCCTTTTTTTCCAGTGAGTTCGTCAACCTTATTCATTGTCAACCTTATCGCTTTGCCGGCTGCTGTGCTCTGAGAATGAGATCTGATGGTTCAGATTATCCACGAAAATAAAATACCCTCTGAATGGAAAGTCAGAACCAAGAAATAGTTATAGGTTAAAAGAACTTGAATAAAACTGTAACAAAAGTCACATAAAGGAGTTTATAAAATGTGACTATGAGATTCCATTTAGTGGCTACCAATCATTCTTGCACTTTAGGTATAAAGATTTTCAGAAGGTTACTAAAAGCACAAATTTTATAATATATGATATGAGTTATCATTGACATGTCAGCTCTCCTGTTTTTTTGATTTTTATGGTTTACATAATTGTTACGGCAAGAGTTGACATTTGTTGAAAAAGAAAGGTTTTTACTATTCTTAATATCATTAACATTTAAGGGGGTTATTTATCAAATCTGAAATTGTCTGATGTTTTAAATAAAAAAGTCAGACCAAACTAGAATCAATAAAGAAACTCGAAAAAAATCGGATCGGATTTCGGATTGTTGCACAGAAACGAAACTTTTTCGGATTGTCACGCGAAAAATCTGAATTTTTCTGATTTGACGAGTGAAAAGTCAGAATTATTTGTGAAAACGGCGAGAAAGTCAGAAATGTTTGGATTATCGTACAAAACCCAGCACAAGACAATAATATGCAAATAATATTCAAATTGCAAATAGGACCTCTGACTCAGATTTGGTGTTTTTTCCACTAAAGTAAAATAAATAAATAAATAAAGTGTTTAAAGTTTATAGCATTCATACTTGAATAAATAACCCCATTATTAAACTACAGTATTTGTGTCTTGAGCTTACTCAGGACAATCTAAACCTATCTGGCTTATAGTGTTCCCCAGTTGACTTCTTATAGGTATGGAACCTTGGCCCTTAAGTATTTATTCTTATGTATTTAGATTATTTTTTCCCTCTATCCTGCAGTTGCACAAAGCACATTTAATCGTTGGTGTATTTTACCTAACGCAGAGTTTCTTAACCTATTTATTAGGGGACCCGAAAAAAGTCTGAAAATCAACATGGCCGTCCTTGAATTGGTTTAACATTACCTAGATGCCGTATTTAATTACTATATTGTATTGAAGCAGAACATTTACTTATATTACAGATTGCATTGAGATCCAACTGAATAGGGACGAAGTCGGGCCCAGACTGGCAATCTGTGGATTCTGGCCAGTGGGGCTGCTGTAAGTTGACATAAACAGTCAGGCGCAAATTCACTAAGCGCCGAACGCTAGAGTTAATTCGCTAGCGTTTGGCATTTTTTGTTACTGCACAAATTCACTAACGAACGCTGGCGTAGTTTTGCTAGTGTTACTTCGCACCCTTACGCCAGGCGAATTTTCGCTAGCGACGTAACTACGCAAATTCACTAACTTGCGCAGTGTACTGAACGCTACCTTTTATGCTAGACTTCCCAAAAAACGCTGGCGTGTTTTCTACATGATGGGTGATAGGCTGAAAAAGATCGAAAATATTTTTGGGGCTCCCCTCCTTCCCCCCTACATTTCCTGACTCATGGCAACTTACCTAGACAGTGGGCACATGTGTTGGGCAAAATAAAATTTTTATTTGCTGATTTGAAGGTTTTCTAGGCATTTGTAGTGCTAATACTTGTTCCTCCATTGAAATTTGAATTTCGCGCCGTATGCAAATTAGCCTTCGCTAGCGTAACTTTGCTTTATATAGCGAATCAACGCTAGCGCAACTTCGCAAACTTACGCTACCCCTGAGCGCAACTTCGGATTTTAGTGAATTTGCGGAGCGCTGGCGAAACTACGCCTGGCGAAGTGCAGCGAAGTTGCGCCTGGCGCAACTTCGCATCTTAGTGAATTTGCCCCTCACTATTTAGTGGGCTGGTGGGGGGCTGTTTGGGACCCCGTGTAATTGAAATGCCAGGGACTATTTTGACTCCCAGTGCAGACCTGGACCGAGTTTGGGTCTGTCCCAAGAACATGCATGCTTTAGCACATCCAGTTAATATGGGGAATGGGGTTAAGAAATCTTTTAAACGGGAACGATCGCAAAATTGAAAATGTAATATAAGCTTCCTCACACTGAAATAAGAAACTTTATAAATACAATCAATTAAATATTCTGCATTGTTTCTGAAATAATCAAGTTTACCTTCACTATCCCTCTCTCAGCATCTGATTCTCTTCATTCTGTCTTCACGCAGCAGTTGGGTGTCAGATAATTATTGACAGTTAGATCCAATATATCTTATGGGGGGCTGGCTCCCTTTCCTAGCAGATGCATTAGAGCTCACTGAAATAACTGATTCCAGTACAACAAAATCTAACAAAATAACTGCCTTTTGCACAAGTCCTGCATGTAGAGAGACTTGGGGGCAGATTCACTAAATTCGAGTGAAGGATTCGAAGTAAAAAAACTTTGAATTTCGAAGTATTTTTTGGGCTACTTCGACCTTCGACTACGACTTCGAATTGAAGGATTCAAAGTAAAAATCGTTCGACTATTCGACCATTCGATAGTCGAAGTACTGTTTCTTTAAAAAAAACTTCGACCCCCTAGTTCGCCATCTAAAAGCTACCGAAGTCAATGTTAGCCTATGGGGTAGGTCCCCATAGGCTTGGCTAACTTTTTTTTAATCGAAGGATATTCCTTCGATCTTTGGATCTAAATCCTTCGAATCGTTCGATTCAAAGGATTTAATTGTTCGATCGTACGATCGCAGTATTTGCGCCAAATCCTTCGACTTCGATATTCGAAGTCGAAGGATTTCAATTCCTAGTCGAATATCGAGGGTTAATTAACCCTCGATATTCGACCCTTAATGAATCAGCCCCATAATGTCTGTTGATTTTAATAGCGTGAGCTCTAATACATCTTCTAGGCAAAAGGAGCCCCCCTATAAGATATATTGGATCATTCATCTGACACCCAACTCCTGCATGAAGACAGAATGAAGAGAACCAGATGCTGAGAGAGGAATAGTGAAGATAAACTTGATTATTTCAGAAACTGTACTGAGTGTTTAATTGGTGGAATTTATAAAGTTTCTCATTTCTGTATGATGAAGCTTATATTAAATTTTCGCTATAGTTCCCCTGTAAGGACAAGGACAATAAATTTTTTGGGGGGGTGCCTATTTTATCAGGCACCCCCTAGTGAATAGAATTGCTGATCTTTTCCCCAGGGCTGGTGCTCCCCTTCATGGAAATATTCATCATCCGAGGGAAAACTCCTACCGACACCACTCCACCATCTTCAGATACTCTCCCATTGCCCATGAGGCAATGTGTGTGATCCTGGGTAGCCAGGGATTGCAATAACTGGTCCTGACACACCCAGATAGTTTCCACTTTCCTTGCCCTTCAAAATTACATGACCTGTTTTAACAAATCATCCATATGCTGAATTCCCAGAAATGGTAATATCTTTTAACTAGGGATGCACCGAATCCACTATTTTGGATTCGGCCGAACCCCCAAATCCTTTGTGAAAGATTCGGCCGAATACCGAACCGAATCCGAATCCTAATTTGGATATGCAAATTAGGGGTGGGAAGGGGAAAAAATATATTACTTCCTTGTTTTCTGACAAAAAGTCACGTGATTTCCCTCCCACCCCTAATTTGCATATGCAAATTAGGGTTCAGATTCGGTTTGGCCAGGCAGAAGGATTCGGCCAAATCCGAATCCTGCTGAAAAAGGCCGAATCCTGGCCGAATCCCGAACCGAATCCTGGATTTGGTGCATCCCTACTTTTAACACCTAATTCAAGTGGTAGACCCACCTAAAGGTCAATACCAAGGAACACTTAGGTAGTACAGGTATGGGATCATAATCCAGAATGCTCAGGACCTGGGGTTTTCTGGATAATGAATATTTCCGTAATGTGGATCTTCATACCTTAAGTCTACTAGAAAATCATATAAACATTAAATAAACCCAATAGGCTGGTTTTGCCTCCAATAAGGATTAATTTAATATCTTAGTGGGGATCAAGTACAAGCTACTGTTTTATTATTACACAGAAAAGGGAAATGATTTTTTATAATGGAGTATATTCTGAGCTTTCTGGATAATGGATCCCATACCTGTATTAACAAAAATAGGTCATTTTATGAACAGGTAAAAAAGTATGTTATCACCTGGAAATGGGGTCCGAGTGATGACATAATTATTATTTGATAAACATATCCCTTTGATCAAACTGTTTTGTTTCTATTCTCGTACAGAACAGTCATTAAAAGGTTAAAAACTGGTCTCACTCCATTTCAGAGTTTAAGGCAAATTATTGGCTGCCCTGATCAATTTTCCAATAACGCTTATTATTCATTACAGGCCGCGCAGTCATGGCTTTCTCGGCCAGCGCAGGCAACCTTGGGGTCTCGGCAGCCAACTGTTACGAGCGAATCATCACATCGTGATATAATACACTTGTGCCGTTGTGACTAATAGCCTGTGACATAATCAAATCCAATAGCGCCGCGCAGATGAGACACATAATTAAAATCTGGCACCCATCTCTGGGACAGGTAACTGTCTCTAATGAGATCAAGATCACAGTAATGTGTTATATATACATGCATGGTGGCCATACACTGTTAGATCTGCTCGTTTAGCGAGGTTGCCAAACGAGCGGATCTTAACCTGATATGCCCACCAAAGGCTGGTCGATATCTGGTTAATCCGATCGTTCGGCCCTAGGGCCAAACAATCGGATTATAATGAAGGAAATGGGCGCCAACTCGTTGTAGGATTGCATCAACTAGCTGATGTGGTCCTCGATTGCAGGAAAAATTTGCCCAATCGATATCAGGCCGATTTTTGGACTGATATAGATCAGGAGACCCCTCGAGAAAATAAGATGCCTGTGTTTATGGCCACCTTTACGCTGGCTTATGGTGGCCATAGACCACTCATTTGGTGATATCGCCAAACAAACGGATCTCTCCCCTATATGCCCACATTGAAGTGGACGATAATGGATCCGATACAGGCGGTTGGATCGCGGGACCAATATAGACGTACAGATGCGGCCGCAATCCGACTGGATTTTTTAACCTGCCCAATCGAGATGGCCAGATATCGATCGGGGAAGCCTGTCGGATGGCCCCACACACGGGCCAATAAGCTCAGTCTGTCGGCAGCTTTTATCGGCCCGTGTATGGGGGCCTTAGGGCTCTTACTCATGAGCGTTTTTACTTGCGCTCCCCTGCGTTCCGTTTTTCGGCGTTCAGCTGCAGGGGAGCGCAGGAATAGACGCATTTCATTTTTTCAAATGGGGCTGTACTCACACAGGCGCATGTAGGCACCGAACGCAGGAAAAATGCAGCATGTTGCGTCTCAACCTGCGTTCGGCGCCTACATGCGTCTGTGTGAGTACAGCCCCATTTGAAAAAATGAAATGCGTCTATTCCTGCGCTCCCCTGCGGCTGAACGCCGAAAAACGGAACGCAGGGGAGCGCAGGTAAAAACGCTCATGAGTAAGAGCCCTTAATAATATAATACAATAATACATAAGTAATACAATCTACACCTACTTAACTGGAAACCCTGTTTTCAAAGAGGCGCTTTCTAATAGGACTTCAGTTTTAATTTGCATTTAGCAGTTGGGTCCTGTTCGTTAAATGAAACCCGGCCGTTTGGCGTAACATTTGCGTCCATCTGATGCTCTCTGCCTGGTTAAAAAACGCGTGCTGCTTTTTCATGTTAGAAGTAATGCATGTGTGTGTGTGTGTGTGTGTGTGTGTGTGTGTGTGTGTGTGTGTGTGTGTGTGTGTGTGTGTGTGTGTGTGTGTGTGTGTGTGTGTGTGTGTGTGTGTGTGTGTGTGTGTGTGTGTGTGTGTGTGTGTGTGTGTGTGTGTGTGTGTGTGTGTGTCTATGCAGACTGGAGGGGGAATTCTGCAGAATTAAACACGTGTATGTGTATGTGTGTGTGTAGGTGTGAATGAGAGAGAGATATTCTTACTAAACACAATTTTCCCAGATGGGTGAAAAGATAATTACCTGTGAGTCCTGTCATTAGTACTGGGATGCGGGAAGGCTAGTTTCCATGTAAGGGGGGATGAAAACGTCCGCTCTTTCTCCTGCAGTCTTCTCTCTCTCTCTCTCTCTCTCTCTGGCTGGGGGCAATGCAGCTTTGCCTGGCATGGGGCTAATTCATGAATTGTTTAGCTGCGAATGCACCAGCGTAGGATTTCAAGGGATACGATCTTCCTTCCTGAAAATTAAATGAAGGGCAGACATACAACGGGGCTGTAAATCTGTCCGGAGGAAGCCTGCCTTCTAGTGTCCCTCGCACTGAAACGACTCGCTCCCAGTCCTCTCATCCAAGCGTGTCCCAGTTTTTAAAGGGACGCTGGAAATGCACGTTGTTCTTGGAAGACAGTGATCGATAATCACCAGTGTAAAGTTTACACAGCGCATTATAATCAAGTGTATGAGGCGGATTAGGCTCTTTTTCACTTGAAGTGGTTTCCCCTTAATGTACCAAACGTAGGATTATCAGTACATGTACGTTCCCAAAATGATCCCACTGATATCTGTCTGACATGGTCACTATATTAACAAGTAGTCACTTTCTTCCTTGGATAGGTCGGAGCATGTTCTCCAATGGCCACTTTCCACTGACAATACTGCTAGAGAAGTTAGAACAGCACCCAGCGTATTTCTAAATAAAAAAGCCTTTATTGGTGCAAGGACATTACAACAACGTTTCAGATCATGTGGTCTTTTATCGAGCAAGTTGAATGGACGTATATGTTGCAG
Organism: Xenopus petersii; assembly: GCA_038501925.1. NCBI lineage: Eukaryota > Metazoa > Chordata > Amphibia > Anura > Pipidae > Xenopus > Xenopus petersii. The sequence continues at coordinate 18,533,745 of CM076686.1, forward strand.
CAAATACATTATACTACACATAAATAATAAAATAAAATAAAGTTGTTATATTGCCCTACACATGAGCCCAGTGTATAGTTTATGTTCCATATGTTAGGAAATGTAGGGGGGAAGCCGGTTACCCCCCAAAAAATTTACCCTCTTTTGCAGCCTATCACCCTGGAAAAAGGAAAAGACGCCAGCGTTTTTTTTGGACTTTTCAACGAAATTTTGAGGAAGTCCTATCTACTCTATTGCACTTCACCTGGTCTGAGATGGTGAAGGCAAGTCTGGCGCAAGAGGTAACGTTCAGTAAAATCCACATCGTAGTGAATTTGTGCATATACGTCCCTTCGTTAGAGCGCAACTTCGCCTGCCGATTGAGTGCGAATGAGCGTCAGCGTCAGTCTCTTTCGCTAGCGAAGTTACGCTTGCGCTGGTTAGTATATTGGTGAAGTACCAAAATGACGTCATGCTGGCGAATTTTCACCATCGTTAGTCACTTCGCCCTTTAGTAAATATGCCCCTAGGAGAATAAAGAAGTTGAGTGAAAAAAGGTGGAATAATAGTTTGGAAAGTGGGCCCATGGTCTAAGGTGAAATTTCTTGTGGGCCCCTGGCATTTCAGTCCGACACTGGCTCCAACTGCGCATGCGCCGATACGCTGCTCACTTCACGAAGATTACTGAAGCGCTGAAATGGTGTCCGTAAGCTCTGCTGCGCTCATTCTGCATGTACGGTCAGTAATCCTACAGGCGACGCAATTCAGGGGTAACGCTGTGCAGGAGGAGGGGCCAGCCGGCACTTTTGCCTAAAGGGGGTTTAGTTCTCCTTTAAAGTCTTAAAGGGGTGGTTCACCTTTAAGTTAACTTTTAGTATGTGATAGAATGGCAAACTTTTCAACTGGCCTTCATTATTTATTTATTTTTATAGTTTTTGAATTATTTGCTTTCTTCTTCTGACTCTTTCCAGCTTTCAAATGGGGGGGTCACTAACCCCATCTAAGGCGCTAATTCACTAAGCGCCGAAGCGCCGAACGCTAGCGTTAATTCGCTAGCGTTTGGCATTTTCGCTACTGCGCAAATTCACTAACCAACGCTGGCGTATTTTCGCTAGTATTACTTTGCATCCTTACGCCAGGCGAATTTTCGCTAGCGATGTAACTACGCAAATTCACTAACTTGCGCAGTGTACTGAACGCTACCTTTTTACGCTAGACTTCCTTCGCCACCTCAGACCTGGCGAAGCGCAATAGAGTAGATAGGGCTTGTTTAAAAAAAGTCAATTTTTTCAAAAAAAAGTCCAAAAAAACGCTGGCGTGTTTTCTACATGATGGGTGATAGGCTGAAAAAGATCGAACACTTCCTCCCCCCTACATTTCCTGACTCATGGCAACTTACGTATACAGTGGGCACATGTGTAGGGCAAAATAAAATTTATATTTGCAGATTTGAAGGTTTTCTTGGAATTTGTAGTGCTGATACGTGTTCCTCCATTGAAATTTTAATTTCGCTAGCGTAACTTCGCTTTATATAGCGAATCAATGCTAGCGCAACTTCGCAAACTTACGCTACCCCTGTGCGCAACTTCGGATTTTAGTGAATTTGCGGAGCGCTGGCGAAACTACGCCTGGCGAAGTGCGACGAAGTTGCGCCTGGCGCAACTTCGCATCTTAGTGAATTTGCCCCTAAGAAAGAAATGCTTTGTAGGGCTACACGTCTATTGTTATTGCCACATTTTTTCTTGCACATATTTCTATTCAGGCCTCTCCTATTCATATTCCAGTCTCTTATTCAGTGCATGATTGCTAGGGTAATTTGGACCCTAGCAACCCAACTGCTGGAATTGCACACCGAGGAGCACTGAATAAAAGGCGAAATAACTCAAAAACAACAACTTATAAAAAACGAAAACCAATTGCAAATTGTCTCAGAATATCACTCTCTACATCATACTGAAAGTCCATTTAATGGTGAACAATGAACAACCCCTTTAAATGTCCCGTGTTCATGGGCCAGACTGTAATAAAATATTAATTCCCAGGCAAAGCAGTTTATGTAATCCTAAGGCAGACTGAAGGACATACACATGATTTTGAAGACTTATTTATATTTATTTATCTATTAATTTATTTCTTTTTACTTATTTATATTTATTTCTAGTTGTACTACAGAGCTCATTTATGAGCAGTGTGGAATGCACAATTTTAGACGCAATTTACCATGTTTTATCACAATGAAAAGCAATTCCCCTCCAGCTATTTCAGGGTAATAGCAGGTACGAGGTGGAGATCAACTGAGGCCATCTTTGTGCTTGAGTGACCTGTCATGGCAATCCAAGCAACAATATATGTAATGTAAGCCAAGATGGCGGCTGTAGACCCTACTGCAGAGCTCTGCATCCCCGCCACTAATACAGAAAAACAATAAGCTGATACAGCTCTGAAGGTGGCCAAAATTCAGAAAAACCAAGGGATCACTTTAGATTTCCTTTATGTCTGTAAATGAGAACCTATTTTCCCTGCATGATGTATCAGAAACAATAGCAGAGTCCATAGACGCTGTGTGGCCTCCACGGGCAAAAGCAAAATTAAGTGCGGTCAATATCAGCTCTTCTAAATCATCACTTTGTGCACTAGAGCAAATGAAGTGATTAGGAGGAAAATGAGAGGGATGGAGTAGGTTTATAATGATAATATAATGGCTGTTGTACCTCTACTAACCTGTGAGCAGAACATGCGACATTTAGTAACTTTTGTTTGGGCAGGACATGAGCAATCAATTATATCAAGACAGAATAATTATGGAAAAGGGACATTGTTTAGTGGAATATCAATAGCCTCTTAGATCCGTGTATTTTGCTTGAATCATGAGGCTGACTTTGTAACAGAAAACCCACTCTTGACCTTTGTGCTTGTGTTGTGCATTTGGCACTTGGATGAAAGCTCATGTGCGTTGGTTGTGTTCAAGAAGAAGAATAAGGAATTGGGATAATTGTGCCATTGGATAAAATTTTGAAAGACTTGGAATCTCCAGAATCCTTGGTAGAGTTTGCATGAGCAGATACACCATCGGCAGCAAGTAGGGATGCACCGAATCCAGGATTCGGCCTTTTTCAGCAGGATTCAGCCGAATCCTTCTGCCCGGCCGAACCGAATCCTAATTTGCATAAGCAAATTAGGGGCAGGGAGGGAAATTGCGTGACTTTTTGTCAGAAAACAAGGAAGTAAAAAATGTTTTCCCCTTCCCACCCCTAATTTGCATATGCAAATTAGGGTTCGGATTCGGTTCGGTATTCGGCCGAATCCTTCGTGAAGGATTCGGCCGAATCCAAAAAAGTGGATTCGGTGCATCCCTAGCAGCAAGATGTTCTTGCAGGTCTTTGAAGGTGATCTTTGGGTTGTCTGTAACCATTCTCACAATCCTCCACATATGCCGCTCCTGTATTTTTCTTGGCCTGCCAGACCTGTGCCTGTGGCCTTCCAGTTCCTGATTACATTCCTTACAATTGAAATTGACAGTCTAAACCTCTGAGATAGCTTTTTGTAGCCTTCCCCTAAACCATGATACTGAACAACCTTTGTTTTCAGATCTTTTGAGAGTTGCTTTGAGGATCCCATGCTGTCGCTCTTCAGAGGAGAGTCAAACAGAAGCACAACTTGCAATTGGCCACCTTAAATGCCTTTTCTCATGATTGGACACACCTGCCTATGAATTTCAAGGCTTAACAAGCTAATCCAACCAATTTGGTGTTGCCAGTAACCAGTATTGAGCAGTTACATGCAGCCAAATTAGCAAAATTACAAGGGTACCCACATTTTTGCACAGCCAGTTTTTCACATTTGATTTCATACAACTGAATACTGCTTCACTAAAAATCTTTGTTCAGAAAACACCCCAGTACTCAGATGTTCCTGGGAAATGAAAGACATACCACTGTTATCTTTTTTTGTTGAAAGTTGAGTCATTATTATGCAGGCTGAGAGGGGCTCCTAAACTTTTTCATTTGACTGTACATACAGTAAATAGGAAAAATTCTAAATGTATTATACCTATGCTAGGGCAAGGGTGTTTTGTCCCTTGTCCCAAGGATCCTTAAGGCCTTATTTATTACTATAACATGCACTCCTGTAGGGGTCTAGGGGCTTATGCTGTATGCTCACCAAAATAAAGGACCCACCATCATTATAACCTTTGAATAAATGTTCTCAGATATGGTAGACCCCCCTCATTTAAATCAACTGGAAGAGATCTACATCGATTCCACCTAAAAATGTCAGAAACATGGTAAATGGCTGGTTGTCAATCAATGCACTGCTAACCATCCATTGCTTAGTGAAATATAGCAGATATTGACCGTAACCTGGGTAAACAGAGGCCAGTGTTTTTTGGGAGCACGCTGAGCAATCATGGCTGCTCCTGCTGAACACAAATAAATAAAATGACATAGATAAGTACATCTTCCAGAACATAATCCCCTATGCCAATATATTATATATAACAGTGATCCCCAACCAATAGCTCATGAGCAACATGTTCCTCTCCAACCCCTTGGATGTTGCTCCCAGTGGCCTCAAAGCAGGAGCTTATTTTTGAATTCCAGGCTTGGAGGCAAGTTTTAGTGGAATAAAAACCAGGTGCACTGCCAAAAAGAGCCTTAATGTAGGTTAACAATCCACATAGGGGCTACTAAATGGCCAATCACAGCCCTTATTTGGAACCCCAAGAACATTTTTCATGCTAGTGTTGCTCCACAACTTCTTTTACTTCTGAATGTTGCTCACGGGTTCAAAAGGTTGGGGATGCCTTATATAAAGCGAACAAAAATTATAAATAGCACTGCATATTATCATATAACATCAATAAAAAGAGAATTTACATCCACCAGAAGAGGGTTCGACTACTTACCTCCCAGTTGAGTTGGAACTGAATCACTTCAAAACCCCCAAGCTCCTGTTGTTATTACCTGAGTAACGTAGACTCATTTAATGGGTGGAGGCAGGAGACGCTACCCATCCACCAGCATTTATCTGCAGCAGGAATCAATCACTTGTGCAATTGCTGGAGGCCTGATGTCAGGTGACCGGTAAGTGTCAATATTCATTGCATTAGAAAGAAACTGTAGATAAAGGTAAATTGGATTTGACTGCTGGAGTCGTTATCAGCGGCAGCAATGATACATTTCCATTTGTGAAATGAATAGCATATCGAGCCGTCAGGGTAGCGCATGGGAAAGATATTCCAAGGTATATTTATTAATGATCGGCCATTTTACTGCTGGTTAAAAAGAGACTAAGAAGGAATATTATTTACTTCCTCATTATTACCTGATTTGTGGTAAGGAGTGTATATTAATTAAAATGGTTTAATTTGTGTTGCATGGGGGAGGGGTCTCATTACACCCTTGTGGCTAAAACACTTCTAGAGCTACAAGGGTATGAAACAAATAGTTGAAGGTCACACACAGAATCTTAGGAATGGGACCCATCCTTTAAAGGAAAACTATACCCCTCAAACAATGTAGGTCTCTAGAAAAAGATATTTCATAAAACAGCTCATATGTAAAATCCTGCTTCATGTAAATAAACCATTTTCATAATAATATACTTTTCTAGTAGTATGTGCCATTGGGTAATCATAAATAGAAAATTGCCATTTTAAAAAATAAGGGCCGCCTCCTGGGATCGTAGGATTCACTGTACTCACAAACATACCAACAAACCATACATGTTAGGTCACATGAGCCAATTAACAGACAGAGTTGTGTCTTTTGCTTCCACACTTCTTCCTATTACAGTTAGAGTTGAAGTATTTCTGGTCAGGTGATCTCTGAGGCAGCACACAGACCATCACGAAATGGTGGCTAAAGGCAAGAGATGTAAAAGGGCAATATTTACTTAAATATATATTCCAGTTTGGTAAGATTCTTTAATATGCCACTTAATATGATATGAACTATCTGTTGCTTAAGTGTTCATTTTGGGGGTATAGTTTTCCTTTAATACAGTGATCCCCAACCAGTAGCTCGTGAGCAACATGTTGCTCTCCAACCCCTTGGATGTTGCTCCCAGTGGCCCCAAATCAGGTGATTATTTTTGAATTCCAGGCTTGGAGGCAAGTTTTGGTTGTATAAAAACCAGGGGTATTGCCAAACTGAGTCTCCTTTAGGCTGTAAGTCCACACAGGGGCTGCCACATGGCCAATCACAGCACTTATTTGGCACTCCAAGCACATTGTTCATGGTAGTGTTGCTCCCCAACTCCTTTTACTTCTGAATGTTGCTCACGAGTTAAAAAGGTTGGGGATCCATGCTTTAATAAAAGATGATGTAGCCTGCTCGCACAACCCTGGCCTTCAGCAATTCAGCGCCTGGTGCACGGTATCGGAGGGATCAGCACCCCCCTCAGCAAACTGTCGAAAAAGACACTGGCACACAAGGCAAGTGGCAGCAGGGTTATACCCTTGCGTGTTTATCGTGCAACGTTTCGGGGTCAGACCCCTTTGTCAAGCATAGTATAAGTGTACAAGTGAAAGCAATTTAACACCCCTCACATGATTTGATTGGTCAATCCCCACATTTGCATACATAATCTGCAACATTAACTCTTGAAATTCCGCATATATAATCACAATTTAAAACATCACGGTATAAATAGGCAGCATTGAAAATGTAGAAAAGTTCAAATCCAAAAAAGATTTTTAGTATAAAAAGTTCCATTGAAAAAGTGATAAAAGTGATAAAAAGTGTTGGTTTAGGGCTATTCCACACGGGGAGATAGCGACGCGGTCGCGGTGACAAAGCGCCGCGACAGTCGCCGCGACCGGCGCAGGCGACAGTTTTGTATGGGCGCCTATGTAAAAACGCCTGTGCTAACCACACGAGGCGATGCGCTTTTCAACAGTCGCCTGAAAAAGCCTGGCGAGGCATTTTCAGGCGACTGTTGAAAAGCGCATCGCCTCGTGTGGTTAGCACAGGCGTTTTTACATAGGCGCCCATACAAAACTGTCGCCTGCACCGGTCGCGGCGCTTTGTCGCCGCGACCGCAAACGCGTCGCTATCTCCCCGTGTGGACTAGCCCTTACAGACACATAACCAGATACCTAATCCTAGGCAAAACTGCTTAAAGGAGAAGGAAAGGCTGGAGACACTTGGGGGTGCCAAACGTTAGGCACCCCCAAGTGATTGTAGCGACTTACCAAAAACCCAGGGCCGGTGCTCCTATCAGGAGAAATCTGCACCGGCCCTGGGTTATAGGAGCGAGCACCACGGAGATATCTACTTCCGTCTTCGCGCAGCTGCGCATTTCCCCGGACTGAAGCATGCGCATTTGAACGAAAAAGCCGACTTTAAAGTTAAAGTTCGGCTTTTAGTTCTAATGCGCATGTGCAGCTGCGCGAAGACGGAAGTAGATATCTCCGTGGTGCTCGCTCCTATAACCCAGGGCCGGTGCAGATTTCTCCTGATAGGAGCACCGGCCCTGGGTTTTTGGTAAGTCGCTACGATCATTTGGGGGTGCCTAATGTTTGGCACCCCCAAGTGTCTCCAGCCTTTCCTTCTCCTTTAACTCAAGATGTAAACTCCAGAAGTTGGCGACAGGGGAAATCCCTGAAAGGTACAAAAAGTCCATAATTGTTCAAAACCTGTTAGTCCAGAAAAAATAAAAATCAGGTACAATGTAAGCAATGGTGTCACAGAGTCAGAGATAACCTGCTAAGCGAAACAATGTATCAAGCCTTATTAGCAAATAGAAACCGGAAGTAACATGCAACATTATAACAAAATCTAAGTGTGAACGGGAGAAAAATAAATCTTACCCTACAGAAAAACTTAGGATCTATCCCTGCGGGGGAATCATGCAGCATAATTATCTGGAAGAGGAGATCAGTGGCACCACTCGACGAACAAGCGCAGGGGAATGCGATATCATCGCAGGTAAATACTGTATTCAATTTATCCACTTGTGACTTATCCACCGATGAACTGGCTGTTCTGGAAAAGGGTTTGGGTTTTGTCCCAGTTCATATCGCAGCACCCTTTTCATTTACTGTGGATTTATTTAAATTTGTAAGATCGCTTAAACTTAAAGCTTATTTTTGTGATAAGGATGAAACAGTTAAGAAGGATGATTTTACTAGACAACTAAGGATTAAGTTGGGTACTAAAAGTACTTTTGTGCCTCCGGGTAATTTTCCGGCCATTGATACTTTTGAAACTATGGTTGCCTTTGACCTCAATAAAAAATTACATAAAGTTAATTCACTAAAAAAGGCTGGCTTACAAAATATTACCCAGGCAGAAAAGAGCGCCCTTGATACATTGCGACAAAAAGAAAATGTAATTATTACTAAAGCGGATAAAGGGGGTGGTATTGTTGTATTGAATAAAACTGATTATACCAATGAAGCATTTTAGCCAACTGTCCAATAGTAGCCACTATAAAAAATTGGAGATGGACCCCACCTGCAAATTTAAAAATGAGCTGAATATATATTTAAATGCATGTGTCATGGAAGGGGTGATAACAGATGAGATTTATCAATTACTTTACCAGCAATTTCCCAAAACACCGTATGTATATTTTCTTCCTAAAATACACAAATGTCTTGAAAATCCTCCTGGTAGACCTATAGTGTCGAATGTGGGATCACTGTGACAGCCACTTGCTATTTATATTGATTTGTACTTACAGGAGATTGTACCTACACTAAAGCCGTGTCTTTTGGATACCACGGATTTTATCAACAGATTAAGTACTATTACTTTGCCGTCTGGGGATTTCTGCTTATGCTCATTGGACGTGAAAGATTTATTCACCTCTATTCCTCATCAGGAGGGTATTGAATGCATCAGAACCTATTTGAGCCTGAGCAGTCTCCCGGACTTTAAAGTAAACTTTCTGTGTGAACTTCTTGATTCAGTTCTTACAAAAAACGACTTCCCTTTTGCAGGTGAGTTCTTCCTCCAATTACAGGGCTGCGCAATGGGGGCCAACATGGCCCCTGCATATGCAAATATTTTTATGGACAATTTTGAGGAGAAATACATCTTCTCTAATGCCACTTATTGCCCATTTATACAGTCCTACATGCGGTATGTGGATGACACTTTCTTCATCTGGACAGGTTCAGTGGAAAGTTTGCAGTCTTTTTCAATTTATTTAAACGAGGTCCATCCCACCATTAAGTTCACGTTAGAAACTAATGTTAGTGAACTGCATTTTTTGGATGTCAATGTACAGGTGGTGGGGGCCACATTTGTGACCTCTTTAAATACGAAACCAACTGACCGCAACAACCTATTAAAAGCCACTAGTTTCCATCCACAGGGCCTTCTAAAGGGACTCCCCACAAGCCAACTACTTCGGGTTAAACGTATAACCTCTACAGATGCCTTATATGAGCAGGAATCTACCAAAATGGTTAATAAATTCGTAGATAAGGGCTATAATGTGAATGAATTAATGGTGATTCAGAAGGAGGTCAGGTCTGTGCCAAGAGAGGATACCCTTAAGAAGAAATCCCAAAAATTGCTAAGGGGCCAGCGTATTCCCTTTATATCGACCTTTGACACTAATAATAAGATCATCCGAAAAACTATTCTAAGGCATTGGGGTATATTGCAATCTGACCAAGAAATTGGGCACTTGTTTAAACAACCCCCTGTCTTCTCTTATAGAAGAGGGAGAAGTATACAGGAACTCATAAAACCAAAAGTGACCCCTGTCAAAATACCCCCTCTTACTCTTTCCACACAGAACAGAGGTACATACCCCTGTAGAAATTGTGGCAATTGTAACGGCATTATTCCAGGGAAGAATGTAGTGCATCCACAATTGGGTACTAAACATGAGATCAAAGGATTCTTTACGTGTGATACCAAGGACGTGATCTACTGTTTAAAGTGTCCCTGTGGGTTGGCGTACATTGGCCAAACGAGTAGGGCGATGAAGGTGAGGCTTAACGAGCATAAATCTATAATTCGTAATTATAAGCCTTCGCCTGCGGATCAAGCTGGTACAGTGAAGCTGGCTGAAAAAGGAAAGTTTAAAAAAGAAACATTGCTTGCAAAACACTTTTTTACGAATGGCCATCGAATATCCCAATTACGTTGGCAAATATTAGAAAAAGTAACACACCAACAAGGTTTTGATATTAAAAAGCGTCTATTGCAACGTGAGTGTTACTGGATCTGGCTACTTCAATCTAACATGACATGTTATCTGTAATTTTCATATTAATGTATTTTTCACTTCTTCCAGATAATTATGCTGCATGATTCCCCCGCAGGGATAGATCCTAAGTGCTTCTGTAGGGTAAGATTTATTTTTCTCCCGTTCGCACTTAGATTTTGTTATAATGTTGCATGTTACTTCCGGTTTCTATTTGCTAATAAGGCTTGATACATTGTTTCGCTTAGCAGGTTATCTCTGACTCTGTGACACCATTGCTTACATTGTACCTGATTTTTATTTTTTCTGGACTAACAGGTTTTGAACAATTATGGACTTTTTGTACCTTTCAGGGATTTCCCCTGTCGCCAACTTCTGGAGTTTACATCTTGAGTTAAGCATTTTTGCCTAGGATTAGGTATCTGGTTACGTGTCTGTAAACCAACACTTTTTATCACTTTTATCACTTTTTCAATGGAACTTTTTATACTAAAAATCTTTTTTGGATTTGTACTTTTCTACTTTTTCAATGCTGCCTATTTATACCGTGATGTTTTAAATTGTGATTATATATGCGGAATTTCAAGAGTTAATGTTGCAGATTACGTATGCAAATGTGGGGATTGACCAATCAAATCATGTGAGGGGTGTTAAATTGCTTTCACTTGTACACTTATACTATGCTTGACAAAGGGGTCTGACCCCGAAACGTTGCACGATTGCAGAATAAACACGCAAGGGTATAACCCTGCTGCCACTTGTCTTGTGTGCCAGTGTCTTTTTCGACCCATCCTTTAATAACCCATAGAGAAATACACAAGCAAAAGGGTCCAAATGACGGTGAAAGGAACATTAACACCAAAAAATGAAAGCGCTTTAAAGTAATTAAAATATATTGGACTGTTTCGCTGCACTGGTAAAACTGCTGTGTTTCCTTCAGAAAGACAACTATATTTTATATAAACAAGCTGCTGTGTAGCTATGGGGGCAGCCATTCAATCACAGGATACACAGTAGATAACAGATAAGTACTACTATAGTTTATATAAATAAGCTGCTGTGTAGCCATGGGGGCAGCCATTCAATCACAGGATACACAGTAGATAACAGATAATTACTACTATAGTTTATATAAACAAGCTGATGTGTAGCCATGGGGGCAGCCATTCAAGCACAGGATACACAGTAGATAACAGATAAGTACTACTATAGTTTATATAAACAAGCTGCTGTGTAGAAAAGGGGGCAGCCATTCAAGCACAGGATACACAGTAGATAACAGATAAGTACTACTATAGTTTATATAAACAAGCTGCTGTGTAGCCATGGGGGCAGCCATTCAAGCACAGGATACACAGTAGATAACAGATAAGTACTACTATAGTTTATATAAACAAGCTGCTGTGTAGCCAAGGGGGCAGCCATTGAAGCACAGGATACACAGTAGATAGCAGATAAGTACTGCTATAGTTTATATAAACAAGCTGCTGTGTAGCCATGGGGGCAGCCATTCAAGCACAGGGTACACAGTAGATAACAGATAAGTACTACTATAGTTTATATAAACAAGCTGCTGTGTAGCCAAGGGGGCAGCCATTCAAGCACAGGATACCCCGTAGATAACAGATAAGTACTACTATAGTTTATATAAACAAGCTGCTGTGTAGCCATGGGGGCAGCCATTCAAGCACAGGATACACAGTAGATAACAGATAATTACTACTATAGTTTATATAAACAAGCTGATGTGTAGCCATGGGGGCAGCCATTCAAGCACAGGATACACAGTAGATAACAGATAAGTACTACTATAGTTTATATAAACAAGCTGCTGTGTAGAAAAGGGGGCAGCCATTCAAGCACAGGATACACAGTAGATAACAGATAAGTACTACTATAGTTTATATAAACAAGCTGCTGTGTAGCCATGGGGGCAGCCATTCAAGCACAGGATACACAGTAGATAACAGATAAGTACTACTATAGTTTATATAAACAAGCTGCTGTGTAGCCAAGGGGGCAGCCATTGAAGCACAGGATACACAGTAGATAGCAGATAAGTACTGCTATAGTTTATATAAACAAGCTGCTGTGTAGCCATGGGGGCAGCCATTCAAGCACAGGGTACACAGTAGATAACAGATAAGTACTACTATAGTTTATATAAACAAGCTGCTGTGTAGCCAAGGGGGCAGCCATTCAAGCACAGGATACCCCGTAGATAACAGATAAGTACTACTATAGTTTATATAAACAAGCTGCTGTGTAGCCATGGGTCAGCCATTCAAAGCACAGGTTACATATAAGATTCTATAATATTCTGCTGAATCCCATTGTACTCTATTACTGAGCTTATCTGTTGTCTGCTGTGTATCCTGTCTATTTTCTCCTTTTTCAGCCTAAACAGCTGCCCCCATTGCTACATAGCAGCTTGTTTATATAAACTATAGTAGTGTTTCTGAAGCAAACACATAACTTTTACCAATGCAGGGCAACAGTAAATTATATTTTAATTACTGTTATTGTTACCATTCCTTTAACTCCTCAAGGTCACAGAATGGACATTAAATAGGAATACAGGCTTTAATGGATCAGTCACTTTCAGAGAGGAAGACACACACACAGTCAGGAACTCTCAAAAGAACAATGTTTCAATATCTCAGCCAATTTAAGAGGCTATGGAACATAAAGTGACCAGCTGAGGGTTACAAGTAGGGTTGCCACCCGGCCGGAATTTTACCGGCCTAGCCGGTAAAACACCTGCCAAGGCCAGGGCCGGTATAACAAATTTACCGGCAATGTAGCTGCCAGTAAATTTGTAATACACCTAACAAAAGCCCGTGGCCAATATACTTTGATTAAAAAATGTGTACCGTTTTTATAAGAAACCTGACTGTATGCAGTGAATTTCTCCCTTCATTTACTGCTGTGGATAGGAATTGTCAGACGGTCCCTAACTGCTGTGCAGGGAAACAATCCTACTTATGAACAGCAGGGGGAGCCTAAGCCTTACTTCCCAGCCATGCAGAACTCAAGCAGCTTTGTTTGTTTCCCTGTAGAGCAGTTGGTGACTGTGTAGAGATTTGTATTGGATTTGTATTTTATTTTTGCCTTTACATCCCCTTTACTGTTTCCAACTCCAGCTGCAGGGGACAAAGATCATGGAGCCAATTTTAAACAGATAAACTGGGATTCTATTTGGAGGATTATTTTGCTGCAGCCACTGGTTCTGCAGAGTTGGAGAAAGTTTGTATTAAACAATACAAAAAATATAAAATCCACATTTCATTACATGACAACACAGGACCAATGCAGGCTGCATATTCTGATTATTAATCGGTCTTCTGGCAGATATTATTTGACTTGTGCTATTTTGAATTTATGATGATCCCTAAGCAGCTCAGACCACACTGAGCATGTGCACAGTCTTAGTCTTGCAAAGATGTATAACAAAGTTACAAGATGGTGACCCCTTGTGGCCAACTTTGAAAGCATAAATCATTTGTTTGATTAGGCTTGTGGTGCAGTAAGTTCATGTTTATGTTTAGTGTTCAAAATACAGCATTTCTAGCCTTATTCTATTTTAGACTTTACTTCCCCTTTAAATTTAAAGTCAGTGAAACAAGGGATAGTATTAGCTCTGCCAGTCTGCAGCTGTCGTCCTATGTGTGCGACTAATGACAATAAATATTCTACTGTGTAATAAGTTGGTGCTATACAAATAAAGGATCATGATAAGAATTCTTTTGTGGATTCTATATAATGGCATGACATTTCATAATCCTTATATGTCTTTAGCTGCTTACGATATCTCCTGAGATACACAGCTGAATTCCTAGATATTCCCTAGAAACTAGACTAGAAGGGATTAGTGGAGAAATCCAGTCAACCTTGACGGCAGGATTGATCACCAGACAGCAGATCACAGATTACGGTAAAGGGAAACTAGAGCTCATACTGTAATCCAGGGATCCCCAACCTTTTGAACCCATGAGCAACATTCAGAAGTAAAAGGAGTTGGGGAGCAACGCAAGCATGAAAAATGCTCTTGGGGTGCCAAATAAGTGCTGTGATTGGCCATTTGGTAGCCCCTATGTGGATTGTCAACCTACATTGAGACTGTTTGGCAGTACACCTGGTTTTTATACAACCAAAACTTGCCTCCAAGCCTGGAATTTAAAAATAAGCTCCTGCTTTGAGGTCATTGGGAGCAACATCCAAGGGGTTGGAGAGCAACATGTTGCTCACGAGCTACTGGTTGGGGATCACTGCTGTAATCTGATTTATCGAGTGACATTCAGATACAGTACATTTTATTAGACAAAGCCACACAGACTGTCTGCATTTGCAAATGGCCTTATCAGCAACGCTATTTTGGTGCATTTATTTTTTAAAAACAAATGCCAGAGGGTATGTTCCATTTGTTTGGCTTCATGAGAGTTTTGGGAGGCCACATGTATCACTGTGCATAAATGTTGAGTTTTGAATCCACAAACATAGAAGATGTGTGCAGTGCTAATCAGATATAAAGTGCAAAACTCTAGGTGCAAGTAGAATCCAAGTGCCTGGCTGAACCTAGTCCAAAACCTTAAAATGATATGGCTTTAGACCAAGTTTACTCTGGATTTCGTTCATGATTTAGCCTAAACCTTTAGAGAGTGTATTCAGAGCACCCCTAGTAGAGTCCAGCGCGGGTTTCTATTCTATTCTATTTCAGTATCTCAAATCCTTCGATACTATTGTCGCAAGAAACCCATCTCACTGGGCAATAGATTTTAGCACTTAAAAATGCCCGGGTGGCTCACCACTACCATGCCATGTTCTCTACGTATGCCAGAGGAGTAGCTATATTATTGAGGAAGCACTTATTATTTAAATTGCTGTCGATAAAAACTGATTCATTCTCATACACTGTAAGATCAATTCTAAACAACTGATATTGGGTAATGTGTACCTTCCTCCCCCTATGTCTATGGATCTCCTAGATTTCATTTTTAAGAAGGTCTTAGAATTCCCCCGGGCCCCATTCTGCCTACTTGGCGACTTCAATTCTCCCCTTGTTCCCCAACTGGATAAGATGTCCCATAATACTCAATCCTCTACTCCATTAGCGATCTGGGCAGAGGGAATGTTACTGACTCAAGTGTGGCGTTGGAAACATCCACAAGCGAGATAATTCTCCTGCCATTCAGCCACACATAAATCTCTCTCTAGGATTGACTTGGCTCTAGCATCACAAGATTTCCTACCTTGGGTAACAGAGGTCTCCTACCTTCCCAGGGTATTCTCAGACCATGCCCCACTCCTTTTAACCATCCATATCAATAGCCAACCTATTGACAAAATGTGGCGCCTCAGTCCTATGTGGTTAAAGAACTCAATAGTCCAAGAGAAGGTTGTACAGGAATATAATGAGTATTGGATTAATAATGGAGAATTATCTACTCCAGCCGTAGCTTGGGAAGCTTCTAAATCGGTAGCACGTGGGTCCTTAATATTTGCTATTAAGCAGGCTAGAAATCAGACTAAACAGGAGATTCAATTGGCTGAAAGGGAGCTTCAATCAGCTGAGAGAGAATTTGTAAATCGACCTTCAGAGTACTTCCACAATAATTTATGTAAAGCCCAAAAAGCCCTGGAACTCACCCATACCTCCTTAACGGAAAAAAAAATTATTGTATGCTACTCAGCGCCTATTTGACCAGGGCGAAAAAAGTGGGAAAACACTCGCATATTTGGCTAAAACTTCTACGCCCACTACAATGATCCCTAGAATTACAAAAACAAATGGTGATCTTACATCCTTACCTAATAAAATCACTTCGACATTTCAAAAGTACTATACCTCTCTATAACAATCTCAAATGGGTCCCAAGAGTCCATTGGTCTTTACTTGAGTCAATTCCCTATTCCCCGATTGGATATCCCACAGGTCGCATTCCTAGAGACTGATATTACTCTGCAAGAAATTGCAGAAGCTCTAAATTCCCTTCCGAATAATAAAATTTCAGGGGTTGACGGTCTCCCGGCTAAGTGGTATAAAACAGTGGCTAAGGAACTGGTTCCCAAGTTACTCCTAGGGGTAAATTTATCAAAGAGTGATGTTCCGCCACTAGAGTGAAATTCCGCAGCTCTCAATTAATTTCTATGGGATTTTGTAAGGCGTATTTATCAATTGGTGAAGTGAAAGTTCACCCTTTGATAAATACGCCTATAAAAATCCCATACAAATGAATGGAGAGTGGCGGAATTTCACTCGAGTGGCGGAACTTCACTATTAACTTCACTCTTTGATAAATATACCCCCTAAATTACAATGCTTCCTTAGCCGAACACCGGCTCCCTCCCTCTCTATATTCGGCCTTAATAATTTTGATACATAAATTGGGCAAAAACCCTGAGTCCTGTGTTTCATATCGCCCAATATCACTTATTAACACAGACGCCAAGATACTAGCGAAAATCCTGGCCAATTGCTTGATTAAGTTTATAGCCTCTATCATCCACCCGGATCAATCTGGCTTTATGCCCACCAAATCCACCTCTATTAATCTAAGACGTCTATATACAAACCTGCAAATACTACATGATAACTCATGCTCCCAAATCATAGTATCTCTTGACTCTGCTAAGGCTTTCGATACAGTAGAATGGCCCTTTCTGTGGGAAATACTCAAATTATTCAGCTTTGTCCTAAATTTATAGCTTGGATTCATTTACTCTACGCTCATACAGTAGCTCACATTAGGGTTAATAACTCTAACTCCCTACCCTATCCACTGTATCGTGGCACCCGCCAGGGCTGCCCGTTATCTCCTCTATTGTTTGCATTGGCTATTGAACCTCTAGCCATAATGATTAGACAGGCTAACAACATAACTGGGCTCCACTAGAAAACTTGCGAAGAGCGCATTGCGCTATATGCAGATGATTTTTTGCTATTTCTTGCAGATCCAGGTCCTTCCCTTCATAATGCTCTCTCACTTATCCAAGAATATGGGACATATTCTGGCTTGAAAATCAACTGGCATAAATCCTCCATTCTACCGGTGGATCCTATCCCTGGTGACCTTCGACCCAAATCGAATTACAGTGGTCTGACCAAATTAAATATATGGGAATTATTATAACTGCTAAAGACTCCTTCTTTATTGATGACAATCTACACCCATTGCTTGGTACTTTTATCAGATTGGCAACTTCCTGGAAGGGTCTTCCTTTGACTTTATGGGGGAAAATTAATCTATTTAAGTTGATTTTCCTGCCGAAATTTTTGTATTATTTCAGGAATGCTCCCACAAACATACCTAAATCATTCTTTAGCAAAGTCAATAGTGCTCTGATTTCATATATATGGGCAGATAAACATCCTAGGATCTCATGGAAGTCTCTTACAGCTACAGTCCCGAATGGGGGCCTGGGACTCCCCAATCTTTGGTTTTACTATATATCGGCTCAATTGTCACATGAGTGGCTGGTACCTAATCCAGAAAACCCCAATATGTTATTTCACTCCCTTATCCTGGGTTCGATTGAATCCTAATGCCACTGCCCTAAGAGGAAGTTAAAGGACTCTACTACTCTACCTCCTGTATTGAGGGCCCCCTATGACGCGTGGCAGACCGCACGAAGGCTGCAGCACTTGCCAAATCCCTTACTCACTCCATACACCCCTCTATGGGGCAATTCCCATCTTCCCCACCTTCAACAATTGCCTGATTTTATATATTGGCCCATTCGTAAAATTAAAACCCTTGGAGACTTGTTGCAACATGGGTCCTTTCCCACTTTTCAGCAATTACAAGATTTTGTAGCTCCCATGAGTTTGAATGTGTTCTGATTTATGCAACTCGAGCATGCTTGTAGAGCCCAGTTTGGTCCAGGTCAAATTACTTCTCAAACACAAATCCTGGCGCTGAAATAGGAAAACTCCCAGTTCACAATTTATGGCCATCAATTCCTGGTATATACATATTCTAGTTTTAACACTCGCTCACCGTTCAAAGTTTGTGGCCCGGGTGCCCCATGCCCCGGACCTCACGCTAGTAAGTTTGGAGCGGTAGAAACTCCCCTCACATCAAGTTCAACAAAAAATCTTACCCAGGATGTGCTGTGACCCAGGTGCTGCCGCCCTGAGTCCGTCACCAAGGAAAACGTATCCACAACTTGCAGGGTATTGGTTGGACAGCGCACTCCAGGGTCCTTTTCAAACAGAATCGCTTGTTTCCAGATTATAGTTTAAAACAAATTTCCTTTATTTAATTAAACATCTTGGTGCACCATTTACATAGCGCCATGAGGTCTGACGCGTTTCGTGTCACTGCACTTCATCAGAGACGAGGTCTCTGATGAAGTGCCATCATCCTTCATTGGCTTCAGCCTGCACCTCCCTCAGTTCAGTACTGGATTACTTTGGTCAACCGCACTTTACCACTTATTAAACTCACTTATGAGGCTTGTGGCTCCTCAACTAAATTCGGGAAAATCTGGGAGAGATGGCTTGAGGTATACCCCAATCCCAAAGTTCAGTGATTGCCTCGACTCGAACCTGTCCTTGATGACTGCAATGTTTTATTTGTGTACCTGCTTGCATATACTATGTGGACTGTATATTTTTGATCACACTTGTCTACTTGATATGTACTGATATGTCAATTTGCCTTTTTGTTTTTTGTTAAATAAAAGTGAACTTTAAAAAAAAAAATATATATATATAATGGGAGCATACAATAAACTGTCCCGTGCTTTATTCACCATTAGATCTGTCAAGAGGACACGAGGACAGTTGAACTGGTAGATTCCTTAGACAAGAAAGGGCCGGGAGCTTTTCCAGCAAGAGAGAATACACAAGGTTACTAAAATGTAGTTTATAAATTGTATAAAGTTGATCCAGGGACTGGGCCGATTGTCCTTTTGGAGTCAGGAAATCATTTTTTTTCCTCTGACACAAATTGAAGAGGCTCTGATGGTTTTTTTTACTTTCTATTGGATCAAGTAGAATTTACACAAATGTATTCTTTCAACCACAAGAATAAACGTACTGATACAACTTTCTGTCAGGGGGCCTAACGGCTCCCAGTGGGAGCAGTCGGGACCAAGGAGGAAGCTTAGGGTCAAAGTTTGCGGTATCCAGAAAGGGGTCAGGCGTAAGCGTAGTCATGTTCAGCAAGGCATGCAGCAGGAATCAAGGTCAAGCCAAGGGTCAGGAAGCAGAAATTCAGGAACCCAAGTCATATTTGGGCATCGAACCCGTGACCTGGAAGTCCTTTTATTTCAAAGTTCGCGCTGGGTGCGTGAAGTCATCACGCCAGCGTCGCCAGCCCACGTGGATCATGGGCGCTGCCATCTTGATCTGGACACCGGCGGAAATGGGAATGCCAATGGGTGCTCCTGACACTTTCTAACTATTGAGGTGTGTGTTACACACACACACGTGTATGGATCATTACAGGAAAAAAACAAGGAGCAATTGAGAGATCATAAAATTATATTATTTCATACTGTATTCACATAAAACAATTTTCACAAAAAGGGCATTGAAGTAAAAGACACAAAGAGAGAAGTTGATCTACAGAAAAGGCGGCAGAGAAAAAGAAGCCTCTGTAGCAAAAATATAAAAGTGAAATACATATTTATCCAGTCAATAGGAATCAATGATATATAAATATATATATATATATATATATATATATATATCAATAGGTTACATAAAAACCAGGGGGTGTCCAGCTTATGGTGCTTGAGAGATTACAAATGGCAGAAGTGAGGTTGCAAATCCCTCATATGAATTAAAGCTGTGTTTCAATAGGGGCACTCCAAAATATTCTCCAAATAGGAGTATATTGTGCAGAATCTGCACAATAAGTATCAATTGTTCCTCTCAGTATGAAAAGATTTAGTGCTCATTGGTGGAGCAGTCAGCCAATCACAGTTGTGAAAGTCCAAATCGATGCTCAGTGTCCTGTAACAGCTTCTTTCTTCACCCTGTGACCTCTTTAACACCTCTTTAACAATAACTCCCAGCATCCTTAGCCAGAAGACTGGAAATTGGAAAAAAGATGGACGGCCTGTCCTGAGATGGTTGGTGGCAGATTCCATTATACTTTGGCAAAGATCAAATATAACCAGGTCACAATAATTCTTCCAATCCAGATAGATTTCAGTGAAAAACAAATACAGTGATTTCTGTTTGTTCATCACAAAGTCCGATATATTACTTAAATCGCTCTCGTGGTCAGAGGAAAAGGTGGTGCTAAATCTCATGTAAGTGCTAGAAGCAGAGCATAGAATTGTCTAATAGCCAGACCAGCTCTTATCACATACTGTGGTAGCCACATGATCTCTGCCTAACACTGGATTTACATAATCAAGGGTAACTGAGCACACAGCAGAGCTGGATACATTCCTTGCTTGTTAAAATCCAAAGGCTTTCGCAATGATTGGATAACGCTGTCATCAAGAGGCTAAATGTTAGATGGGAAATATGTTTCAGAAATCGGTCTGAGGCAGCAGGTTTACAATAGTGCCCCAGTATGTTATAAATGAAGAGCTTAATCCGCAATTACAGAACAAAACCCTAAAAGTGGGCAAGTGAAAAGCAGGCCCCTGGCATCGGTTATTGAGTGGCTTCCTGGCATGTAAAAAGGCATCAGCTTCGGTTTTGATTATCCTACGCAAACGTTATCCCTGAAAGAGTGATCCCTCATAAACAAATCCTATTAGGGTCCTGCTCTTTTTTTTTTTTTTGGTTAGTTTATTTGTGTGCCAGAATGAGCCATTTAGAAAAGATGAAATGTATCTTGTGAATGGTTAAAATTGGGATGTAATCATGCTTTCAGCCACATAAAAAATAAAGCAGTGGCAAAACATGAAGTTAAAGCTGGTGTTTATGCAGAGCGGCTTCTTTCAGCGGTTCTGTAAAAGGCAGTTCTGTGGTATCCCTGTAATTATCCTTCCACCCTTACGGGTTTAAGTACTTCACTTTGTTTTATGCCCTAATCACAAAAGGCTTTCTCCATTCCTTTGTGCTTCTTGGAGGAGAAAAGTCTTGTTGGACAAAAGGTACAAAAGCAGAACGGATTCTCTTAAGAGAACGTTCCAGGAGGTTTATCCACGGCTACTTTACTCAGCGAATGACTGGAACATGTTGAGCTCTGAAAACTCCTCGTTGCTGTAGCTTGAGGTCTGGTCTCCCAACATGGAGAGCATATCCTACGGGTAAAGTCAGAAAAATAGAAATATAAATGGTCCAGTTTCCAGCAGACCTGGCTTGTGTCATATAGTTTAAAATAATGTGGACAAATGTAACAAAGTCCCTATTCAAATCTTTGTGTATTATCTTTCCCTAAAACAGAATACTGTACACGGTGCAATATGTATTTATTTATTTTCTTGGCAAAAAGTTTTCCTGTTACTTTGATAAGACTGCTAAAAACAAGGCTGTACTTACTGGGAAGACGTCGGATTGGTTGGACTGCTGAGACACATGAGATTCAGCTGTGCTCTGTCCATGGTGCTGGCTTTGCCATTGAGGCCACACACTTACTGCATCAGCTGCCCGGCTCTGGAACTGACCCCTCTGTTGGGCGACCTCTGCAGCTGTAAAGATAATGGAGTTATGTATTTATTTAATGGGACCTATCAAGCCCCAGAATTGTTTAGGCCCCTAATCATTACCATACATGTGCAGATGAACACTGACATACAGATGAAATAAGTAAAATAAAACTGTATTCAGTGTTCTCCCCAGAAAAAAAAATAAATGAAAAAAACTCTGGGCAGGAAAAAAAAAAAAAAAGTGGGCCGGGTGGGGGATTGAACATGCGACTCTCCAACCTGCTTGCTCTACAATAAGGGCCATTTTTTTTTTAAAACTCCCATAAACTTGAAATTTGACAATTTAATAATAAAATTTAATTTTCTCAGCTTGGACGAATTTGATCGACCGGAAAACTCTAATCGAATTGAAAAAACTCAATTCGAGTTTTTTTCTCTGAAAAAAAAAAAAAAGAAGCCTAATGTCAGGAAGGCTGCAGACATTACCAAAAGGATCCCTGGATGTTTCCCATTGACATACAGCAATTCAGCAGGTTTAATGGAGAACTAAACACTGAAAATGAATATCTTTGCTGAAATACTGTATTATTCTTACAGGTCACAATTCCTATTTGTAGTCTATTTATATGTACCTGTATCTTGTCCAATTCCTAATTTGTGTCTTGGTCTAGTTCAAGTTATGTGACCTGGCTGAATCCAGACCCCTGGACTATTTACAACCCTCCCTAATTACTTTTATTATCACTACAAGTTAACTCTGTCTATCTATAACTTTCTAATTTATTGCCCATAACCCCTTTTTCAATGATCTAATTATATATATGATGTGCCTTTCCAGCCTCTCATTTGTATTTTGCCTGAAGAAGGGGCCTGTGTGCTCCCAAAGCTTGCAATTGTTACTTATTCGGTTAGCCAATAAAAGGTATCACCAAACTTTACATTTTCTGCTAAAAATGCCATATTTTATATACTGAACTTATTGCACGAGGCTAAAGTTTCAGCTTGTCAATAGCAGCAATGATCCAGGACTTCAAACTTGTCACAGGGGGTCACCATCTTGGAAAGTGTCTGTGACACTCACATGCTCAGTGGGCTCTGATTGGCTGTTGAGAAGCTAAGCTTAGGGCTCGTCACTAATTATCCAGCAGAAAATGAGGTTGGTCTGTAATATAAGCTGATGCTACAGGTTTGCTGATTATTAAATTCTGATGCTAATTGCACTGGTTTCTGTGCTGCCATGTAGTAATTATCTGTATTAATTACTAATCAGCCTTATATTGTGACATTTCTATTCTATGTGTACTGTATATTGTGAGTGGGTCCCTGAGCTCAGTAAGTGACAGCAGCACAGAGCATGTGCAGTGAATCAGCAGAAAAGAAGATGGGGAGCTACTGGGGCATCTTTAGAGACCCAGATCTTTACTGCTAAAGGGCTGTGGTTGCCTTGGGCTGGTACAGAAGCACAAAACATAATGTACAACATTTCTACCTACTTCTTTAGTTAAACTTTAGTTCTCCTTTAAGGTGTCAAATAGTCTAATTCGGGTTCTCAAAGGGCCAGAGTACGATAAATCTCCAAAACTTGAAACGAGATCAGATAATTTACTATTAGAATTTGAGAGTTTTGACCAAAAAAAAAAAAAAGATAAAAAATAAAAAATTTGATTTCAAATTTTAATAAATTTGCCACTAAGTGTCCTTTGTTCTTAGCAAACACAGCCATAGTCCTATCGGCTTCAGCTGGGAAATGTTTAACTGGGGAATTGTGTGGGGGCGGAGCCAGGCGGCAGGAGAAAACAGCCTGAAGAGGACACTGATATAATATGCCCCCAGGAGAAGTTTTAAATCTCACAAACCCTGAATTGTCTCTCAAATGACTCCTCTCCTCCTCCCTTGGTGATAAACTTATTATCCTTATGCAGCATCAGATGATTAAAGGAAAACTATTCCCCCAAAATGAATACTTCAACAGTAGTTTACATCATATTAAGTGGAATATTAAAGAATCTTACCAAACTGGAATATATATTTAAGTAAATCTTGTCCTTTTACATCTCTTGCTTTGAACCACCGTTTTGTGATGGTCTGTGTGTTGCCTCAGAGATCACCTGACCAAAAATACTTCAACTCTAACTGTAACAGGAAGAAGTGTGGAAGCAAAAGACACAACTCTGTCTGTTAATTGGCTCATGTAACCTAACAAGTATAGTTTGTTTGCTTTGTTTATGTGAACCGTGAATCTTACAATCCCAGGGAGCAGCCCTTATTTTTTTAAAATGGCAATTTTCTATTTCTGATTACCCAATGGCACATACTACTAAAAAAGTATATTATTATGAAAATGGTTTATTTACATGAGGCAGGGTTTTACATATGAGCTGTTTTATGCAGTATATTTTTTTTTATAGAGGGGGTATAGTTTTCCTTTGAATTAAAATGTAGTTAAAATGTAGTAGAAGATTAAGCTAAAATGCAATTATACCAAAGTTGTTTGTCCGGCTGCTCATGCTGGGATAAGGTGCTCCTGCGGGAGAGGTGCTTGTGCTCTGTGACGTCAAAGAGCTGAAGTTGGAAGGTGTTGCCTGGAAGTTGCCCATCCCAAACTGCGATGCCTGAGTCTTTGGTGTCTGCGTTGGTAACTGCTATAAATAAACCAGGAGAAAACACCCCAAGTTTATGTATTTATAAAGGTAGCAGGTAATGTAGTCACATGAAGGTGCTCCAGTGACAACAATAAGTAACAAAGCATCAGTACCTGAGCAGTGAAGGATGGACGAGTGCCAGAGCTCCAATTCGTCCCTGTGACCTGCGTGGGGTTGGTATGACGGGATATCTGGGCCAAGATCTGCCCTGCGGATACAGGTTGCTGAATGATGCCAGGCTGAGGCACCATCACACCACTCCTTTAACATAAATAAGCTTTGTGAATATGACAACACAGCCCACATAAAAGCAGTGATGTAAGAAAACAATGCTGAGCAGCACGAGAAAAGTAGAAGGGCAACAATTCCACCGCAGAAATGCTTTTTGATTATAAGCAACTGCTGCAGACAGACACCTCAACCCACAGTTTTAATAACGGGTGATGAATCCTTAGTCACAGCAGGACTAGTCTGCAACTGCAACAAGGGCTCAACAGATAGGGCCTGTGTAAGATTACTTACATGTTATTAATAATAATAATAATAATAATACTTAGGAAGAGTCCTGGGCTATTGCAAGATGGAACTGTCGCTGCTCTCCGACAATATCTATTCTGTGCACTAGATTGCGCCCTGAACTGAAATGGCTTTTAATGGGGAAGTAAAGTCTAAAATAGAATAAGGCTAGAAATGCTGAATTTTGTATACTAAACATAAACATGAACTTACCGCACCACAAGCCTAATCAAACAAATAATTTATGCTTTCAAAGTTGGCCACAGGGAGTCACCATCTTGTAACTTTGTTAAACATCTTTGCAAGACCAAGACTGTGCACATGCTCAGTGTGGTCTGGGCTGCTTAGGGATTGTCATAAATTATCAAAACAGCACAAGTCAAATAATATCTGCCAGAAGCCGATACAGCAAGACTGATTAATAATCGGAATATCCAGACTGTACTGGGTCCTGAGTTGTCATGTAATCTAATGTGGATTTTATAGTTTTTGTATTGTTACTCCAAACTTTCTCCAACTCTGCAGAACCAGTAGCTGCAGCAAAATAATCCACCAAACAGAATCCCAGTTTATCTGTTTAAATCTGGCTCCATGATCTTTGTCCCTGCAGCTGGAGTTAGAAACAGTAAAGGGGATGTAAAGACAAAAATAAAATCCAATACAAATCTCTACACAGTCCCCGACTGCTCTACAGGGAAACAAACAAAGCTGCTTGAGTTCTGCATGGCTGGGAAGTAAGGCAGGGGCTCCCCCTGCTGTTCATAAGTATGATTGTTTCCCTGCAGAGCAGTTAGGGACCTTCTGACAATTCCTATCCACAACAGTAAATGAAGGGAGAATTTCACTGCATACAGTCAGGTTTCTGTACACATTTTTTAATTAAAGTATATTGGAGATAGGTATCTTTTTCATTAAAGAAAGTAAAAATAGAATTTCCTTTTTTTGCCTTTACATGCCCTTTAAGAGCTAAAGCATATAAAGATAGGATAGAACACTGTCAAAGCTCCCCTTCTCGTGGAAGACAAATCCATTTATAGAAGCGATTTTACTCACGATGGAGCATTACATGGTACATTTAACATTTGCATTTCTATTACCTGAAACTCTCTACAGGACGAGGTGCAGATGTGAAAGTGCTAGATTGTTGGAAGAGCTGCTGGTTGCCAGAGACACCGCTGGGGTTTATTGATTTGTTCTGATCTGCAATAGTGAATGGAATTTGCATAAATTATAATCAAGAAACGAAGTAGGAAGCACAAGGAGTATACGATACAAAAATAAGCACAACTAATTAGCACTGGAATACTTCCTGATTCTAGAGCAAGGGGAAGTATTCCCACTAAAACAAAGTACAGGTTTGAATGGGATCCATTATCAGGAAAGCTGTTATCCAGAAAGCTCCAAATTACGGAAAGGACATTGAAACCCCATAGACTCCATTTTATCCAAATAATCCACATTTTTAAAACTGATATCCTTTTTCTCTGTAATAATAAAACAGTAGCTTGTACCTGATCCCAACTAAGATATAATTAATCCTTATTGAAGGCAAAACCAGCCTATTGGGTTTATTTAATGTTTACATGATTTTTTAGGCGACAAAGTATGAAAATCCAAATTACAGAAAGACCCCTTATCTGGAAAACCAAAGGTGCCGGGCAGTTTGGATAACAGGTCCCATACCTGTGTATATACAGTTTGTTATAGTGAATATGCAAACAAAACCCTTTTCTCAGCTGCATAAAAAGAAATCCAGGAAAAAAAACAAAATACAATCAACAGAAATATGACCCTCTTTGCCCACCTGAGTTAATATTGCTGTAGATCTCAGCAAATCTGGGGTCTCTGTCCTGTCCATAAATGCTCTCTGTTTTCTCCAATGGTTTGCTGTGATCAGAAACAGCAGCGCTTATGGGCTGCACTGGGACCTGCATTTGGGCAAAGCATTTAAAGGCGTTAACGTTTATATCAGACTTCCACAGTACTCTGATAAATGAACAGCATAACTCAACATTTATCATTTTTAAGGGCTAGCTAAGCCAAAAAAAGAGAAAACAGGGCTCATTTACAACTGCAGTTAAAGGATAAGTAAAACCTTAAAAATAAGTGAATGTAAAATTGATGGGGGTGATATTCTAATCACTTTTGTAATTTACATTCATTATTTATTTTGTTTTTATTCCAAGATATTAAGGGATACATATACTGTTAATATGAATGAATTTTGTTACAGCAGCGCCACCTGCTGGTCAGTTTCCCATCAGTCTGACCACCAAGTAGTCAAGGAAGTGGTCAGGAGAAAGAAAGAGGCTGCTCTGATGTTCTTCTGCTTAGGAAAGGTTTCTAATTGTTTCCACCCAAACAGAAGAACTTCAGATCAGACTCTTTCTTTCTCCTGACAACTTCCTTGACTACTTGGTGGTCAGACTGGTGGAAAATTGTATGCAGTTGTGCACATCCACACCTTTCATTAAAGGAACTTGAGCTTCATTTCACCTGCCCATCTGCTACTGCCAACTGCAGGGTTTCCACTATAGTTACGTCAATAGGTGCTGCTAACTTGCACATAAAGAATAATGGCAGACATCATTTTAACACAGAATGCTGGAAATGATGCAATTCCAAATCAATGTTGAGCATAAATCTGCATGGGGGACTATTAGTGAAACTGTAGGAAATAATATACCGGTATTAAATCATTTTTTTTAAAAAAAATCTACTTACCGTATATCTGTTTAACAAGCACAAAGATTTTCTTGTTTTCCGAAAACAATACAATGTTTCATTCTAGAGTTAATGGCTCTTTAAAGGAGAACTAAAGCCCCGTTAATCAAAAATCCCAATCCCCTTCTGTCCATCGGTCCCCTCACTGCTTTCTCCCTCTTTAGTAAGTCAGTGGAAAAAGTGTCCCTGTCGTGTACCTTGGCGTATTCATACAGAGTAGCGCAGTGGAGCTCTCCGGCACCATCTTCTCTATCTTCGGATACTCTTCTTTTCCTTTGGCAATCTTCGGAGCTTTCTGCGCATGTGCAGTAGGCACGAATACGAGATTGGTCCCAACTGCGCATGCGAAAAAAAACTCAGTGCCGGCACTCACTTCCGCGAGGAACCAGAAGATGGCGCCGGAGAGCTCCACTGCGCTACTTTGTATGAATATGCCAAGGTACATGACAGGGACACTTTTTCCACTGAGTTACTAAGGAGGGAGAAAGCAGTGAGGGGGAAAATGGACGGAAGGTGATTGGGATTTTTGATGAACGGGCGTTTAGTTCTCCTTTAAAGAGGCATTAACTCTGGAATGAAACATTGTATTGTTTTCGGAAGACAAGAAAATCTTTGTGCTTGTTAAACAGATATAAGTAGATTTTTTTTAAAAAAATATTTAATATATTATAAATGGAAGGGGATGGGGATTTTTGATTATCCTTTAAGGATTTGCAACAGTGGAAATTTAAAGGAGAACTACACCATAAGAATGAATAGGGCTAAAAATGCCATTATATACTGAACTTATTGCACCAGCCTAAAGTTTCAGCTTGTCAATAGCAGCAATGATCCAGGACTTCAAACTTGTCACAGGGGGTCACCATCTTGGAAAGTGTCTGTGACACTCACATGCTCAGTGGGCTCTGAGCAGCTGTTGAGAAGCTAAGCTTAGGGCTCGTCACTAATTATCCAGCAGAAAATGAGGTTCCCCTGTAATATAAGCTGATGCTACAGGGCTGATTATTAAATTTTGATGCTAATTGCACTGGTTTCTGTGCTGCCATATAGTAATTATCTGTATTAATTACTAATCAGCCTCATATTGTGACATTTCTATTCTATGTGTATATTGTGAGTGGGTCCCTAAGCTCAGTAAGTGACAGCAGCACAGAGTATGTGCAGTGAATCAGCAGAAAAGAAAATGGGGAGCTACTGGGGCATCTTTGGAGACACAGATCTTTACTGCTAAAGGGCTGTGGTTGCCTTGGGCTGGTACAGAAGCACAAAACATAATGCACAACATTTCTAGCCTACGTCTTTAGTTTAACTTTCCTTGTCCTTTAAGCACTGTATTTTTATTTTGTCTGCCCCATATGGGCCCAGAAATCTACATATATAGCTTGCAGCACACATATATATATATATATATATATATATATATATATATATATATATATATAGGGCTGGTCCGATCAAATGTGGGGCCCAATTGGGACCATTTGGCGGGGCCCCTAGACAAAGTGTTGCTGGCTACTGACACAGCAAGTATTTAGGAAAATAAGGGCATACAGGTACAAAATAGAAAGGAAAGGGGCAGTGCGGGGCCCCCAGAGGTGCGGGGCCCAATTGGTCTAAGGCCGGCCCTATATATATATATATATATATATATATATATATATATATATATAGCACATAACTAAATTAAATATATAATGAGACACAACCCCTAAGCCTTCTGTTACTGATATCAGGCACCAGGTATAGTCAGTGAGTAAACTACAGTTATATCACAAGGCATGGGAAGTAGAAGCAGCTGAACCTTTGTCTCCATTCCATAATGACATGGGATAAAGAGTAGGGATGCACCGAATCCAGGATTCGGTTCGGGATTCGGCCTTTTTCAGCAGGATTCAGATTCGGCCGAATCCTTCTGTCCAGCCGAACCGAATCCTAATTTGCATATGCAAATTAGGGGTGGAAGGGAAATTGCGTGACTTTTTGTCACAAAACAAGGAAGTAAAAAAATGTTTTCCCCTTCCCACCCCTAATTTGCATATGCAAATTAGGATTCGGATTTGGTTCGGTATTCGGCCGAATCTTTCACGAAGGATTCGGGGGTTCGGTGAATCCAAAATAGCGGATTCGGTGCATCCCTAATAAAGAGGGAAAGACACAAACTCACCTGGGTGTGGTTGTAGGAGCCCAAGCCCTCTCTGCTGGACACAGCATCTGCTTGTGGTGGTGCCTGCGGCTGCGGCTGCCTAAATATTCAGTAAAGGAGATGAACTTCTTATTTTTCAGTATTATTATAAGAACATGTGTTAAACTGGAAAAGTCTGAAATAAAGCGTACTATTATGCAATTCTGAAAGAAAATAAACCTTTTCATTAATTGAAAAAGCTATGGTGATTTTTGTGCACACATGGAGACTATTTGTACTCCTTCCTGCTAAATGACAGAAATGTGCCGTCTCCTGGCACATAGTCCAGTTAGACTCTCAGGATATAACTGAAAAAACTTGTAATTTCAAATGCTATCTGGTTACTAGGGCTTAGTTTCCCTAACAACCAGAGAGCAGTTTTAAAGACAGAAATAAAAATCCACAGAAGACTTGAAGGGAACAAAAAGCTATTGGTTATAGATGACTAGGAAATCCTGAAATGAGCACGCACTCCTGCGACACACCAATTCAGATAAAATTCAATCTTTATTCCATGGATTAAAAATCAAATTTTATCCGAATTGATGGGTCGCAGGAGTGCATGCTCATTTTAGGATTTCCTTGCATTTCACCCTAAGCTACGGGTTTGGGGCGCTGCACCCGGGCCACCCATCCTCATCAGTGAGTGCGAACTATCTACATATCATTTGATTAAATGTGCCGAGAAGGCTAACCCCTCTTGAGACGGACCTGGGGCTTTGCAACCAGGTCAGTTTTTTTACATTAGGTGAGCTTTGGTTCTTTATTAGGAATTGCGGAGTATTTAACACTCGGATAGAGCCGCGGGTTTTTCTTGTTTGCATCATAAATGACCACCCAACAACCAGATGCCATCATCAAGAACAGGTCCACTATATTAAAAGTTAGTATAAAGATGATCTTCCATTTAAACTATATGGCAGTGTCCCTTTAAAGTATGTTTTTTAATTAAACATTAATAGTAGTGCAGTACTGCAGTAGGTTTGGATCTGTTATGTTGGAATGGGGGACTAATTTCCAGGTGGTCTCTTACCAAGCCAAACGAATATGTAACTTCAACTTGAAATGGAGTTAGGGTTTGTCTCAAATGCAATTCAGGTGAGAGCCACCAGAGGTCAGAGCACAAGGGAATACTAAGAGAGCTTGCACAGGGGTATGTGGAGGCTTTGCTTTGACTGACAAAATTCACTTGGTATGATTACTAAAATATCAGTATTTGTTTAATAGAAAAGTAAACC
Organism: Xenopus petersii; assembly: GCA_038501925.1. Classification (NCBI taxonomy): domain Eukaryota; kingdom Metazoa; phylum Chordata; class Amphibia; order Anura; family Pipidae; genus Xenopus; species Xenopus petersii. The sequence continues at coordinate 18,564,749 of CM076686.1, forward strand.
AGGCCATATTAATAAATATCTATGTGCATGAATGTTCTCTATGCTTACTGCTTAAGAAAATTTAATATTGATTAAGTGTCTAGGACTGCAAGGTGCAGCTATGAAATCTCTAGGGAGATTGACATATAGAATACGGGCACTAACCAGTCTGGGGTTTGTATTAGTCCTAAGAAATTTTCTATACCACTGTGATGAGCGACACTGGGAAGGGTAAAGGCATCGGGTGTTTTTTCCGACACAATCCTTACCTTCCTGAAAGCTGAGTTTGCCCCATATCCATGGTGTGGTTGATACTCGGACAAAGGGGCGGCCTCTGTATTGTACTGGCCAAGGCAGGGCGAGGTTCCTGATTGGAGCTTCTGAAATAAGCAGATTACAGTAGTTTTTATGATTAACTCAATGAAAAGGTTCCCACAAGGAATACAATCCTGTACATATTTACCCCAATTTCCAAAAAGCTGTTTCAGATGCAGAATTGGTCTCTAAAAATATTATACTTTTATTATTTATATACTTTTACAAACAGTATGTTTCAGTTTTGCAATTTTCTTAATTTTGTAACATTAAACAATGTCTAAATCAGAGCATCGGTGCTTTAACATAAAAACATCAAAGAATGCAATGTCACTGCAGTATTTGTTTTGCAGTTCCAGGGGGTGAATATTTAGCCCACTGCATATAGGGCAGGGAAAGGGCAGATATGTAAGCGCTCTGTGGCTTTAATAATGCTATAAAATATGGAATGTAGAACAGAACATTCATCCTACATACTTCACATTAGTGTTGGTACAGATGATATACTCAATCTCATCCGAGTATGGATTCTGGAAAGTAAAGGAGCTGGTTCTCATCAGAAGCCACTCTCTGGTTTTGGACCGAAACCGGAACATGACAGATAGGACCTGACCCTTTAATTTCACCACCTGGAAGGAGAGGAGGTAGAGATGGTAGTAACAACACTTTGGACTTCAGTATACAATAAATAACTTATGTTCTATATAAACATAAAGGTTGTAGGTCCCCCTCCTAACTGAAGCCTTATGATAATAATGTCTTAGGGCAACTTTGAGCATTTATTACTCTGGCATATGACAGGCACAGAATGGCCTCTCCATTTATTTCAGTGGAAAGAACTTCCCAGAAACACGTGGATGTCGAGATGCTAAATGTTATGGTCATGTGTACAACATACGTAGTACAATGAAATTCTTCTTGAATTCCTTCTTCGCAGACTAGACAATTAACACTCAATATAAAATAAAGTTACTATAAAGTTATGTAGCTATATACAATAAAAGTAACAAAAGGGTTTGTCTTCTAAATACAGTAAATAATGTGAAAGTGAAAACTTGGACTGGGATTTTTCAGCTGAAAGGAAAGTAAACCTTTAAATGAAGGGTAGTTTTGAGAGTTGCTCCTTATCCAAGGAACTACAAAACATTCAGAATCAGCCAGTATGCCATTGGTCTTTTACAGTCAATGATAAAGTACAGAGCTACTGTACCATTATGTCTAACCCTGGTCTCCCCCATTACAATCTAACTAGGCGTTTATGTTTTCTATCTGAGCTCTTCCAATCAAAAGGACATGCCCAGATTGGCAAAAAGCAGAGACACTGCATTGTGCAGTTGCTTTAATCCCCTCTAGATACAGGGGGAGAGATAGTGTCTAATTACACAGACCATAAATACTCAGGTGAGTGCTACAACTCAGGGTTCTGTAACCCAACAATAAAGGAGAAAAATTATAAGCATCTTTACATTTTGAAGTTTTTAGTTTGCTAGTAATAGATGTAATCTGAAACTGTCACATTGATTAAAAGGTCACAAAGGAGAGAAAGAAAAAAAATGACCCATAAAAGACGCACCCTCCCACCTTTTGTGTCCTTAAGCTTCTAACCGCCACTGTAAAACGTAACTTTTATTCTGTTAAAAGAAAGGTATGCCCAAAATAAAAGCAAAAAAATTTTTTTTTAAAAAAAAGGTAGGATTAGGAGTGGAGAGGAAATATGGCTGCAGGTTACTAGCTAGCACGTTAGCTGGTAGAGTTACGGGTATATGGATCTGCCTGATCCCTTCACAACCAGCTGAAGCGTTTGGGCATGGCTGTCAGTGCCCTTAAAGGTCTATCAGTTTACCCAAACCAACCGACTCAACCCCTCTCCCCCACAGAGTCTCCATTTAAGCAAAAGTTCAGACGCCCTTAACCACACTAAAACAGATGCACCTAATTTGATGGAAGGTGCTCTCGGTCATTTATCTTGCAAGTGATTAAAAGGTCATTGCTTCCCAGTACTCTCCTTGTTACCAAAACTAAGAGACTCTTACAAACAGAAAAACAGTAAAAAGATCTTGATGGATGCAAGTTCTCGGATCATATATATATCTTTATAGCTGCATGTTACCTGTTGGAAACTGTCCCTAAGTAGCTGCTGGTCTTCCGGGTGTGCAAACTCCACTATATCCTTTCCAAGGAGCTCCTAAAGAAAGTAAAAACAAATAATACATCTTTAGGTTGAATTTTATTTTTCTTATAAATCTCACAGAGATCAGAAAGTAGTGTGCTATCCATGTATGATGGCTCCTAACCTGTGGCTGGTATCCAACTGTAGCAGTGCATCTGTGATCCACAAAAGTGAACAAGCCATCAACACTGTGCCGGGAAATGAACTCTATTGGCTGGCAGACGGTGTTCATATCTGTGCAGGTTGGAGAACTTGTCACCTTTAAGAGAAAGCAAATATATTTTGTTAGATAAAATCAATGCATAACATGAAAGCATGCAGAGATTCTCGTTCATATTCCCCAGATTCTGGTTTTCTGTCGAGTCTCCCTGCTAAAAGCCCACTTGTGCAACTCTCTGCATCTGGAAAGGAAATCCCATTTTATTAAAGCAGCAGCAAGGGACAACAGAGCACCAAGCAGCCATATAACATGACAGGTTGCCTTGTAATAAATAAACAAAGTCTAAAAGCACATTCAAGGTCAATGGCACCCAAGATGTTTTTATGCAGAAATGAAAATGTTTCTATATTCAAATTTAACTATTAGTCACCTAAAACCTGCCGAGTTCATGTATAAGTCAATGGGAGAGGTCCAGTGACCCATTTTAATATGTTAAAAGCCTTCCTGACATTTGAGAGGTTTTTTTCCAGAGAAAAAACGTAGATTCGTCGTTTTAGACGTATTTGAATTTATTAGTTAAAAAAAAAACGCACCAAATCCTGGATTTGGTTTGGGATTAGGATAGGATTCAGTTTGGGATTAAGACCGGATCCCGTTTGGGATTAAGACCGGATCCCGTTTGGGATTAAGACCGGATCCCGTTTGGGATTAAGACCGGATCCCGTTTGGGATTAAGACCGGATCCCGTTTGGGATTAAGACCGGCCCCCGTTTGGGATTAAGACCGGACCCCGTTTGGGATTAAGACCGGATCCCGTTTGGGATTAAGACCGGATCCTGTTTGGGATTAAGACCGGATCCCGTTTGGGATTAAGACCGGATCCCGTTTGGGATTAAAAAACAGGCTTTGGGATTAAGACCGGATCCAGTTTGGGATTAAGACCGGATCCAGTTTGGGATTAAGACAGGATTCCGTTTGGGATTAAGACAGGATTCCGTTTGGGATTAAGACAGGATTCCGTTTGGGATTAAAACAGGATTCCGTTTGGGATTAAACCAGGATTCCGTCTGGGATCAAGCCAGGATTCAGCTTCAGACGAACCGAATCCTAATTATATGTAAATTAGGGCCAGGAAGGGAAATCACACGACTTTTCGGATGTAAATTTTTTTTCGACGTTTCCCTTTCCCACCCCTAATTTTCATATGTAAATTAGGACCCAGTTTGGTACTCAGCCGAATCTTTCACAAAGGATTCGGGGATTCAGCTGAATCCCAAATAGTGGATTTGGTGCATCCCTACAAATGGTTTATGGTGCCTATTTAAGTGCCGATGGCCAATGTTCTGCACATGTAACAGTCTAGTTCTGCAGTGTCTGTTGATGATGATAATACAGAGCAAGAGTAATTAGCAGGGGATTAAAGAGACTGCATTGGTGGCACCAGAGAAATAGAGGATAGCTGCAGCAGACAATAAGAATATAACACTGCTCCTACCTACCCCAGTGTTATATAAAAATAGGCCAATCACCATGTAACCACTTTCTTTCCAGCCCTCCAGTACATATGATGAAAAATAAATTTTAATGGGTAGAAGCGACCAGTTGTGGAGTACAGAGAAAGGTCAGGCTCATGCAAAAAAACTGAAAATGTACCTGCATTCTGCCAATGGCCACAAGACAGAATTTGCTGCTTTGACCTACATCGGGATCATCTTCTGGTAACGTGACGCCTGATTAAGTAAATAGGAAACCTTGAGTGAACGTTACTTTATTAACCATTAAAATGCAGCTGTCTCACTGAATAAAAAGAACAAATCAGTAGCTACACTGTTCTAGGCACATATAGATAAGAGGGAGCAATAACGATAACAGAAATGTTGTGGAAATGTAACTACATTGAATTCAAGTTGTTACACAGATGAGTAGACTGGGGCACTGGAGTGAGTCACATAATACAATGGAGAGTGAAAAACAAGTGGATTCCTTACCTGCTGGAGGCCAGGCTTTGATGTATCCAGTGCAGTGAACTACCACAAACTGTGGCTCCCCATCTTTAGATGGACCTAAGCCGTTTCTACGTTATAAAAGGAAAGAAATAGTGTTATTAAAATAAATACATTTATTTTACAATTCCCATGTACATGAGATATGTCATTATGAACAGTTACACTAGGGTTACATAGAAGCATTATTAGCCCTTCTGTGTTTTGGTCTTATAATCATTCCTATCTTCTCCCAAAGTTCTATGAGTCTTTGTCATGTTATCAAGACACCACCCTGTAATACTCCTAAAGTCTTGGATATTGGCTGCGAACTTTGGGGTGTCATTAGGCACAACCACGACAAAATGGTACAGAAGGTTTGGTTTACCTTCTAGTTAACTTTCTGTATATTATAGATTTGCCAATTCTAAGCAACTTTTCAATTTGTCTTCATTTTTTTTTTAATAGTTTTTGAATTATTTGCCTTCTTCGGATTCTTTTAAGCTTTTAAACAGGGGTCACTGACCCCCATCTAAAAACAAATGCTCTGTAAGGCTACAAATGTATTGTTATTGCCACTTTTTATTATTCCTCTTTCTGTTCAGACCCTCTTCTATTCATATTCCAGTCTCTCTTACAAATCAGTGCATGGTTGCTTAGGTAATTTGGACCGTAGCAACCAGATTGTTGAACCAGCAATCAGGGGACCTTTTGAATAAAAAGCTAAGTAACTCAAAAAACACGAAAAATAAAAACCAATTGCAAATGGTCTCAGAATATCACTCTCTTCATCATACTAAAATGGTTACAAATCTCAGTTTAACTTATAAATTGAAACGCTTATCACCTGTTTAATGGGTATTTTCAACAGTCAAAGACCTTGTTTAATTAAAAGTCACAGTACAGCGCAAAACCACAAGTGTAACATGTCTCTATCAGACACATCTGCCTTGCAGTTACTTCTTTTACAATACGGTACAAGGGAATAGCTCTGCATGGAGAAATGATAATTGCACCTAAGACATGCTCTAATGGCAGTGGAGCTAATTTATAAACACCGGGGGAATGTTTGCCCGGCAGTAACCCATGGCAATCAATCAGCGATTGACTTTCTTTCAGCCAGCAGAATATTGAAATATGAAAGCCAAATATTTGATTGGTTGCCATTGGTTACTGCCAAGGTGCAAATTTGCCTGGTGTTAAAGGAGTCAGAAAAAGCAAGCAGTGAAATGAAGACAGTGGGAACTAGACAGCAGCTGTTTTTGGTCCAATAATAGCACGTCAACGGGCATAATATGTGCTATAGCCCTAATCATTTAATCATACCTGCACCGGTTTCTCATGAAGCTGAGTCGGTTCATGGCGGAGGGTTCAATTATTGCACTTCCACACCTGTTTAAATAAAAAAACACCAAAAGCTTAGATATGTCTGTCTGCACCAGTTCAAACTGCAATCGATTTAAAAAAGGAGATTTTATGTACTTACCGTTAAATCTCTCTCTGTTCAGTCAGTTTGGGGACACAGGGACAGTGAGGTATAGCTGGTACCACTAGGAGGCAGGACACAACAATAAAAAGAAACTGGCTCCTCCTCCACTGGCTATACCCCCAACAGGAGGAGCTTAGCTCAGTTTGTACCAAAGTCAACAGGATGTATTAACCTGAATTTTGAAAAAACGAAACACTGAAATACGTCTGATGGAAAGCGAGAGCCTCGTTCCTGGGAGGTAAGCCCCGTGTCCCCCAAGTGACTGAAGAGAAAAAGATTTAACGGTGAGTACACAAAATCTCCTTTTCTCCTAGTCAGCTTGGGGGACACAGGGACAATGGGGACAAAAGCTGTCCCCTAGAATCCCGGGTTGGAGGAAGAGGCCTAATTTGGAGCAACCACCGCGTCTTGAAGCACCTTTCTGACAAAATGAGCATCAGAAGCCGCAAAGGTGTCAAAATGGTAGGGTTTAGAAGAGGATTGGACAGAGGACCACGTAGATGCCTTGCAGAAATGTTCAGCTGATGGCTGGTTCTGGAAAGCCCAGGACGTACTCACACCCCAGGTGGAATGGGTACTATCCAGTGGAGTCTGGCCCTGCGCAGTATAGGCTTTCTGAATAGCTTGTTTGATCCAGCTGGAGATGATCGATTTAGTAGCTGGAGCACCCTGGTGTGGCCCTGAAGGAAGGACCAATAGTGAGTCTGCCTTGCGAATATCCTGAACCCTCTGCAGGTAGAACTTTAGGGTCTGACCGGGGTCCAAGTGGGCAATGCTGTCTCTTTAGGGTTTGCCAGTGCAGGGCAGAAGGTCAGAACAATTATTTCTTGGTTTAGGTGGAATTTTGAGACAACCTTCGGTAAAAAGGATGGAACAATGCGAAGAACAGCCTTGTCAAGATAGAGCACGGAGTTCTGAAACTCGCCTCACTGAAGCAATTGCCAGGAGAAAAACTGTTTTTCATATGAGCCATAGAAGAGTCACTGACCCCAGGGTGGACGGTGTAGTGCGCGTAGTACTAATGTGAGGTCTCAGGGAGGAACTGGTGTCCTAGTCTCCCTCCTATTGGCGTTGTATCTGGCGATGAAAGACCACCGTTATGCAGAGGTAGCCTTGTCAGCGGTCTTGGAGGGGTGTTTTCGGTTTTGCCATGGTGGCCTTTGCTTGATCCCGAAACAAACTCTTTTTGTGAATGACTATTTCGGAGGAGGTGACTGGAGATCTTGGCCTGGGGGCCACAAAAAAACGTGCCTCTACGGAAGGAGGCACGTGCTTTAGGTTGTGGTAGTAAAGCACTTTTTCCTCCTGTGACTTGGTCAAGATCAGGTCCAAAAAGAAGCTTTCCCTTGAAGGGAATGGATGTGCTGACCACAATTTCATTCCAGAGGGACCTACGGGCTGCTACTGCGAGTGCCGAAGACCTACTAATTACTTGGGCTGCGTCTAGTGAGGCTCTTTGTAAGTGACAGTGGGAACTGTTGCCTTTCTCTCCCGGATCCTGTTTAGTAATGCGCTCAATGAGCTTGTGACAGGGCAGTGTGCCAGGTCTCTGGGAATTTTCTAAAAATCTGGGCCCGTATGCCCCCGCCCCTATAATGCCGTGGAGAGGGATGGGGGGGGGGGGGGGCATTTCGCAGGGAAGAGTGAAAAACTTACCTCAGGCCCAGAATGGTCTTCTTTTGTCTACCAGCCAGCCCCTTCTCCTCCTGTAAGGGGGAAGCAGATGTCAGCTGGGCTGGTTGGTCTGTGTATACACACCAGAATGACCCCGGAGACAGGTTTCCACGTGGGGGGGGGGGGCAATAGGGGTTTTTACTCAGTGTAAAAGACCTGCACTTCCCCATGGTGTCAGCTTAGCTGACTGGTATTCTCCTCCTGTCAGGAAGAAAAAACATCCTAACCTCCTGAGGACACAACTCAAACTGAGCCAAGCTCCGCCTGCTGGGGTATAGCCAGTGGAGGAGAAGCCAGTTTCTTTTTATTGTTGTGTCCTGCCTCCTAGTGGTACCAGTTATACCCCACTGTCCCTGTGTCTTCCAAGCTGACTAGGAGAAAATACACAAAGTAATAAAAGTACCAAAGCTGTTTTAAATCGGTCTAGGTTTGAATGATATGGACAACATCTAAATCTAATACATGCCTTTTGTTTTGATTAAATATAACCTATACTCGATAACATTTATTTAACTGTTCATGTTGACAGTTGACTTGAATACCAGTCTCCCAACTAGAAAGATTCCAAGTCCCAGTGCAAGCAAGAGTAAGCTCATCTATATACCTCTATGCTGTCTACATCTTAATAGGTATAAGGGTCTGTCAATACTAAGATGCCTGAATCAAACCCTTCTCTCCCAATATGGACATTCCAAAGTTCAGGAGACAGGGTTAGTTACCTTATTTCAAGCTGAACATGCACATTAAAGGCACAGTTCGTGTACAAATAAAAACTGGGTTAATAAATAGGCTGTGCAAAATAAAAAATGTTTCTAATATAGTTATTTAGGCAAAAATGTAATGTACAAAGGCTGGAGTGACTGGGTGTCTAACATAATAGCCAGAACACTACTTCCTGCTTTTCAGCTCTCTAACTGAGTTAGTTAGTGACTATAAGTGGGACCACATGGGACATAACTGTTCAGTGAGTTTGTAATTGAGCCTCAGCATTCAGCTCAGATATAAAAGCAACAGTTATGACCCCTGTGCCCCCCTCAAGTCACTGATTGGTTATTGCCTAGTAACCAATCAGTGGAAACCAAGAGAGCTGCAAAGCAGGAAGTAGTGTTCTGGCTATTATGTTACACATTACATTTTTGGCTAACTATATTAGAATTTTTTTTTATTTTGCACAGCCTATTTACCCAGTTTTTATTTTTACCCTGAACAATTCCTTTAATGCAAACTCACAACTTCTCACCATACTTACTAATGTGCTTTATAAATGCTTTACCAATTTGTGAAGCTTTATAGTGAACTGATTATTTATATGGAACCCCTATTATTGTCCTTCTGTTAGAAAGGAGAATACACTGTCCAACGTGCTAGTTGGCATTAGATGAAAAATGAAAAAATATGCAACACTACCTCATTCTGCAAATGAATGATCTGCGAGAGCCCATGCACATTCTCATGGAGGACTGCTGCCCTTCTTTCTTTACTGTACCAGTCTTTAAGTCCAGAATACGACCTGTGGGCGAGTTCATAAATTAGAATAAAAAGTGGTAAAGTGAGTTGGGGATGAGGCATTGTGTTGCAAAGAAATCACTCCCAGGACTCAAGAAAACTCACCTGTCATGGGATTTTCAGCTGTGGAAAGCTGCTCTCGAAGCTTGTCTAGATCATCTGGGTGCACCTGGTCATACAAAGTGCTACCAAACCACTCCGACTGAGGCTGATTAAGCACAGGGGTCACCGAATCTGACACATAGACGATTCTGCCAGTTTCACAGGACACCACAAAAAGGAAACCATCAGCTGCCTCTAAAATCAGGTGTTTCAGCTCCTGTCCAACACAAAACAGAACCATGAGCCCTTCTCAAGGAATTATCTTTTAAGTCTCAATGTTTTGACTTAATATGCAGACAACTTGTTCTGCACAAATAACCATTTTTGTTTGTTGTAGTTTGCTTGGAAAAGGTAAAAAATTTAAAATTTCCCATATACACCAATGAAACAGTGTCCTCACTAGCAGAATTAAAGGGATCCTGTCATCGGAAAATGTTTTTTTTTCAAAACGCTTCAGTTAATAATGCTGCTCCAGCAGAATTCTGCACTGAAATATATTTCTCAAAAGAGCAAACAGATTTTTTTATATTCAATTTTGAAATCTGACATGGGGCTAGACATTTTGTCAATTTCCCAGCTGCCCCAGGTCATGTGACTTGTGCCTGCACTTTAGGAGAGAAATGCTTTCTGGCAGGCTGCTGTTTTTCCTTCTCAATGTGTCTCAGTGGGACATGGGTTTTTACTATTGAGTGCTGTTCTTAGATCTACCAGGCAGCTGTTATCTTGTGTTAGGGAGCTGTTATCTGGTTACCTTCTCATTGTTCTTTTGTTTGGCTGCTGGGGGGGGGTGATATCACTCCAACTTGCAGTACAGCAGTAAAGAGTGATTGAAGTTTATCAGAGCACAAGTCACATGACTTGGGGCAGCTGGGAAATTGACAAAATGTCTAGCCCCATGTCAGATTTCAAAATTGAATATAAAACAATCTTTTTGCTCTTTTGAGAAATGGATTTCAGTGCAGAATTCTGCTGGAGCTGTACTATTAACGGATTCATTTTGAAAAAAAAAAATGTTTTTCCCATGGCAGTATCCCTTTAACATCAGAATTAGGGATGCACAGAATCCACTATTTTGGATTCAGCCGAACCCCGAATCCTTAGCAAAAATTCAGCAGAATACCGAACCGATTGCAAATTTGCATATTTGCATATGGGAAACATTTTTTTACTTCCTTATTTTGTGACAAAAAGTCAAGCAATCCCCCCCCTGGCCCTAATTTGCATATGCAAATTAGGATTTGCTTCGCCAGGCAGAAGGATTCGGCCGAATCCTGCTGACAAAGGCCGAATCCTGGCCAAATCCCAAACTGAATCCTGGATGATTTATCTAAATTGGAAAACTGGGCAGCAAACTGGAAAATGAGGTTCAATGTTGATAAATGCAGGTTATGCACTTTGGCAAAATTAATATAAATGCAAGTTATACACTAAATGGCAGTGTGTTGGGAGTTTCCTTAAATGAGAAGGATCTAGGGGCCTTTGTAGATAACACGTTGTCTAATTCTGGGCAGTGTCATTCTGTGGCTACTAAAGCAAATAAAGTTCTGTCTTGCATAAAAAAGGGCATTAACTCAAGGGATGAAAACATAATTATGCCTCTTTATAGGTCCCTGGTGAGGCCTCATCTGGAGTATGCAGTGCAGTTTTGGACTCCAGTCCTTAAGAGGGATATAAATGAGCTGGAGAGAGTGCAGAGACTAAATGCAACTAAACTGGTTAGAGGGATGAAAGACAAACTATGAGGGTAGACTGTCGAGATGGGGTTGTTTTCTCTGGAAAAAAAGCGCTTGCGAGAGGGACATGATTACACTTTACAAGTACATTAGAGGACATTATAGACAAATAGCAGGGGACATTTTTACCCATAAAGTGGATCACCGTACCAGAGGCCTCCCCTTTAGACTAGAAGAAAAGAACTTTCATTTGAAGCAACGTAGGGGGTTCTTCACAGTCAGGACAGTGAGGTTGTGGAATGCACTGCCGGGTGATGTTGTGATGCTGATTTAGTTAATGACTATAAGAATGACTTGGATGATTTCTTGGACAGACATAATATCAAAGGCTATTGTGATACTAAGCTCTATAGTTGGTATAGGTATGGGTATATAGAATTTAATTAAAAGTAGGGAGGGGTGTATGTATGGATGCTGGGTTTTCATTTGGAGGGGTTGAACTTGATGGACTTTGTCTTTTTTCAACCCAATTTAAATATGTAACTATGTAACTATGTAACTATGTAACTATGTAATATCACCCAGACAAAATTTGTTTCCCAAAGAAACAGTTTGGAAAACGGATCATGACACTGGAGATTCCAAAAATCAAAATGAGTTGTGGAGCAATATCATGACCGTGATCTGTTCTGCATCTTATATTTTATTTCCCAGACTATAAAAGATCATCATCGGTGCCTTTAATCCTCCTCTTACAAACAAAAGGGAAATCAAACTGCTCACACACAAACTAGTTGTGACGCTCCCTAGTTTGTAAGGTGGCTTCAGCGTTAAACTGACATCCAATAAATCTGTCTGACTCGTCATTCTCTCTTCTAATTCAGAAGCCTTAAATAGGGATTAGCTTTCCCATGAACAATGAGAGCTGACAGCTACAGCAGAACTGAAATCAAGAATAAACACGCCACGCTATTAAAGATATTACCTGCAAAGGGAACCTTTATATTTAGCCAGCAAAAATGCTTATATTTTATGCTGGCTATTATACACTTAATGTATAGGAGTTAGGGATGCACCAAATCCACTATTTGGGATTTGGCTGAGCCCCTGAATACTTCATGAAAGATTGTGCCGAATAAGAATCCAAATTTACATATGCAAATTAGGGATGGCAAGGTAACAATTGGAAAAAACATTTTTTGTGACAAAAAGTTATGTAATTTCCATTCCCGATTATAATTTGCATATGCAAATTAGGATTCAGATTCAGCCAGACACGTGGATTTGGCTCAATCTGAATCCTGTTGAAAAAAAGTAGAATCCTGGATTCGGTGCATCCCTAATAGGAATGCAGATTAAAGGGGAACTCTGGCTTCCAAATCAAAATTTGATAAAGAGGCCCCCCCCCCTCTCTCTCTGTCGTCCGGCCAGCTAGCTCTTCTCCTGGGGAGAATAGAGAAAATGAAGGCTGGTTGGTCATTGGCACAGTGCCCAGCAGACCCCGGCGACAATCCCACGTTGGAGGGTGGCAAACAATAATCTCCTACTCTGTGTAGGGGTTGTGACAACCCCAAATGCCAGAATAAACTGACTAAATACACAAATATAAAATCTCATCCTTCTCCTGAGGATACAACAAAGAACTTGTTAAGGCTCCGCCTCCTGGAGGGTATAGCCAGCGAGGGAGGAGCTAGTATTAGTTTTATTGTTATGTCCTCCTCCTAGTTGCACCAGCTATACCCCAGCGTTTCCTGTGTGCCCAAGCAGACGCTGGAGAAACCCCTAAAATACCCATCGCAGTTACCCGTTTCTTCAAAAAATATGAATAAATGCCATTTCCTATGCTGAAATCCAGTTCTTCTCTTTCTGCATCATTAAAAATCCTGTCAGGGAAGGAGGGACTAAACACTGATGTTACAAATTTTAACAACTTCTCCACAGCTTACAGACAGCATGCAGGAACTACATAACCCACAATGCATTGCACTGTGATGTTCCTTTCCTTATTGAAATCACATGTGCAGGGAATTGTGGGGTTTGGAGGATTGGAGGATGCAGGCTAAGGACAGATGGCTGCTGATACAAAGTAACAGTAGTCAGACAGATCAGCAAAGTAGTCAGACAGATCAGCAGGAGAGCAGGGGCTAGGCTTAGGGAACTGACAGAAACCATAAAAAAATCATGAAAAGTCTGCACATTTTTTAATTGATGTATATTGCTGAGTTGCTTGAAATTATGTTTATTTGTCAAAAAGTTCAAGTTATGTTTGTGTGGAGTTCCCCGTTAATAATACTTTATCCTTTACAAAGATAAACAAACCTGATCAGTCAGGAAAGAAGGCTTGTAAGTGGCATCTGTGGGTGTGTTACCAGTGCCCCGCAGAGACTTCATATGTGAGACAGCCATGCGCAGGATGGTGAGCTTGTCAGGCTTGCGTGCTAGAGCACTGCAGGTGGGCACCATATCAGACAACTCTGTAATGTAGGCAGTCATCTTGTTTCTTCGACGACGCTCTATTTCACTGTGATTCTCCCTGTAAGTAGGACGAACAAAAGCAAATAATATGAGGACTGTTCTGATTACAGCAAAGGTGTAAGGAAGGAAGGGTTAGTGAAACAAGGACCGTTGTGTCTCAGATACTGTGTCATCATGCAAAGCATGCATGACATAGTGAGAAGGAAAGAGAAAGAGCAAGGGTTATTAGACATACATAAAGCTCAGCTGTTTAAACACCAATGTCAGGAATGTCATTTATGTATTGCTGTAAACTTATCCTACTTTACGTCTGTGATGAGACGCCAATAAAACGATCTCTACCAAGGAGTCACCAAACAAAGGCTCAGTTACCGGCAATCACCTTCTAATTGCTGTAATTTTATCTACCACAGGCATGGGAGCTGTTATCCAGAATGCTTGGGACCTGGGGTTTCCGCAGATAAGAGATCTCTCCTTAATTCGGATCTCCATTGTTTGAGTCAACTAAAAAAAATCTTTTAAACATTTAAAAGCGCTAATTGGATTGTTTTGCCTCCAACAATGATCAATTGTATACATTATATATATCAGTTGGGATCAAATCAAAGATATGGAATCGGTTATCCTGAAACCCATTATCCAGAATGCTCCGAATTACGGAAAGGATGTCTCCCATAGACTCCATTTTATCCAAATAATTCAAATGTTTAAAAATGATTTCCTTTCTCTCTGTAATAATAAAACAGTAGCTTGTACCTGATCCCAACTAAGATATAATTAATCCATATTGGAGGCAAAACCAGCCTATTGGGTTTTATTTAATATTTTACATGATTTTCTAGTAGACAAGGTTTGAAGAAGATCAAAATTAGGGAAAGATCCGTTATCCGGAAAGCCGCAGGTCCCGAGCATTCTGGATAATGGGTCTCATACCTGTGCTGTTTAATTATCACAGAGAAAAAGGAAATATGTTTCAAAAGTTTGACTCATTTGAATAAAATGTAATCTGCCTTCCTGTAATTTGGAGCTTTTTGAATAATGTGTTTCAGGATAAAGGATCCCATACCTGTATGGTCTAATTTACCCAACGAATAATATACAGACTATTCATAAACTGACAGTACAACACTGCTGAAAGTCCATCAGGCCTATCGGTATGATCTGTACAATATATTACAGGTATGGGACGCGTTATCCAGAATGCTTGAGACCTCGGGTTTTCTGGATAACGGATCTTTCTGTAATTTGGATATTCATACCTTAAGTCTATTAGAAAATCATATAAACCCAATAGGCTGGTTTTGCTTCCAATAAGGATTAATTATATCTTAGTACACAGGAGGCACCATGACAGCTACTGATGACCCATGGAGGTTGCACCATATTATTATTTTCTAATCTGCACAAAAGATGTATGGCTGATTTTTAGCCAAATAGTAATAGGGCAGGCTCTTCAGACAGGCCAAGAAGCTGCCAAATGGGACTAGAGGGATTAAAAGTAAACTAAACCCTTAAAATGAATATGGCTAAAAATGCCATATTTTATATAGTGAACTTATTGCAGCAGCCTAAAGTTTCAGCTTGTCAATAGCAGCAATGATCCAGGACTTCAAACTTGTCACAGGGGGTCACCATCTTGGAAAGTGTCTGTGACACTCACATGCTCAGTGGGCTCTGATTGGCTGTTGAGAAGCTAAGCTTAGGGCTCGTCACTAATTATCCAGCAGAAAATGAGCTTCCCCTGTAATATAAGCTGATGCTACAGGGCTGATTATTAAATTCGGATACTAATTGCACTGGTTTCTGTGCTGCCATGTAGTAATTATCTGTATTAATTACTAATCAGCCTTATATTGTGACATTACTATTCTATGTGTACTGTATATTGTGAGTGGGTCCCTAAGCTCAGTAAGTGACAGCAGCACAGAGCATGTGCAGTGAATCAGCAGAAAAGAAGATGGGGAGCTACTGGGGCATCTTTGGAGACACAGATCTTTACTGCTAAAAGGCTGTGTGTGGTTGCCTTGGACTGGTAAAGAAACCCAAAACATAATGTACAACATTTCTAGCTACTTCTTTAGTTAAACTTTAGTTCTCCTTTAAATCAACATCCGATATTGGTCTGTGTATAGCCAGCTTTACACTGCCTGCCGAATTCGGTGAATCTCCAAACCTCATGAAGTCACATTAGGCATACCTCCCAACATTTTGTAAGTAAAAAGAGGGACAATTTTTTTTTCCCGCACGTAGACCACACCCCTTTCGGTGGCCACACCCCCTAATTACCATGTTTGTTTTAAAAAAATTGGCAGGTTATGAAAGTTTGAAAATATTTCTCCTTATCTAAACTGTGTTTTTGTGTCTCAAAATTGTTACAAAGTATTTTATTTGCACCTGTTACCTGTTCTGGGCTCTCTGCTAAAAGCCAATTAAGTGAGAAACTTTGTTTCTTTTTCTGGCTGTTCAGTGCAGAGAAAAGAGGGACTGTTCAGTACAAATGAGGGACTGCGGGTTGAGCTGTCAAAAGAGGGACTGTCCCTCCGAAAAAGGGACAGTTGGGAGTTATGCATTAGGGCCCTGCACATTGCTTTTACTAAGACTGAGCTTGCACACGGCAAGAGTCATGTGAAGTCATGTAAAGGCAACAAGAGTAATGAGTAATAACAGGAGTAATACTTCAATATGATGGACGTCTTTGGCATATTGCACAGGAAGTGTGACGCTCGTTTATTTCTTGAGAAATCAGTAGACATTATCACTGACATCAGGTTTCTCTCTGTAGGTTTTTCTCCCATGCAGTGTTTCAGGGCTCAGTTTGCACAGCAAATATTATACACACCAATAAGGCTAATTTTAGGCCGACTACGGATGTTTACACAGAGGATAAATGTAAAACATAAGAGACATGGATCATTCTGATGAGATTCTTATTTATAAAAATTAGGGATGCACCGAATCCAGGATTCAGTTTGGGATTCGGCCTTTTTCAGCAGGATTCGGTCAAATCCTTGTGCCTAGCCGAACCGAATCTTAATTTGCATATGTAAATTTGGGGCGGGGAGGAAAATCACGTGACTTTTTGCCACAAAACAAGGAATTAAAAAATAATGCTTTCCACTTTTCCTTTCCTGACCCTAATTTGCATAAGCAATTTCTCACTTAATTGGCTTTTAGCCCAGAACAGGTAACAGGTGCAAATAAAATACTTTGTAATAATTTGCATAAGCAAATTAGGATCTGGTTCGATTGAGAATCTTTCACAAAGGATTCGGGGATCTGGTTGAATTCTAAATAGTGGATTCGGTGCATCCCTAATAAAAATTAACTGTACTGCCTCCAAAAGGAGCATGATTTACACTCTGGCTGCATCTGTATCTGATGCGCAAGACTGCCAAGCACTTTGGAACCAGGCCCACGATGGGCATAGGTAACTGCATCATGAACTACGGCAGGCGAAATAGTTCCATCACTGAAACAGAAGCTGGAAAGTATCCTCTGGTCCAATTATTGTCACCCAAAAATGCCCACCTCTGTAATTTCAGAGAGCACATGGTGATTCGCTGTTGGTAACTGCAGTAACAAGTGTACCATAGGCCTGAGCATATAAATCCAGATTGTAAAGGGATACTGTCATGGGAAAAATTTTTTTTTTTCAAAATGCATCAGTTAATAGTACTGCTCCAGCAGAATTCTGCACGGAAATCCATTTCTCAAAAGAGCAAACAGATTTTTTTATATTCAATTTTGAAATCTGACATGGGGCTAGACATTTTGTCAATTTCCCAGCTGCCCCAGGTCATGTGACTTGTGCTCTGATAAACTTCAATCACTCTTTACAGCTGTACTGCAAGTTGGATTGATATCACCCCCTCCTTTTTTCCCCCAGCAGCCTAACAAAAGAACAATGGGAAGGTAACCAGATAGCAGCTCCCTAACACAAGATAACAGCTGCCTGGTAGATCTAATGCTGGCCATAGATGCAAAGATCCGATCGTACGAATCATCGTACGATCGGACTTTCCCATCTCCCGACCCACCACTAACCATTCAGATCAAAGTCTTACCAGTCAGATTAGTTAAAGAACAGATCAGCAATGTTCTGCCCCTGACAGCAATCGTACGATATCTATGTCCAACCAAAGCTAGTGACAGTCTCCCACTGAAAATCTTACGATCGGCAATACACGCAGAGATATTATCGGCAGCCGACAGAAATTTTCTAACCTGTCCGATCGACCAAACGACCAATCTCCGCACACGTTCCGAAAATCGTACGAATCCTCTATTCGTACGATCAGATCTTTGCGCCTATGGCCAGCTTAAGAACAACACTCGATAGTAAAAACCCATCTCTCACTGAGACACATTCAGTTACATTGAGAAGGAAGAACAGCAGCCTGCCAGAAAGCATTTCTCTCCTAAAGTGCAGGCACAAGTCACATGACCAGGGGCAGCTGGGAAATTGACAAAATGTCTAGCCCCATGTCAGATTTCAAAATTGAATATAAAAAAATCTGTTTGCTCTTTTGAGAAACGGATTTCAGTGCAGAGTTCTGCTGGAGCAGCACTATTAACTGATGTGTTTTGAAAAAAGAAAAAACATGTTTTCCGATGACAGGATCCCTTAAGGTTGCTGCAAGATTCTTTAAGGGGAACTATCACGAAAATGAAAATTTAAAATAAGCTCCAGCATACTGAAATAAGAAACTTTCTAAATATAATCAATTAAAACAATGTACTGTTTATGAAATAATCAAGTTTATCTTCACTATTCCTCTCTCAGCATCTGTTTCTCTTCATTCTCTCTTCATGCAGCAGTTGTCAGCTAATCATTGACAGTTAGATCCAATATATCTTATAGGGGGGCTCCTTTTGCCTAGAAGATGTATTAGAGCTCCCTCTATTAAAATCACCAAACATCATGTCTCTCTACATGCAGGATTTGTGCAAAAGGCAGTTATTTTGTTAGATTTTGTTTGTACTGGAATCAGTATATTAGAAGAATATTTAATTGATTTAAAGGAAAACTATACCCCAAAAATGAATACTTAAGCAACAGATAGTTTATATCAAATTGAATGACATATTAAAGAATCTTACCAAACTGGAATCTATATTTACATTAATATTGCCCTTTTACATCTCTTGCCTTGAACCACCATTTCGTGACTCTATCTGTGCTGCCTCAGAGATCACCTGACCAGAAATACTACAACACTAACTGTAACAGGAAGAAGTGAGGAAGCAAAAGGCAGAACTCTGTCTGTTAATTGGCTCATGTGACCTTACATGTGGTTTGTATGTGTGCACAGTGAATCTTACGATCTCAGGGGGCGGCCCTTATTTTTTAAAATGGCAATTTTCTATTTATGATTACCCAATGGCACATACTACTAAAAAAGTATATTATTATGATAATGGTTCATTTACATGAAGCAGGGTTTTACATATGAGCTGTTTTACTCAGTATCTTTTAATGGAGACCTACATTGTTTGAGGGGTATAGTTTTCCTTTAATTGATTCTATTTAGAAGTATGATGAAGCTTATATTAAATTTTCATTTTTCGCACTATTTCCCCCCTTTAAGGTGGCCATAAAAGTAGCAATTACAATCTTTCCTAGAAAATATATTTCCAGTAAAGTTTGTTAGTTTCAATGAACAACATTGTATTGTCAATTGCTTTCAGGTTGTAGACAGACAAATAAAAGCTGTGTGGTGGGGCAGGACAGAAGTTGAGTTGGAAGTGAGGGGACAGGGCACATAGAGCAGCTAGCTTGGCTCGGGATTCTCCTGCTCCTACCTTGCAAGTCTCTCCTTATCCGCTGAGCTCTGCTCATCGTCCGACCTAAAAACAAAACCAGCCGGCTAAGCTAAAGAAATATCAGTTGGCATTCCAAGGGTCCATGCACTCTTTTGTTATCAGATTCAACCTAGATTGGAAAAGTGTTGGTGCAACTATGGAGAAAGGAGCTATGATCAAAAGGTCCCAACATGTATTATCTGTAGCAAAATGCACTTTGGGAGCAGTCCCTCGTTTTCGGCATATGTGCGGTTGGAGTAATTTTCCGGTCCCGAACAACTGCGCATGCGCCGAAAGTTCAGAAAATTTCCGAAAGTCCCGAAAATTTTTCCGAAAGTTTCGTGACTTTCGTCGCATGCGCAGTTGTAAGGGGCCAGAATATTACTCCAACTGTGCATGCGCCGAAAACGACGGTTTGCTTCCGAAGTTTAACAAATTAAAGAAGATGGTGGCCGTGAACTCCCGAAAACAGAATCTGTGCCGAGGGGTAAGTAAAAAATTAGGGCCATTTACCCCGTGTACCAATGGGTAGGGTTTTTTCATGTTACTGGTTTGTTTCTCCTTTAAAGGAGCGGTTCAGCTTTAAATTAACTTTTATTACGATGTAGAGAGTGCCAATTTGCGATTGGTTTTCATTTTTATTATTTGTGGTTGTTGAGTTGATTAGCTTCAGCAGCTCTCCGGTTTGCAATTTAAGCAATCTGGTTGCTAGGGTCCGATTTGAATAAAAGACTGGAATATGAATAGAAGAGGCCTGAACAGAAAGATGAGGAATAAAAAGTTGCAATAACCAATTCTATACAAATTTTAATAATTAATGTGATTATTAATGTCATGATGTGTTAATGTAAAAACGTTTACTTAAAGTATATATTAGGCTTTTACCAAAAGCTGTAATTTAACTTGAAAAAAACCCCAATAAAAAATTATTTAAATTAAAAAGTAGCAATAATAATACATGTGTAGCCTTACAGAGCATTTTTTTTTTAGACAGGGTCAGTGACCCTCATTTGAAAGATAATAATTGAAAAACTACAGAAAATAAATAATGAAGATCAACTGAAAAGTTGCTTAGAATTGGCCATTCTAGAACATACTAAAAATTAACTAAAAGGTGAATTACCCCTACAATACAAATTAAATGTGCTGTTCAGTAAATGGCCAAACCCACAGGAACCAATATAATTACTAACATGTCACAATATAAAATATAAAAGATGGGGTAGAGAGGAACAGGATATTCCTGGTTCAGTCTGCAGTGCTACTCATGAACCCACCATAAATGTATCACTGGGCTATAAGAGCACAATCGCTCTTTACAGTTCTCTGTCTCCATACAACATACTACTTAAAGGAACAGTAACGACAAAACATTTCAGTGTTTTAAAGCAATTTAAATATAACATACTGTTGCCCTGCTCTGTTAAAAGTTATGTGTTTGTTTTAGAAACTGTATTATAGTTTATATAAACAAGCTGCTTTGTAGCCATGGGGGCAGCCATTCAAGCTGAAAAAGGAGAAAAGGCACAGGATACTTAGCAGTATCTTGTATCGTTTAAGGTGGCAATATATGCACCAATATTATTATAGTAAACAAATGATATTGTATATGTATGATATTCGGTGCGTGTATGGCGGGTGATGAGCCGACCGATATCTGCAGAAGGTTTGGATATCGGTTGGTTCATCGATAGGGCTGGTTGCAATTTTGATTGGTGGCCTTTGAAGGTACCCGAACATCAGCCACTGTTAGTGCTAAATCATCAGATACAGGTAGGGTTGCCACCTCTTCTGGAAAAAAATACCGGGCTTCCTATAGATTTCTCTTTTTTCCCTATTAATAACATTGGGATGAACCATCCTTTTTACCGGCTAGGCCGGTAAAATACCGGCCAGGTGGCAAGCCTAGATACAGGTAGAATTCTATTGTTCCTACCTGTATATCTGACAATTCAGCTCTACACGTGTGTGTTGAAACGAAAGGAAAGATCGTAATTGTAGCATGAATTGCTTCCTTTACTGCTTGGAATGCTTGGGGGGAGGTTAAAGTTTTAAAAAAAAGTCTTTAAAGGGGTGGTACACCTTTAATTAACTTTTAGTAGAATGTAGAGAGAGAGAGAGAGAGAGAGAGAGAGAGAGAGAGAGAGAGACAGAGACAGACAATTTGCAATTGGTTTTCATTTTTTAATTACTTGTGGTTTTTGAGTTATTTAGCTTTTTATTAAGCAGCTCTCCAGTTTGCAATGTCAGCAATCTGGTTGCTAGGGTCCAAATTACCCTAGCAGCCATGCACTGATTTAAATAATTGGCTGGAATATGAAAGGCCTGAATAGAAAGATGGGTGATAAAAAAAGCAATAACTATACATTTGTAGCCTTACAGAACATTTGTTTTCTAGATGGAGTCAGTGACCCGCATTTGAAAGCTGGAAAGAGTCAGAAGAAGGCAAATAATAAAAAAACTCAAAAAATGAAGACCAATTGTAAAGTTACTTAGAATTAGTCATTATATAACATATTGAAAGTTAACTTAAAGGTGAAACACCCATTTGAGCCAGCCCTCCTCCCCCAACAACAACAAAAAAACATCATATCATTAAGGTTATACCAGATCAATTTTCTGTATACACCTTCTCAATGCATTTAGCATATACACATTCACAACCTGGCAGACACCTCACCTCAGAAGTAAAAGGGATGAAGTGTTAACCCTACATAGTGCATAACATTCTTTTGGCAGCAGCCTAATGCCAATGGAAAAAGGAGCAAATCATTGGTTTTCCTCTGTCAGCATGCTTCCTCTGCCCCCTATCCCTCACCCCCTCAGCTCTGTCACCGGATTTTCTACAGAAATTCATGGCGGAGAGTGGGGGTCTAAAAAAAAAAAAGGAAAAAATAGGCAACCCAAAACCGCACGGCCTTGGGCACAGGCCAACACAGTGTCTGACAATGGAGCTACAGAAAGAAAGGAAGCATGGCAGCACGAGCTTTTCTCCACCTGTGTGCTTAAAGGGGTACTGTCATGGGAAAACATATTAACACATCAGTTAATAGTGCTGCTCTAGCAGAATTCTGCACTGAAATCCGTTTCTCAAAAGCGCAAACAGAATTTTTTTATATTTCCTTTTGAAATCTGACATGGGGCTAGACATAGGGGCAGATTTACATAGGGTCGAATATCGAGGGTTAATTAACCCTCGATATTAGACTGTCGAATGTAAATCCTTCGACTTCGAATATCGAAGTTGAAGGATTTACTGCAAATAGTCCAATCGAACGACTAAATCCTTCGAATCGTTCGATTCGAAGGATTTTAATCCATCAATCAAACGATTTTTCTTCGACCTAAAAATTGTTCCAAAGCCTATGGGGACCTTCCCCATAGGCCAACATTGACTTCGGTAGGTTTTAGGTGGCGAACTAGGGGGTCAAAGTTTTTTTTAAAGAGACAGTACTTCGACTATCGAATGGTTGAATATTCTAACAATTTTTAGTTCGAATCGTTCGATTCGAAGTCGAAGTAGCCAATTCGATGGTCGAAGTAGCCAAAAAAATCATTTGAAGTTTTTTTTATTCTATTCCTTCACTCGAGCTAAGTAAATGGACCCCATATTGTCAGTTTCCCAGCTGCCCCCAATCAGACTTGTGCTCTGATAAACTTCATTTAAGGTGGCCATACATGGAGAGATCCGCTCGTTTGGTGATGTCGCCAAACAAGCGGATCTCCCTCCGATATGCCCACCTTGAGGTGGGCAATATTGGGCTGATCCGATAGTAGGCCCTAGGGCCCAACGATTGGATCCTAACGATGCCTAACGGGCGGTCGGATTGCGGGACCGCATCAACGAATAGATGCGGCCACGATCCAATGGGATTTTTTGTCCCATCCGATCGAGATCTGGCCGACTTTTGGCCAGATCTCGATTGGTGAAGCCCGTCGGGGGGCCCCATACACGGGCCAATAAGGTGCCGACACGGTCTGTCGGCAGCTTTTATCGGCCCGTGTATGGCCACCTTTACTCTTTACTGCTGTACTGTAAGTTGGAGTGATGTCACCCCCTCCCTTCCCCCCCCCCTGAAGCCTAACAACAGAACAATGGGAAGGTAACCAGATAACAGCTACCTAACACAAGATAACAGCTGCCTATATATCTTATATCTTAGAACAGCACTCAATAGTAAAATCCAGGTCCCACTGCAACACATTCAGTTACATTGAGTAGGAGAAACAACAGCCTGCCAGAAAGCAGTTCCATCCTAAAGTGCTGGCTCTTTCTGAAAGCACATGACCAGACAAAATGACCTGAGATGCACCTACACACCAATATTACAAAGAATACACTTGCTGGTTCAGGAATGACATTTTATATTGTAGAGTGAATTATTTGCTGTGTAAACAGTGTAATTTAGAAATAAAAACAACATCATAAAAATCATGACAGAATCCCTTTAACAAAGGGAAAGAGGACGAGCCTCACCACGTGCCCCTGGCCTAGATGAACATGGGTCTCCTGCATTTTTACTGCCACAAACAGAATAAGAACAAACAGCAGCACATATGAATATAGGATAGTGTTAAATGACAACAGACACCAGATTCACGTTAAGTCTTGCTGACAGATCCGTGTACTCCCGAAACTCTGGCAGTCAAAAGTGCTGGAAGAAAAACTAGTCACATGTCAGAAAATTACCTTGCAAATCTCTCCTTGTCATTTGGAAGCTGATCATCGTCACACCTAGGATCAAGAAAGGAAAAGGTATTACAGCTTGGCAAATTAAAATGTTGGGTTCGTTCGAGGTATAAAAACTCTGTTGTTCGACCTTTGATAAATAACCCCTAAGTGATTCTCGTAGAGGTGTTAGATCCCGTTTTTGGAGAAGTAGTAACATGTTGGGTTGAATGCCCAAAACTGCCAGGACACCCTTGCATTTTGTATTGCTGTGAAACTCAATTAACACAATTGAGAATTATGAGTTCTGATTGGCACTGCAGAGTAATATTAATCAAACTACTGTCTTGCCCAGATCATTGCTCAGTAACAGCAACAACTAGTGTATAAGTAGCCCCCCCCTCGACATGTGCTGCAAATGCATACCCTTGTGGCACTATATTAATGAATAAAATTAGAAGAATAAATTAAAAAAAAAAAAAAACATTAACTCATCTACCTGAGAAATTTATTGCCTGTGTCATCGTCGTCATCATCGTCATCATCGAAATCTAACCTGGAAGAAAATAAAAGTTTTCAGAAGGAATTTACAGTTTTTAAAGGGGTGGTTCACCTTTAAGTTAACGTTTAATATATTCTAGAATGGCCGATTCTAGGCAACTTTTCAACTGGTCTTCATTTTTTCTTTTTATAGTTTTTTTTAATATTGTGTCTTTTCCTTCTGTCTGTTTCCCGCTTTCAAATGGGGGTCACGGACCCCATGTAAAACAAATGTTCTGCAAGGCTACAAATCTATTGTTTTTGCTACTTTTTATGACTCATCTTTCTGTTCAGTCCCTCTCCTATTCCAGTCTCTTATTCAAAATGCATGGTTGCTAGGGCACGTTGGACCATAGCAACCAGATTGCTGAAGTTGCAAACTGGAGAGCTGCTGAATAAAAAGCTAAATAACTCAAAAACCACAAGTAAAAAAAAATAAAACCCAATTGCAAATTGTCTCAGAATGTCGCTCTCTACATCATACTCAAAGTTAATTTGAAGGTGAACAACCCCGTTGTTTTTTTAGCAATCAGCATGTTATAACAGATGTAAACATTATCACTGCTAAAGAAATAGGCCAAAATGCATATTGTGTTTGCTAACTGGATAAATGATTCCACTTGCAACTATCATTAGTAATGACTATATTTAAAGGACAAGGAAACCTGTGTTACTTTTATCCCCAGGGAAAGTGCATTTTTTTCCAAACAGGAGCACTCAGTGGGGCTCATTTATCAACACTGGGCAAAGTTGCCCATGGACAGCTACCCATAGCAACCAATCGGCGATTAGCTTTTTAAAGCCAGCTGAATGCAGCAATTTCATTGTTTGCCATGGGTTACTGCCCATGAACAAATTTGCCTGGTGTTGATAAAGGACCCCCAGTGATTGGATAAACTGAGGGTACCTTACATGTCTAATACAAGTGGCACTCCCCAGTCAATAAGGATTTCCTTGTCCTTTAAGCATGTTTTGTTATAGTAAATCTTACCCTGAGCGGCGTTTATTGGCTCTTTGCACCATAGCTCCGCCAGCCTGTGAGCTTGAACCAGGATTTCCGGCAGAGACTGCAACACCCAGAGCTGGGACATCAGATGCCATTTCTGTAAATGAAAACCACAAAAAGCAGTGGCTAAAAAGTCCTGCTTAGCACTTCTGTGGATTCAGTGACAAAACAACAAAATCTGGAAAAAAAAGTTGCTTAATCTGTCAAGAGCAGGTTTATACAATTAAATGGGTGGTTCGCCTTTAAGTTAACGTTTAGTACGTTATAGAATGGACAATTCTAAGCAACGTTTCAATTGGTCTTCATTATTTATTTTGTATAATTTTTTTAACACTTTTTGCCTTCTTCTGACTCTTTTTGGCTTTCAAATGGAGTCACTGACCCCATCTAAAAAAAACAAATGCGCTGTATTGTTATTGCTACTTTTTATTCTATCTTATAGTCTTTCTATTCAGGACCTCTCCTATTTATATCCCAGTGTCTTATTCAAATCGATGCATGGTTGCTAGGGGAATTTTGGCCCTACCAACGAGATTACTGTTGGGTGTCAGATGAATGATCCAATATATCTCATAGGGGGGGCTCCTTTTGCCTAGAAGATGTATTAGAGCTCACTCTATTAAATTCACCAGACATGTCTCTCTACATGCACAATTTGTGCAAAAGGCAGTTATTTTGTTAGATTTTGTTTGTACTGGAATCAGTTATTTGAGTGAGCTCTAATACATCTGCTAGGAAAAGATAAAGATATATAAGATATATTGGATCTAACTGTCAATGAATATCTGACACCCAACTGCTGCATGAAGATAAACTTGATTATTTCAGAAAATATGCAGAATATTTAATTGATTGTATTTATAAAGTTTCTTATTTCAGTGTGATGAAGCTTAGATTACATTTTCGCGATAGTTCCCCTTCCTCCCAATGTGGGAGTGAAAGCAGAATTATGAAGGCAGCGCTGCAAGATGGAAACCTGACATTAGCCCCCAGTGCAAGTGGACTTTAATAATCAAGTGGCAAAAACAATGAGACCATTGCAACAATACAGAAATCCCTTTGTGACAATAACAAGGAGAAAACTTGTGAAGAAGGAAGGGGCCGCAAATGTGCTTCTCCTGTGTGTGTAGGACATGCCTAATACTGTCACAGCAGAATGACTGCATTAGAATGGCAGCGGATGGATCCGTGGGAGTTACAGACATGTCAGGTTGAGGTAGTACGACTTTATCCCCCCGCCGCCTCTTGTCACGTGACTAGAACGTCGGGCCACACAAATATAAACAAGAACCCGTATCCAACGTAAGTGACACAGTAAACACAGGGACGAAAGTAAACCATGGCTGGAATGGAATGTGGTGACGAGACCCGACATTAACTAGAGACAGTCAGAGCCGCCATCGGGGGTAGAGGATAAAATAGTCCGGGCCCGGTGGGTTTTGGGTAAAAAGCGAGGACCCGGCTGTGCTTAACTCACTTGGATTATCGGACCCCCTGCAGATTTCCGAAGGGAACGCGATATAGCGCCTGTAAATTCTCTCCTTTACAATCCCAACGCTGTAACTCTCATCACGCGAGAATTGCGTCACGGGTTCACGCAAGCGCAATGACGCATGGAGGTGCCACCTTGTGGGAGTGACGAGTCAGCGTTACTAGGGGGATAGGAAGTCGCGACAGTTCTCTCCTCACAATCTATTTTCCTCATATATCGCCTCCTACTTCTGTTAAAGAATAAAAATAAATAAATATTTCGTGTTTTTCCCAACCATGTTCCCCACTGCCTCAGCTCTCGGTTTCCTTAGAAATAATTTATATTTTCTATTCAGTTGCACTTGCATCTCTGTGACAGGGAGCTGACAAAAAGACTCCTGGTTGCCAACTACTTTCACACGCTTCTCCAAATATTTAATCAAAATAGTTTTGTGAAAACTGTAGTTGTTATGATGTCATAAATCATAAAGCCCTTTAGTTTATATATTTAAGGACAAGTGTCCCCAGAAAACGAGTTGTAAAGATGTCATACCCATCATTGAATCCTTTATCTTATTTCTTAAAGGGCAATTGTCCCCAGAAAACTGGAATTGTCATGATCTCATTAAAATCACAGAGCCCTTTAGTTTATATATCAAAGGGCAACTGTCCCCCAAAAATGTTTCTTCAACATGGGGTGCATTCTTTTCAAAAACAACCAAAGTGAAGGCTTCATGAGCTAAAACAACAGTATGGGCTCCACATTGTATGACACACTGCGACCCCCATAAGCATTTCCTGAATGGCAAAGTTGTGTCACTAATGGACAACGGGACAAATTGTGTTTGTTCCACAACTAAGGTTGTCACCTTGCCTGGCTGGTAAAAATGATGCTATTTATAGGAAAGAAAGATTTAAATACACAAAGACCGGTATTTTAGTCCAGAATAGGTGACAAGGGCAATTTGGAACTGCAAGACTGTCACCTCTCACTGGGGGATCTGCAGCCTTCATATGTATTCACATAGGTCCCCTAACAAGAAGAAAAACCCGTGGCTCTATCCAAATATTAAGTATTTAACTATTTCTAATAAAAAGCCAAAGCTCACCCTGTATGAAAATTGACCTGAGTGCAAAGCCCCAGGTCCGTCTCTAAAGGGGGTCAGCCATCTCGGCACTGTTACATAAACAATGTACATGTGTGAATTGTTCGCACTCAACGAAGAAGATGGGTGGCCCGGGTGCAGCGCTCCAAACCCGTAGCTTGGGGTGAGATGCAAGGAAATCCTGAAATGAGCACGCACTCCTGCGGCACAACCAGTACAGATAAAAATTCAATCTTTATTCCATGAATTAAAAACAAAAGTCCTAACACGTTTTGTATATAGAGATACGTAATCATAGGCACAAAATCAAATGAACCTTTACACAAATTTAAACCTTAAGAGAGGATATGTTGTGAGGTTGAAACTCACTCAAATTACTTTTAACACTATGGGAGCTGCTTAACACATAGAAAATATAAATTTCCATCTCTAATCAGATTAAACTTTCACTTAAAGATGCAAGATCACAGGATATATAAGGATATTATCTCAAACGGGCAATCGTTTTTTTTTATATCCCCACTTCCAACACATAGAATTAAATTAAGTTCCGAGATTATCGTATTAACACAGTAATTGAATAAGCAAAAAATAAACAAAAAATAAATAAATACACGAGTTTTCCACCTTATATTGTATTGCTGGTAATTACAATGTCCATATGAGGTATTGTGCTGTCTCAAGCATATCTCCCAAAAAGAAAATCAGTGTCCCTAGGTCGGGATAAAGAATCTCTCCAGCTAATTCAGTAATTAAGTGGAAATGTGAACAAGCACGGGTGCGTCCAATCTCAAGACCTCTGTACCAAGCGCAGCACATAAAGAACAAAAGCTGCATCATTAATAAAAACTTATCAGCATTAAAGCCATTTAACCCGATGTAAATCTTAAAGCATGTTTCCATAAATGTATTGACACTGTGCTTAAAGGCAAATCTGCACTCAAAGATTACCACACCAAGCGCAACTTTTAAAACAAGTAAGAGACACACTTTTACAGGTACCAGTATGCAACCAGACCTCTGACAGAAGTACTCTGTATTAGTTGGCACAAATGGTTGTCCAGGGTTATAATAAACAACCCCTAATTAATCTATTAAAGTTCAATTCAGTGCATAACTTGATCCTCAATATCCAAAATCAGTAAATGTGAATGAAAGAACCGCAGCTTTTGTTTTTCACTCCCCTACTTCTCGGCTCCAATATACAAAATAATAAGCAATATTTGCTAAAAGGAAGTGGAAAATAATAAAAATATAGTACAGTATCCAAATAAACAGTTGGAATCACCAAACTCAACGTGTTCAACCAACATGTAAACTATAAGGGGGACAAACATGCTTATAGTTGAGTGCCCCTTTGGAAGATCTCCAAAAACAGATTCTGTTCAGCACTACTAGGCACATTAGTCAATTGATGTGGATCCCATGATTCCTGATAAAGATGGGCAACTGTTTGAATACCAGGAAACTTAGATATTAGGTGTCCCAGTGTCGGACTGGGACACCAGGGGCCGACCCAAAAATCTTAGATCGGGGGCCCACCAAAATACCTTAGATCAGGGGCCCACAGGGGCAACCTCTATTCTGCTAGTCTCTTTTCTTTACATGCTATAATCTATTATGGAGTTATTTAACACAATAAGAGAGGGCCTTAATTTAGGGTCAGGTTTCATGTCACACTATGTGACCTGACTGAATCCAGACTCCTGGACTATTTACAACCCACCCTAATTCATTGTATTATGTCTACATTTGATCTCTATCTATCTGTAATTTCCTAATTTATTACCCATGAATACCTTTCACTGATCTAACAGAATATATGTTGTGCCTTTCTAGCTTTCATTTGTATTTTGCCTGACGAAGGGGCCTTGGTGCTCCGATATCTTGCAATTTTTTTTTTTATTGTTAGCCAATATAGGTATCACTTCTACAATACTTTTTGTATTTGTTTGTTTTTTTATTTGTTATTTTTACTACTGGCTAACACGGTACCACTGTTTTTGTTTTGTGCTTAAAGCTGAATTTGGAATTTCTTTTGTTGTGCAAAACACAAGGAATCCCTTGACAAAAACAGTTTCACTCTTAAAATTTCCATTTTCATGGAATACTCTAGCTCACTTGCTGGATTTTAAAATACCCAGTGAGCCCCAGTAAGGGGCGAAACCAACTTGTGGTCAGAATTTGATCAGCAACTGCCTTGTTTGTGCTATAAATACGAGCCAATAGGAGTATTCCATGAAAATTTGAATTTTAGGCACAAACCAAGTTTCCCTCCTAGGATACTGTTAAATATAATAGTATAAATGTAATGTTTAAGTGTAAGGTCCCACTTTTAATTTGTCCCTCAAGGACAGCCCTTCGCACAGAAACAGAGAACCATCCACTGCAAGCCTCGGGGGGGGGGGGCAGCTATGAAAGTATTTAATTAATGTGTAAAGAAAAAAGATAAAATAGGATTTTTAGCTTGGGGGTTATGTCACTATTTAAGAAGAATTCTAAATTGCATGTAAATATCAGATCACAGTGTATTGTGGGAGTTGTAATGTCAGTGCCGGAAACAGCTGTGTTTATATCAAAGGAAGCAAGTGAATCACAGCAAAAAACCACCAGGCAGACCATTTTCCTGCGGTTGTTGTGTCTGCTGCTGTATCAACATCAAGCTGAGAGGAGCAGCTACACCAGTACATGTAGAGTCAAAATGGCTAAATACTTTCTAGGCGCATAGCACAATTATATTTTATGGATCAAATGCCATTACTATCTATCATTATTAGCCCAAACACACCGTGGATTATATGTATTTATCAGGATTAAGGTATTTACATAATCGATGACTGTATATTTATACTGATAAAGTTGTGCTCATATTCTGTAATGGAGACAGAAATGTACAATAGGCGCCCTGGCAAATTTGGTGAGTGGATAATTAGCCCTTATCATCTCCCAAGGGTTTGGCCAAATGGTCCTTGACTGATGGAAATTTCTAGCCATACTGATTAAAAGATTATAAACTCCTGATCTGAGAATCCATAATTTTGACCCCTATACACGAGTCAGTAAGGTGCCTACTGGGTCAGCATTGGCCCTTGCAGGGCCGGAACTAGGGGTAGGCAGAGTAGGCATGTGCCTAGGGCGCAAAGCTGGGGGGGCGCCAGGCACGTACCTGCTCTGTCGCCCACCCCATTGTCCGGCCCTGTCTCTCCCCGACTGCCGTGGATATTTTTTCTTAATTGAGCTTTTGCACATGTGCGTACGTAGTTTTGCGCATGTGCGCCATAGCGCAACTTCGCGCATGTGCGCCATAGAACAGTTTTGCGCATCCGCGCCATAGCGCAGTTTCGCACGTGTGTGCTATAGCGCAGTTTCGCACATGCGCACTATAGCGGCGTAACGCGCATGCGCACCACAGCACACACTCAGCCGACGCCGTGGCCAGGCAGGTTGCCTAGGGCGCCTGGCTGGGTTGGCCCGGCTCTGGGCCCTTGTATCCCCACCTATTATCAGGCTATTTTGAACTGTACAGACTGTGTGAAAACCAGACTGTCCAGTTCAAAACCAGAAAGGCAGAAACCCTACCCCATTCAAAGCTTTGTCCAAAGCTTATTGGCCCCTCTAAGTATCCCACTGACTTAGACTAGCCTCCATGATCTGGCCAAAAATCAGCCAGATACCTGGTGGGTAGGTTTGGAAATCCCATTAATTAAAGGGGTTGTTCACCTTTGAGTTAACTTTGAGTATGATGCAGTGAATGATATTCTGATATAATTTGAAATAATTTTTTATTTTTTTTGGTTTTTGAGTTATTTTGCTTTTTATTCAGCAGCTCTCCAATTTTCATTTTCAGCAATCTGGTTGCTAGAGTTTAAATTGCCCTAGCAACCATGCACTGATAAAGATGAGTAATAAAATAGCAATAACAATACATTAGTAGCCTTACAGAGCGTTTGTTTTAGATAGGGTCAGTGACCCCCATTTGAAAGCTGGAAAGAGTCAAAAGAAGACGGCAAATAATTAAAAAAACTATAAGAAAAATATTGAAGACCAATTGAAAAGTTGCTTAGAATTGGCCATTCTAAAACTAAAAGTTAACTGAAAGGTGACTAACCCCTTTAAGGATCATATAGCAATGTTAAAGGGGTTGTTTACATTTGAGCTAACTATTAATGTTATGTAGAGAGTGCTATTCTGAGACAATTCGCAGTTGCTTTTCATTTTCTTTATTATGTGTGGTTTTTGAGTTATTTAGCTTTTTATTCAGCAGCTCTCCAGTTTGCAAGTGGTTGCTAGGGTCCAATTTAACCTAGCAACCATGAATTTATTTGAACAAGTGACTATAATATGAATAGGAGAGGCCTGAATATAAAGATGAGTAATAAAAAGTAGCACTTACAATACATGTGTAGCCTTACAGAGCATTTGTTTTTAGATGGGGTCAGTGACCCCCATTTGAAAGCTGGAAAGAGTCAGAAGAAGAAGGCAAATATTTCAAAAACTATATAGTAAAACTTATAATACGTTATAGAATAGCAACTTTTTAATTGGTCTTCATTATTTATAAAAAAAATAAATAATGAAGACCAATTAAAAAGTTGCTATTCTATAACATACTATTAGGTGAACCACCCCTTTACTGATAACCTCATTGAAAGGGTCTCTATAGGCCCTACTGTATGATCTGATCATTGGCCTTGTGTGTGGGTGGCCAAAGTGGGGTGAGATCTACTTGTCTGATGACCAAGTGGGTAGTTTCAGGCTATCCAGTAACCCTGTAAGTGTGCCAATAAGGATTATAAGTCAGGTGGTTATCCATGTTTTCTAGAGTTTGGTTGCTCAAATTGATGATCAGACACAGTAATGATGGTAACAGAGTTTGGTTGGTAACAACTGAATTGCTTGTAACTACTGGCTGTGTGGCCATGTTAAAGGGAAAACAAACTCTGCATTATAACTTTAACTATATCTCTTCCGCAGTAAGCATAGAGCGCATTCATGCACATAGATATTTATTAATATGCCAAAGCTAAACCACCACATAGCCCTGTGCAATCTCTCTTTGTGCTCTGACCTCTGGTGGCTCTCATCTGAATTGCATTTGAGAAAGGAGACAATCCCTAAAGCTCCCCATAGATGCGACGATTCTTCTTGCCGAACGAACGATTTTAGGGAAGTCCGACCAATCCTTCGAAATTATCGTGCGGTTAGCGGGATTCGAACGATCGTACATTTTACGATTTTTTGGTCGACATCTGTCAGGAAATTGATCGGCCAGGTCAAAAAATCTTTGTCGGTCCCAGTGCAATCTATCTATGTTTGCAGGGCCAAGCAGGCAGCTATCCTTTGTTTTCCTGGCAAATTGGTCTTTTTAGTTGATGGTAAATTCGTACGATCGTTCCGAGAAGATCGCGGTCTCACGATCAGGATCTGATCTTTTAAAAATCTCAACATCTATGGCCAGCTTTACTCCATTGCAGGTTGAAGTTGATCAGTTACATATTATCTTATCAAATATTATGGTGATCCCTCACTCACTGTGTTTAGGGTATCTCCAACAGAGTAGCAGCCCGTCCAGCCACAAATCTTCCAAATCAGCATTCAAATAAACTCTGGAGAACCACAGCAAATTCAGTGTATCTTTATTTTTTCACACAACATGTTTCGGATATAGATATCCTTCATCAGGTGCTTGTTACAATGTGAGATAAAACCCAAGCTATTTATTAACCAACAATAGCTCCAACTCATGGCCAGACAAATCAAACATTAACTCAACAGAATATTGCCATCTAGTGGCCTATTCAAAGATTGCACCAAAAGCTGTTACATATATCTTTTTTCAGAACCATGATCCCATGGACAGTTGCATTTGTTACAAAGTATTCAGTCATTTTGAAACAGTTGTAATTAGTTAGTGTAATCATCCATATTGTTACATAGTATAATAAATAGTATAAATAGTGTAAAATCGTACCATTATGTAATATTCAGTCCAGTTTCGTATAAGAAGTATTCAGACAAATAGAATTATTCAATCTAAAAGAAAGAAATTATGTTAGGCTATAAAAAGCATTTGTAGCTAAAAGCATCATTTAAACCCCACAGGGGCATTTGAGTCCATAAACCACTCTTTCAGAATTGCATGTGCTATATTGTTTAATGGGTAACTCATTTCGTTTCAGCGGGTGAGTTACAAAATCCGCTTTAATAATAGAGTTACAATTAATGCAATTCAAACGTGGAAAGGTTCCCATCTTAGGGGGTCCCAAAAACCGTGTCTCTTTCTGGGGACGTTTTACATCTGTAAAGTAAAACAATGAATGACCCCCACTGTCTATACCTGGTGCCTGATATCAGTAACAAAAGGCTTAGGGATTGTGTCTCATTATAGGTTTAATTTATTTGTGTGCTATATATGTGCTGAAAGTTTTATATTTAAATTTATGGACCCCTATGGGGCAGACAAAAAAAAAATATAATGCTTAAAGGATAAGTAAATCTTTAAAACGAGGGAATGTAAAACCGATTAGGGGGCTATTCTAAGCACTATTGTAATTTAAATTCATTATTTATTTAGTCTTTATTCCAAGACATTAAGGGATACATGCACTGTTAATATGAATGAATTTTGTTACAATGGCACCACCAGCTGGTCAGTTTCCCACCATTCTGACCACTAAGTAATCAAGGAAGTTGCCAGTGTTGCAAATTCCTAAAGGGCCACTAACATTAGAATTAAAATATCGAATATTGTATTGTTTTCAAAAGACAAGAAAATCTTTATGTGCTCATTTAACAGATATAATTAGAGATTTTTAAAATTATTTGTAATAAATTATTTCCTACAGTTCCACTAATTGCCGCCCCATGCAGATTTCTGCTCAACATAGTAGAGCTGAAAATTGAGTTGGAATTGAATCATTTCCAGCATTGGGTGTTAAAATGATGTCTGTTCATTATTCTTTAGGTGCAAGTTAGCTGCACCTACCTATTGACACAACTATAGTGGAAACCCTATTTTCTCTTTTTGGTTTAGCTAGCCCTTTAAAAATGATGAATTTTTGGCTTTGCTGTTCATTTATCAGAGTACCTTGGAAGTCGATTACAAGCATTATCTCCTTTAAATCCTTTTCCCAAACGCAGGTCCCAGTGAAGCCTGTATTAGCCCACCCTGCAACATCATCATTCCACCCCTAAATAAACATCTTCCCTGGCCCACCCCCTGCCATCAATGCCAGCTCTGAAACAAAACAAGTAGCTCTTGATCACAGATATATAAAACATTTGTAAAATGAGTCTATGTAGTTTTGTATATTTTAATATACCTTAATAGAGTCCCATTCTATAATATACACACCTCTGTGGTGCAGTCGATATATATATATATATATATATATATATATATATATATATATATATATATACTGTATAATTTAAAAGATCTCCCTCCTTTTTAATATAAAAGTGCGATCACTTCCCATATTAGGGTTTAAAATCTAATAAAAAACCTAATCTTAGTGTGCACGTGGCCCACGTTGTTATAGTGTTTATTCTTTATAAATGATAGTTGTTGCGATAGCCTATCCATTGACTTTGACTTTAAAGGGGTCCTGTCATCGGAAAATATGTTTTTTTCAAAACGCACCAGTAAATAGTGCTACTCCAGCAGACTTCTGCACTGAAATCCATTTCTCAAAAGAGCAAACAGATTTTTTTATATTCAATTTTAAAATCTGACATAGGGCTAGACATATTGTCAATTTCCCAGCTGCCCCTGGTCATGTGACTTCTCTCCTGCACTTAAGGAGAGAAATGCTTTCTAGCAGGCTGCTGTTTTTCCTTCTCAATATAACTGAAGGAGTCTCAGTGGGACATGGATTTTTACTATTGAGTGTTGTTCTTAGATCTACCAGGCAGCTGTATCTTGTGTTAGAGAGCTGTTATCTGGTTACCTTCCCATTGTTCTTTTGTTTGGCTGCTGGGGGGAAAGGGAGGGGGGTGATATCACTCCAACTTGCAGTACAGCAGTAAAGAGTGATTGAAGTTTATCAGAGCACAAGTCACATGACTTGGGGCAGCTGGGAAATTGACAATATGTCTAGCCCCATGTCAGCTTTCAAAATTGAATATAAAAAAATCTGTTTGCTCTTTTTGAAAAATGGATTTAAGTGCAGAATTCTGCTGGAGCAGCACTATTAACTGATTCGTTTTGAAAAAAAAATTTTTTCCCCATGACAGTATCCCTTTAATGTTTTAAAGATATATATATAAATCAATCGACAAGGAAATATAAGGGCACATATCCATTAAACAGGTATGATAGCCTGTAGATTGCTGTTATAACCCAATTTGACAAAATATACGCCATTTAAAACATATTTACACTCCACAAGTGGTAATAATACAAATGCACACCTTGTAGTGTCCAAAAATGTTCTAGATACCGCTATGCTCCCAGGTGCTCCTGCACAAACAAATTTGTATCTCAGTGTGAGGGTCCTATTGTATAAA
Source organism: Xenopus petersii (assembly GCA_038501925.1). Classification (NCBI taxonomy): domain Eukaryota; kingdom Metazoa; phylum Chordata; class Amphibia; order Anura; family Pipidae; genus Xenopus; species Xenopus petersii. Next base: position 18,601,375 of record CM076686.1, read on the forward strand.
ATCATATATAATTATGGCTCCTCTTGATGTGGGGGTTTATAAGAAGAATGGATACTTAAAACTGATTTATTTGTTAAAACCATTGATAACTACCCGGTAGCTTTGTTCTTCATTGCTTTGTTCTTCATATTAAGATTTATATTCTGAAATTTGTTTGCAAGAGCAAAAAGGATTCAGCGTGAAAGGAAAATGGATGAGACTGGATGTGATAAAGAATACATTTAGGACATCCTATGGGTAGTGGCAGACATAAAAGGGTAGATAATATATCTTTATGCTTTTTATTTGTTGTAACTTTTTGGACTTGATCTCATTGTAGAAGGAGAAGGGGGCAGTTCCCAGATAAACCCTATGTGTTATGGAGTTTATTGTATGGCATTACCTTGCCACAGACACAATAAATGTCAGTTTGGACTGGTTAATATCGACATTGCTCACTGTTCTGAGTTGGTAATACATGGATAGGGACAGGCACTCCAGGCAGAGCCAGCAGCTTACTAACCCATGTATGTAGCCCGGTTGGTTGAGGACTGTGTTAGGACATTGGTTTACTCTTTTCTTGACTGGTCTGTATAAGTCTGTATAATGACACAGGGGCTAAATGATTGGATCAATCAAATTTGATCCACTGCCTGGGTGGGCAAATAGTTGGATCTCTCTGTGGATCACCCATTTTCTGGCAAGTACTAAAGGGAAATTTCTGCTTTGGAGTGCAATGGCCCCATTTGAACTGTTAATACCCAAAATGAGTTTTAACTGTTTTTGGACTGGCGAGAAGTCGGTAAAGAATTCATTGTACATACTGTGTGTTTCTTTATTTATGTGATTTATTTAGTCTTTATTGAGATGTCAGCAGTTTCCATCCATTCCCTGTTCTAACCATTAGTGAAAGTGGTACAGGGAACTCTTAAGTATCACTCATGTATTATAAGGGATAATGTAGCCCTGCTTTACATTATATGGATATTAGAAGTCACTGAAGAGTTATCTGACCATATAAAGGTGCAAGGCTGCAGACTGTGTTATACAGGGACCTCTGAGTATCACTCATGTATTATAAGGGATAATGTACCCCCTACTGTAAATGATAAGGATATTAGAAGTCACTGAGAGGTTGTTCTGTGACCATATAAAGGCACAAGGCTGCAGGTTGAGTTATACAGGGACCTCTGAGTATCACTCATGTATTATAAGGGATAATGCAGCCCCTGCTTTAAATTATAAGGATATTAGAAGTCACTGAGGAGTTATCTGACCATATAAAGGCGCAAGGCTGCAGGCTGAGTTATACAGGGAACTCTGAGTATCACTCATGTATTATAAGGGATAATGTAGCCCCTGCTTTAAATTATAAAGATATTAGAAGTCACTGAGGAGTTATCTGACCATATAAAGGCGCAAGGCTGCAGGCTGTGTTATACAGGGATCTCTGAGTATCACTTGTGTATTATAAGGGATAATGTACCCCCTGCTGTAAATGATAAAGATATTAGAAGTCACTGAGGGGTTCTGTGACCATATAAAGGCACAAGGCTGCAGGCTGAGTTATACAGGGATCTCTGAGTATCACTCATGTATTATAAGGGATAATGTACCCCCTGCTGTAAATGATAAAGATATTAGAAGTCACTGAGGGGTTCTGTGACCATATAAAGGCACAAGGCTGCAGGCTGCGTTATACAGGGAACTCTGAGTATCACTCATGTATTATAAGGGATAATGTTCCCCCTACTGCAAATGATAAGGATATTAGAAGTCACTGAGGGGTTCTGTGACATAAAAAGGCACAAGGCTGCAGGCTGAGTTATACAGGGAACTCTGAGTATCACTCATGTATTATAAGGGATAATGTACCCCCTTCTTTAAATGATAAGGATATTAGAATTCACTGAGGGGTTCTGTGACCATATAAAGGCACAAGGCTGCAGGCTGAGTTATACAGGGAACTCTTATAAGGAATAATATGTCATATGTATTCTACAGCAGTTTATACTGTCAATGCATTGATGGCTGCAGAAACACAAATGATTTACACATTTCTCTCCTTATTTCCTTAATTATGGATTGAAATATTATTATTATTATTATTAACATGTATTTATATAGCGCCAACATATTGCGTAGCACTGTAAAGTAAATGTGATTATACAACTAAATCACATGAATTATATACATAGAACATATGGGGTTACATACATCACAATCAATACCGGTACAAAAAGGTGAGGAAGGCCCTATGCATAGGAGCATACACTCTAAAGGGAAGGGAGTAATACACAAGGTGTGGGAGTGGGCAAGATCGAATTAAGTTGGTGAGAAATGTGGTACTGTATGTGGTGTTGCTTTTGGTAGTTAAGCAGAGTGAGGGTAGGCTTCTCGAAAGAAGTGCGTTTTAAGACATTTCTTGAAAGTAGAAAGGTTCGGAGAAAGTCGGACAGACCGTGGGAGAGAGTTCCAGAGGAGGGTTGCAGCCCTTGCAAAGTCTTGAATGCGAGCATGTGAGGAGGTAATGAGAGAAGAGTTGAGTAGAGTAGTAGAGTTGAATAGAGAATTACAGTAGTCTAGTCGTGATATGATGAGAGAGTGAATACGAATTTTGGCAGCATCTTGGGTGATAAATGATCGTATTTTGGATACAATTTATTTCTGTTTTTGAGGCATGTGAATTACTTGTGTATATGTAATAGTCAGTGGGGGGGGGGTTGCTTTCTAGTTCTACTGTATTATATACATTCAGTTGACAAAAATTAATTAGCAGCTCCCCTGATAACCATCGGTTTGATAGTATGACACATTGCCCAAGTGCTGAACTATGTGACCAACCACAACCATCTCATTGTGACAAATCTGTTATATAATATAATACTGAATTATTCAATAACTTTATGTTCTACTTCTCAGCAAAAAAACATTGCATATGTAACTTTAAATGAAGGGGAATAATCGGGTATTAGTAGCAATCCAGTAGAAAACTCAAATGTTTTAAGGATATAACTGTTCCGGATTCTCTCCTTCAGCATGTTCCGGAAAGCCAATATAAAGAAGATTATTGAGGAACATTCTATTTAAAATATTTAAAATATCATGAATGTCTTGGATAGACAGCCACATACATTTTGCAGGATCTCCATGGTTATAGATGTCTTCTACTGTGCTTACCCTTTGTTCTACTGCTGCTCTCTTATTTCTCAGCTTCTGGAGATCATGCTTAAATGTTATATTACTAAAGTGTTTACCAGTCCTTATTTAAAGTGGGATTTTTTCCCACTAAACTGTAACACACACATGCACTGAATAAGGTAAGCTACACAGTTTAATCTCCACCAGAATAGAGACAGAATATGAGCAGCACATACAAATACAGACAAGGACACTATACATAATCTGTCAATGTATTTTTCTTCTACTGAATAATGGAGGTAACAATAGGTCCTCACATATGAACGTGTTTCTTTAAACCAGAATTCAGCAGATATATTCTGACTTCTCATACACAAACTGTGTTTACTTGCAGAAGTTCTTATCTATCACTCTGTTTTGGCTGTTGTGCAGATATTTGCTGTTGTGACCACAGGTTCCTGTTTAAGGGAATGCAAGACCCCTCCCCCCCAGACAAATCAGTATTTAAAGCAGCATATTGGCTGCAAAATTGGAAAGTTCTGCTGCTTCCCAGGATCTTCCTCTCACTGTGCAGGTAGAGTGACTCTTTTCTAATCATATGTACCCAGTCTATTCTATACAACTCTCATGCACACTCACTCTTACATATTCCTCTATTTGTCTTTTTCTACTAAAATGTATCCAGAATGCTCAGGACCTGGGGGTTTTCTGGATAACGGACCTTTCTAGCTTTATACTTTAAGTCTACTAAAAAATCATGTAAACATTAAATAAACCCAATAGGCCATTTTGCTTCCAATAAGGGTTAATTATATCCTAGTTGGGATCAAGTACAAGCTACTGTTTTATTAATACAGAGAAAAAGAAAATGTTTTTTTAAAATCTGGATTATTTGGATAAAATGGAATCTATGGGAGATGGCCTTTCCGTAATTCAGAGCTTTTCTGGATAAGTGGTTTCCGGATAGCAGGTGCCATACCTGTACCTGCCTTCACGAATCATTCATGTCTGGATATAGTATGCACCGAACCCACTATTTTGAATTCGGCAGAACCTCCGAATTCTTCACAAAAGATTCTGCCGAATACCGAACCGAATCTGAAACCTAATTTGCATATGCAAATTAGGGGTGGGAAGGGGAAAACATTGTTTACTTCCTTTTTTTGTGACAAAAAGTCACACGATTTCCCTCCCCCCTAATCTGCATATTCAAATTATGATTTGGTTCGGCTGGGCAGAAGGATCCGGCCGAATCCTGCTGTAAAAGGCCAAATTCTGAACCGAATCCTCGGTGCATCCCTAATAATAACACAAGTACAAACATTGGCAATGCAAATTAATTAAATAAATTAAATTCTACTCATTAGAAGATAAGATCAGGACAACCTGTTCTTTGGGATACGACTTACTGCCTTACATTAGACTAATCAAAACTGACGAAAGGTGGTTGGTAGGGGTCCCTGGAATTGTTTAGCAACTATGTTTATAAACAGGTACTGATATACTTAACTAGCATCTTGTAATTCACAGGAAGAAGAACGTGCAAGACGGACCATCTGGGAGGAGAACCTGAATTTTATCACAGTTCATAACTTGTAATATTCCTTGGGACTCCACATTTATGATATTGGGATGAACCATCTTGCAGATATGGTAAAAACTCCAACCTTCAATGCAAAGTTTCCCTGATGTTAAGTAGTGTAAAACTTCCCAGCAGCACTTTAACATGACTTAGTGTTGTGGCCTGTTGGTAAAGTTTTTTCAGTATGATTGATGAAGTACAGCAATATAATAACCCTGTAACACAGAAACATTTTTAATTAAAAATACAGTAGTAGATTAGGTGGGGGTGTGGGAGTAAATAGAATTATTAGGCCCATATTCTCCATTTCGTGAGGAAAATTGTCTGTTTTTTTGTGGGATTAGGGAAGCTGTGCATCAGTCATTGCTATCACTAGGCTCTCTATACACCTCTATACATATCCCATAAGCCCTTACTATTGCATTACCAATGAGAGCAGCGAAATAAGCTTCACAGGGCTGATTTGTGCCATCTCTTGAGTGCCCTTTGTCCCTTATATATACACAAACATTCAGTGGCGGAACTACCAGGGGTGTAGCTGGTTCAGCTGCACCAGGGTTTGTGCCCCTGCACCCCCTATGGGGCCTGAAACCCAAGAGAGCATTCAAATTGTTTCTAGATCACTGGGTTCTCTACATGTGCGCTGAGTGTGACGTCATCAGCCGGCACACGCTTGTCTCCACCCGATTAGCCCTGTGCCTCAGATATGGTTCTGGATCCACTCATAGTTCGTGGAAGTCGCACAATTTATACATAGTTTGTTTGGTAGTGTCGGTTCCCAGCTTGTCCTGTGCTCAGGTATCCTGTTTATCCATTGGCTACTCAGTATGTGAGATGCTCACCTGTCCTGTGCAGTCCACACACTCCCAGGTGAGCCCTGCGCCCCTGCGGCCCCACTCAGTGTGCCCTGTGCCTCAGTGACATCCTGGCTGGAAGGTTTGAGTCCAGTTCTGCCCAGTGGCCCAGAAAGGCACAGGGATTGGGGCCATACACTTCCACCCACCTTAGCACTATTAAGATTTGATCAGCAGCCCAGAGAAACGGCCCATTGTTGTCTCACTTGCCTCTCCCATTCCCATTCATTTATTCCTGGAGCAAAGTGGGGTCATCTGTGCCCAGCTAATTGTTAATTGCACTTCCCAGTGCCTCTCCAGGGGTTGTTATCATGGGTGGCTTGGCAGAGGGAGATTTTACAGTGCGCACGCCAGCAGCACTCTGGCACGCGATTCATATGGGGGGGGGGCGACAGGGGGGCCCAGGTGCCCATCCTGTACAACATTTTTTTTTGGGTGGGTGGGTTAACAGATATTTCTTTGCAGTTTCTCTCTCCATGTGTGCCATGCTTCTCCCGAATGCCTCACAGCCACTTTCTCAGCAGGTAGGCTCATCTTATGAGTCCTATTTATAGCCCCCCATTTGAGTATAACTCATCCTGCAGTAGTTTCTTAGCGAATGGGCTTGTTCCATATTTTCTCTCCTGGAGTTTACTCGGGTTACCTGTAACCTATTAACTCTATCTCATCCACTATCCCATATGCTGCTGTGCTCCAATGGTTATTGCCCCAAGCTGCCAGGAGAGGTGACAATGCCTCATAGCAGAAGCGCCCCTTCCTGTTCAGTTTAGAGGCCTAATACTACTTGATGTATGCTGAATTTTCCTTAATTATTTGTATGTATAACATAGAGGTATTGTTATTATGTACCAGACAGGTGAGGAGGTGGCTGCAACAATGACTGGTTACATTGGCTCAGACCATTCATTGGCCAACATGACTGATGTACCCAAAGAGATATTAGAAGCTCAGTCGCCAGCAGAGATAGACTGGAGAACCAAAGGCTGTGTCACCAGTGTGAAAAACCAGGTATGTGCGTGTGTATTATATTACTACTAGACACAGCTATTTTACTATTTGACTGTTAGTACAGCAGTAGTTTCCCATGTAGCACACAGTAGTATCAGCCTCTATATATATACGCAGGCAAATGCCATAGTTTAAGAACTTGCCAAACCATGCCAAATCTTTACATGCAGGCCAAGCATGGACAACCATCAGGGCGACGAACACATCAGTGAGCCAACGGGAATTTAAACCTGCCTGATTGACATTATGCCTGGTTTCTGTCAAGATATCGGTCAGGTAGGACCCCATATACTGGCCAGTTAGCTGCCAACACAGTCTGACCTTAATATGCAGCATAAGTGCAATAATCATGGTGCAGCTCATGTACGGTGGGAGAAGCAAATTGTGTAATCTTATAGCATTTTTCTCATTTGGTGCAAAGGCCTATTAACAAAAGGGGTAATTTACAGAGGCCTAGTGATTATTTATGCAACACTTTTTTAACTTTCCTGGCTGTGCGCTGCACCTCATGCTGAATTAAAATCTGCAGCAGCATCAGCAAGCACAGTCTGTATTTATCTCCTGCTGAAAGGTAGGCAGTTTGGACAGGATCCGGTTGTGGCCTGTGCCCAACTACACTCCCTAACTAGAACATCTGAATGACAGGGGACAAGTAGAGGTCTGCCAAACACATGCAATTATGTATTGTAAAGGTTGCAGGGTTTGCAATAATTCTGGGAGAGAGGAAAGCAGTGCACCAATTTTTACACTTTTTTTTGCACACTGCCTTCCGTTAGGTAAATGATCCCTGTAGTGTCCTTGGATATTATACAAATAGTTTGATCAGTACAAACCTATAATTACTCTTACAGGAACGGTAACACCAAAAAGTGAAAATATCATGTAGTGTTTGCCCTGCACTGGTAAAACTGATCTGTTTGCTTCAGAAACCCTAATATAGTTTATATAAACAAGCTGCTCTGCAGCAATGGTGAAAATTGAAAAACGGCTATATGGCACAGGTTAGATAGAGGATAAAAGATAACACCATTATGTTCTACAGAGCTTATCTGCTATCTGCTGTGTAACCTGAGCATTTTCTCCTATGAATGGCTGTCCCATGGCTACACAGCAGCTTATTTATATAAACAAAAGTAGTGTTTCTGAAGCAAACAGCAGTTTTACCAGTTCAGGCCATTACTGAATTATATTTGTATTACTTTAAAACACTTTAATTTTTTGATGGTACTGTTCCTTTAAGTTAGTCTTCTAGTCTTCTACACAAATGTGAACTGATTTATATAAATGCCATAAATTCTCAAGACCTTATAATATTGTATTCTCCATACTTCCACTATTTTGTCTCACACACATACTGGCCATACTGCAGCAGTAAAACTTTTCAAGTGACCTGGCAGCAGGGACCTGGGGATTCCAATGCATTTCAATGAAAAGGTACGTTTGGAAGTAGTGTTACCCACCCAAGAGGCGATTTCAATCCTGTGTACAATTACCCTTATAGAGTAATAACTTCCTTTCATTCCTTTCTCTTCTAAACCCTAACAGAGATGGTGCGGATCTTGCTACACTTTTGGTAGCGTGGGGGCTCTGGAATGCCAATGGAAAAAAAAACGGGCAGACTGGTCACATTCAGCACTCAAGAACTGATGGATTGTTCATACACTGAAGGAAAGAGTATTTAGATTCTTGCTTCAGATACATGATGAAATATGGTTTAATGGAGGATTCCGCCTATCTATATGAAGGAAAGGTAATAAAGATTAACTTTCTATGGAACACCGTCAGCTTGTATTTCATTAGGAATGTGTAAACTGTAGCACCATGTAATGAAAGTTACCAGTGAGCCCTGTACTTAATGCCTGCTTATGATACAGCTCTTTTGCACCCATGTGAGCAGGGCACCTGTCAATGGCACGGGATTCTGTACCATTGCTAAATGATTCCTCTTACGTAGAGTTGTCAAAGTGTATATTAAAGGAATTGTTCAGTGTAAAAATAAAAACTGGGTAAATAGATAGGCTGTGCAAAATAAAAAATGTTTCTAATATAGTTAGTTAGCCAAAAATGTAATGCATAAAGGATGGAGTGACTGGATGTCTAACATAACAGCCAGAACACTGCTTTTCAGCTCTCTTGGTTTCCACTGATTGGTTACCAGGCAGTAACCAATCAGAGACTTGTGGGGGGACCACATGGGTCATAACTGTTGCTTTTGAATTCGGAACTGAATGCTGAGGATCAATTGCAAACTCACTGAAAAGATATGTACCATGTGGCCCCCCTTCAAGTCGCTGACTAACTCAGAGTTAGAGAGCTGAAAAGCAAGAAGTAGTGTTCTGTTCTGTTACACATTCAGTCACTCCAGCCTTTATACATTACATTTTTGCATAACTAACTATATTAGAATTTTTTTTATTTTGCACAGCCTGTCTATTTACACAGTTTTTATTTTCAGACTAAACTGTTTCTTTTAACTCAAGGAAAAACATTAGTACCCCAGTGAGTTTGCAGACCTTGATAACAAGTTGGAGTCATGTATAACAAAAATATTTTGTAGCAAGCATTAGTGACATTATGATTTTAAGAAAAAACAATATTATTTGACATTTCAAGGAGAACAGGAAAACTTTATTACATATTTATCTTCACTATTCCTCTCTCAGCATCTGTTTCTCCTCATTCTGTCTTCATGCAGCAGTTGGGTGTCATATGAATGATCCAATATATCTTATAGGGGGGCTTCTTTTGCCTAGAAGATGTATTAGAGCTCACTCTATTAAAATCACCAGACATCATGTCTCTCTACATGAAGGATTTGTGCAAAAGGCAGTTATTTTATTAGATTTTGTTTGTACTGGAATCAAGTTATTTGAGTGAGCTCTAATTCATCTGCTAGGAATGGAAGCCCCCTATAAGATATATTGGATCTAACTGTCAATGAATATCTGACACCCAACTGCTGCATGAAGAGAGAATGAAGAGAAACAGATGCTGAGAGAGGAATAGGGAATATAAACTTGATTATTTCAGAAGCAATGAAGCATATTTAATTGATTTTTCAGATTTTTTTAGTACAGTATTTAGAAAGTTTCTTACTTCAGTATGAGGAAACTTTTATATTACATTTTCCTTTTTGGGATAGTTCCCCTTTAACATTGGTGTCTATTGCAGACGAGCATCCATTTAATTTTATCTGGTTCAAAGGTGTTGCAGATAAAACTGTCTCCCTATTTCCCACCAGGAAGGAAAGTGCAAAAAGAAGAGGCCAAGCAATACTGGAGTGGTACATAATTTCTACAGACTACCTGCTGGCAATGAAAATATTCTTAAGAATGCAGTGGGAACAGTAGGACCCGTGCCTGTGAACGTAGATGCCAGTCATCAAGGGTTCCGTATGTACAAGTCAGGTGGGTACCAGAGCCTGTGTAATACTGTACTGTCTCTGTATGACAAGGGTACCCACCCTTTAACAGTCAAGCGGTGACTAAACTTTAACTCCTAGTAGTGCTAAGCAGCCAAATGCTTCCAAATGTATAATTATAACAGCTTTGTTTCTGCCAGCCTCCAACTGAGGAAATCAATTTACATGTGCCAGCAAGTTATACAGCAACCCAGTCATGTTCATTTTTACATTCTTGTGAATTTCAGGTGTTTATTATGATCCATATTGCACCACCCATACAACCCATGCTATGCTTGTGGTTGGATATGGAAGAGAAAGTTGGAAGGACTATTGGCTGGTTAGGAGCAGGTAAGATATTTGGAAAACTTAAGGGTAGTGACATTGTCGTTTAAGCTTTGCAGCCATGAAATGATAGACTCCTGCATAAATCTTACTCATTATACTCTTTTATCTAAACCAGAAGGCTGTTATTGGATTATTTTGCATTATAATATTCTCATATGTGCCAGTCACCCAAATCAATCACTGATTAGGATTTCATTGTGGAGTACAGACTATACACTTTCAATGATACGTGGAGGTACCTGCCAATCAGCCTGTACAGGTACAGGACCTGTTATCCAGAATGCTCGGGGACTGGGGCTTTCCGGATAACGGATCTTTCTGTTTCTACTAGAAAATCATGGCAAATTCACCAAGGGTCGAATATCGAGGGTTATTTAACCCTCGATATTCGACTGGGAATTAAAATCCTTTGACTTCAAATATCGAAGTCGAAGGATTTTAGCGCAAGTAGATAGATCGAAGGAATAATCGTCCGATCGAACAATTAAATCCTTCGAATCGAACGATTCGAAGGATTTTAATCCAACGATCGAAGGATTATCCTTCGACCAAAAAAACTTAGGCAAGTCATAGGCTAACATTGAGTTCGGTAGGTTTTAGATGGCGAACTAGGGGGTCGAAGTTTTTTCTTAAAGAGACACTACTTAGACTATCGAATAGTCGAACGATTTTTAGTTAGAATCCTATGATTCGAAGTCGAAGTCAAAGGTTGAAGTAGCCCATTCAATGGTCGAAGTAGCCCAAAAAACACTTAGAAATTGAAAGTTTTTTTACTTCAAATCCTTCACTCGAGCTTGGTGAATTGGCCCCTAAATAAACCCAATAGGCTGGTTTGACTTCCAATAAGGATTAATTATATCTTAGTTGGGATCAAGCACAAGGAACTATTTATTATAGGGATGCACCGAACTCAGGATTCAGTTCGGGATTCGGCCAGGATTCAGCCTTTTTCAGCAGGATTCAGATTCAGCTGAATCCTGCTGAACCCGAATCCTAATTTGCATATGCAAGGGAGGGAAATTCACGTAACATTTTGTCACAAAACAAAGAAGTAAAAAATGTTTCCCCTTCCCATCCCTAATTTGACAGTTGACAAGACTGACACCTGAATAGTATAATACAGGTCTGATCTGCAAAATCGATATGGTTCTACCTATAAGTTATATTTAAAGCACCTGTATTATATAAGAATGTATGAAATGCAGGGTTCAGGCTGGCATGTACCAAAAGGCGGGGCACTGCACATAGACTGTGTCCTGGGTTGGTGGAGGAGGATAAAAAGAGTAAAAATGAGTAACCAATGTCATTTGTCACTATGCCCTTAAATGTAATTAGTCAGAGCATCCTTAAAGCTTAGAAAAAATAATAGCCAATCAGAGCATTAGGACGTTAACAGCCTTAGAACAACCTTTAAGTCCCAGCTGATGTGCTAGCTTTAAATAAGATTTGAATAAGAGGCTGGAATAAGAACAGAAAGACGAGTAATAAAAAGCAGCAATAACAATACATTTGTAGCTTTACAATTTGTTTTTAGATGGGGTTAGTGACCCCCAGATGAAAGCTGGAAAGGGGCAGGAGATAAAGTCAAATAATTAAACTATAAGAAATAAATAATGAAAACCCAACGAAGCGTTGCTTAGAATCAGCCGTTCTACAACATGTTAATATTTTTCTTTTTTCTTTGTTTCTTTCAGCTGGGGAACACACTTTGCGGACAAGGGATACATAAAAATGGCCCGAAATCGCAACAACAACTGTGGCATTGCACAATATGCTTAATGGGCGATACCACTCTGGTCACGTGTTTAATCCAATCTGGATGTAAAAGCACACTTGCAGCCTACCGTCTCGGCATGATTCATGAAAACGAATATCTATATATAAAATGTCCAATTTATTGTGACATCAGGTTAAAATCAAATATGAACACACACAGATGAAGCAAGCAGTTTCATGACTGTGCAAGTCACTTCATTGGAAGCCAATACACCCTCTGCTGGTTACTTGTTAAAAAAGCCACACCAATAAAATCATTAATTAAAGGCTATTAAACACAGTCAGAACGTTACAATATAATGGTATATACCCATAATAATATTACTGGAGCCATAGCTCTGATATTATTGTAATCACGAACTGTGATGACCCGACAGTAAGAAGTATATGGAATATTTAGACTGTTTTTTAAGTAATTTTTCACAGCATTGATTTTTCCATTTGAAATATAATAAACTCATTTCTAGAGAAAAAAAGAAGAAAAATACCTAATAAATAGAAAGAAACAATGATAACAACAAGAATGTTTATAGATATTTAATAATACCACAAATATTAACATATACTAAAAATATACTAGATATATAATATGAAGAGATCTGGCCTATTTATAATAACTTTTGATATTCATATTATATTATATAATATCTCTCTTTCCTTATACTTCTTACTGCCGGGGGATCACAGTGTGTGATTACAATAATATCAGAGCTATGGCTCCAGTAATGTTATTATGGGTATATACCATTATATTGTAATGTTCTGACTGTGTTTAATAGCCTTTATTTAATGATTTTATTGGTGTGGCTATTTAAACAAGTAACCGGCAGAGGGCGCATTGGCTTCTGATGAAGTGACTTGCACAGTCACGAAACGCGTCGAGCCATGCTCCCTCTGCTTGCTTCATCTGTGTGTGTTCATATTTGATTTTAACCTGATGTCACAATAAATTGGACATTTTAAATATATATATATATATATATATACTTTTTCATGAATAAAGCCTAGACGGTAGGCTGCAAGTACACTGGACAGTGGTATTAGTAAGGGGTCATGGGGAAGGAGTGAAGGGGCATACAGTTTACCAGCTAGGGAGATCCCTACAAAAAAAACCAGACTAATAGTAACTTTAATTGTAATTCTCCATCAAATAATGTAAATATCAGACGAAAATTAGATTACATGACAACACAGGACCCAGTGCAGTCTGTATATTCTGATTATTAATCAGTCTTGCTGTATCAGCCTCTGGTGGATATTATTTGACTTGTGTTGTTTTGATCATTTGCACAGTCTTGGTCTTGCAAAGATGTTTAACAAAGTTACACAATGGACCACCCTGTGGCCAACTTTGAAAGAGTAAATCATTTGCTTAATTAGGCTTCTGGTGCAGTAGGTTTAGTATAAAAAATACAGCATTTCTAGCATTATTCTATTTTAGTTAGTTCCCCTTTAATCCACTTTGGTATAATTACATTTTAGCTTAATCTTCTGATGCTTCATAACTAGTTTATCACCAAGGGAGGAGGGGAGGAGTTATTTGAGAGACAATTCAGGGTTTTTGGGATTTAAAACTTCTCCTGGAGGAGTATTACTTATATCCGAGTTCTCTTTGGGCTTTTTTCTGTTGCTGCCTGGCTCCTCTCCAACCCCACACAATTCACCACAAGTGCGATGAGTTAAACATTTCCCTGCTGAAGCCGATAGGACTGTGCTCTGTGTTTGCTAAGAGCAAAGGACACTTATTATAGAGCAAGCAGGTTGGGCAGTCACATACTTAATCCCCCATCTGGCCCATTTTTTTCCTGCCCAGAGTTTTTTTCATTTATTTTTCTCTGGGGAGAACACTTTATACATGTTAATTTTACCTATTTCATCTGTATGTCAGTGTTAATCTGCACATGTTTGGTAATGATTAGGGGCCTAAACAATTTGGCGGCGCGATAGGAAGATCCTGAGACCATTAAATAAATAAATAACCCCATTATCTAACCCCATTATCTCACCCAGAGGGGTCAGTTCCGGAGCCGGGCAGCTGATGCAGTAAAGCTCCCCATAGATGCGACGATTCTTCTTGCCGAACGACCGATTTTAGGGAAGCCTGACCGATCCTTCGAAATTAGCGGTTAGTGGGATTCGAACGATTGTACATCTTACGATTTTTCGTCCGACATCTGTCAGGAAATTGATTGGCCAGGTCAAAAAATCTTTGTCGGTCCCCTTTGTTTTCCTGCCAAATTGGTCTTTTTAGTTGATGGTAAATTCATACGATAGTACGATCGCTCTGAGAAGATCGTGGTCTCACGATCAGGATCTGATCTTTTAAAAATCTCAACATCTATGGCCATCTTAAGTGTGTGGCCTCAATGGCAAAGCCAGCACCATGGACAGAGCACGGCTGAATCTTATGTGTCTTAGCAGTCGTGCAGCCTTGTTTTTATTATTTTTTTCTGCAATGATTAACAGTCTTATCAAAGTAACAGAAAAAAACCAAACAAAGTGAAGTACTTGAACCCGTAAGGATGGAAGGATAATTACAGGGATACCACAGAACTGCCTTTTACAGAACCGTGAGAGAGGCTGAAAGAAACCGCTCTGCATAAACACCAGCTTTAACTTCATGTTTTGCCACTGCTTTATTTTTCTAAAACATATGTAGCACACCCTTGAGTGCACTTTAGCTGTGGATTTGTGACTATGTGTGACCAGGCTAAAACTGCTTGTAATGTGCCCAGGACCCCAGTCTACACGTGCAAATCCCAGTACCTGGTGTAATTCAGTGCAGCAGGAGATTCAGTCAGACAAGTTTCTTTGCAGTAAAATAACTTGTTTATTTAACAGGGAACTGTTGCAATGGAGTAATTCACAGGCACTTAGATGTCCACAGAATAATAGTACCAGGATAGTGTTAAACAGCAATACTCTCTCCAGGGGATACCAAGCGCTCCAAGGGAGCAGATATACAAAATAGGTAACTTCGTCAGGGTAGCAGCAATAAAATACTCAAAGGATAATTACCAATCTCACTAGTCAATATCCCTCCTGATGATCACTAAAGCTTGGGTTTCTCAGCCTGGGGTCTTGTATCTTGGTACCAGACTTAGTCCTCACCTCACCCACTGTAATCAGCCTGGGGTCTTGGGTCTTGGCACCCTATTTGGTCCTCAATTCACCAACTGTGGTCCCTGCTCTAGTGGTTTACATACCACAGGGTCCGAACCCCACTTCTTCTCCTCGTTGGATCGGAAACTGCTCACTACATACCCTGAGCCTCTTTATTGCTCCTAGAGCAACTATGACACAATCTGTCTATCACTAAATATCTCTATCTATCCTTAACACCGGCAGCCATGGACCTGTAATCCCTCACAAAGTTGCAAGGCCCCAGGAAAGACCCAGACCCTTTATACTGCTGCCACCTAGTGGACAAACCCTTTAATTCTGTGGACCCAAGAAAAGGGACATAACTGCCTGAGTTGAACTAAAGGACCATTAGATGCCCTATTACCATCAGGAGACTGCCTGAGTTATAAGTACCCAAACCTCAGGGTCCCTACACATATGATGTGCAAGATCCCACTGTGGCTGAAAGCATGATTAGGTCCCAATTTCAACCATTCACAAGATACATTTCTTCTTTTCTAAATGGCTCATTCTGGCCATCTAACATTTCAATGCCTCTTGATGACAGTGTTATCCAATCATTGCGAAAGCCTTTGGATTTTAACAAGCAAGGAATGTATCCAGCTCTGCTGTGTGCTCAGTTACCCTTGAGTCCATAATGTAATTCCAGTGTTAGACAGACACTGTATGTGATAAGAGCTGGTCTGGCTTCTAGACAATTCTATGCTCTGTTTCTAGCACTTACATGACGTTTAGCACCACCTTTTCCTCTGACCACAAGAGCAATTTAAGTAATGTATCGGACTTTGTGATGAACAAACACTGTATGGGTTATTCACTGAATTCTATCTGGATTGGAAGAATTATTGTGACCTGGTTATATTTGATCTTTGCCAAAGTATAATGGAATCTGCCACCAACCATCTCAGGACAGGCCGTCCATCTTTTTTCCAATTTCCAGTCTTCTGGCTAAGGATGCTGGGAGTCATTGTTAAAGAGGTGCTAGAGAGTCACAGGGTGAAGAAAGAAGCTGTTACAGGACACTGCGCATCGATTTGGACTTTCACAACTGTGATTGGCTGACTGCTCCACCAATGAGCACTAAATCTTTTCATACTGAGAGGAACAATTGATACTTATTGTGCAGAACTGTAAGAAGGACAGTGATCCTATTTGGAGAGTTTTATTTGGAGTGCCCCTATTGAAACACAGCTTTAGTTCATATGAGGGATTTGCAACCTCACTGCTGCCATTCGTAATCTCTCAAGCACCATAAGATGGACACCCCCTGGTTTTTATGTAACCTATTGATATATATATTTATATATCATTGTTTCCTATTGACTGGATAAATATGTATTTCACTTTTATATTTTTGCTACAGAGGCCTCTTTTTCTCTGCCGCCTTTCCTGTAGATCAACTTCTCTCTTTATCTGTTTTACTTCAATGCCCTTTTTGTGAAAATTGTTTTATGTGAATACAGTATGAAATAATATAATTTGATGATCTCTTAATGGCTCCTTGTTTTTTTCCTGTGATGATCAGTGTGTGTCTGTGTCTGTAACACACACCTCTATAGTTAGAAAGTTGTATAGATAAATACATGGATTAATGTGGTTGAAATAATACATTTGTGTTAATCCTATATGATCCAATAGAAAACAAAAAAACCCATCATAGGGAAAAAACTAACAATCGGCCCAGTCCCTGGATCAAATTTATACAAATTATAAAGTACATATTAGTAACCTTGTGTATTCTCTTTCTTGTCTAAGGAATCTACCAGTACAACTGCCCTTGTGTCCCCTTGAAAGATCTAATGGTGAATAATGCACGGGAGAGTTTATTGTATGGTTCTATTATATATTAATACAGATATGGGATCCATTATCCGTAAACCCGTTATCCAGAAAGCTACGAATTACAGAAAGGCCATCTCTCATAGACTCCATTATAATTAAATAATACAATTTTTGAAAAATAATTAATTTTTTCTCTGTAATAACAATGCCAGCAATGCATGCGACTAGTTTCTCCATACAGGAGGTTTCTTCAAGCTGTCATTTCCAACAAAGGCTTTTCTACTACGTTAATTTCAATAAGTGTGTTCAATACTTGTGGTCAATACTGCGGGTCATATATAAAGTTTGCGCATCGCATATTTTTTCGCAAATGGTTGTATTGCCCATGTTTTTCCTGAACGCTAATATATTGCACTGCTCTGCCCGTCTTTCCGTTTTTTGCGAATTCGCATTGTGAATACATTTTCGCAAATGGCTTGCAAATGAGACCGGTGTTGCACAGTGCGCCCACTGTGTGAGGTTGTTGTGTGTGAAAATAGCGCTGACAGTGGGGGTAGTTTATAAAGGTTGCGCAGCACATATTTATTTGCAAATGGTTGTATTGCCCATGCTATTTCCAGAATGCTTAAATATTGCACTGCTCTGCCCGTCTTTCTGGTTTTTGCGAATTCTCATTGTGAATACATTTTCGCAAATGAGACGGGAGTTTGCGTGAGCACACCCAATGTGAGCGGTTGTTGTGCGTGAAAATAGCACTGACCGTAACTTAAATTCGCACTTTTGTAATTCAGTCGCAGAGTGTGCTCATAAATATTCGCAATTTGCGATTTTTGACATATTTAAAAAGCTCTTATAGACATTCGCATATAGCTTTATAAATGTAACCATGCGCAGGGCAAATATATTCACTATGCGACCAAATCTGCCCTGCGCGAAGTTTAGAAATGAGCCCCACTGTGTCATTCCACTTTTCTACACATAACTTAATAACTTATGGACTTATTTCTTTTGATTTCTTTGTAGGTGCGGATTACTTGGGTTGGGTTGTTGAAATCTGCTGTAAATTTCATGTCAGTAGCCCGATTAGAAATATATTTACTGAGAAAACCACTGACGTGTTCAATACTTATTTTCCCTGCTGTATAAACACATTCTGTTTAAAGTTACATTATTAAAACCATCCATCAATTATATTGGAAACTGGAAAGAGAAGCTATAGATACTCCAGGTATGTTATATGAGCAATGATAATGTACATTATAATGTATATTCCCCCCAATTATAAATCAGTGTGATTCAGCCACAGAGGGACTAATATGTAATATCCAAGGGATTATAAAGTGGCAGTTAATGTAAATTGCATATGCTCAGAGGGCTACTCTTAGCAACACTTGTAGAAAATCCTTACATTATGAAAAAGTTGTACAGAACTTTCCTGCTCTTGCTTATATAATTTGGTCTTATTTTTGCAGATAATACAGAAAATTTCTCAAAAGAGCAAACACATTTTTTCATATTTCATTTTGAAATCTGACATATTGTCAGTTTCCCAGCTGCCCCAGTCATGTGACTTGTGCCTGCACTTTAGGATGGAACTGCTTTCTGGCAGGCTGTTATTTCTCCTACTCAATGTAACTGAATCAGTCTCAGTGGGACTTGGCTTTTTTACTACTGAGTGTTGTTCTCAGATCTACCAGGGAGCTCTTATCTTGTGTTAGGGAGCGACTATCTTGTTACCTCCCCATTGTTCTGTAATTAGGCTGCTGGGGGGAAAGGGAGGAGGTGATATCATTCCAGTTTGCAGTACAGCAGTAAAGAGTGACTGATGTTTATCAGAGTACAAGTCACATGACTGGGGCAGCTGGGAAACTGACAATATGTCTAGCCCCATGTCAGATTTCAAAATTAAATCTAAAAAAATCTGTTTGCTCTTTTGAAAAATTGATTTCAGTGGCAAATTTTGCTGGAACAGCACTATTAAATGATGCATTTTGAAAAAAAACATGTTTTCCCATGACAGTATCCATTTAACTTATGAATAATTGTCTTCATCCAGAATATTTATTTGTTAATGTTTTATCTTGTATAGGAATGTAGAAGCAGTGTAGATAATACCCAGAATGCTCCAAAATGCATGAGATTTATTCTGGTGCAAGAATCCAAGAAATCTGAAGGCAAAGTATTTCAGGAATCAGTAACCCCAATTGCCCAGTATTATTGTAAAGTGGGTTACTATTTTGGGAGGTGGAACTAGAATAATGGGGAAAATTTATTTAAGTCCTGAAGGTAAACTCTAAAAAAATCTAGTTTTTTCCCTAAAAAACTTGAATTTTTCAAAATGTATTATATCCTGATGCTGCAAAAAGCCCAATTCCAAAAATCCGCCATCTTAGACTGAATTCCTGTATAATTCAGTGGGAGAGGCTCCTATACCAAGTTGAAGTTATCTTGGTCTTTGGGGGGTTTAGATGGAAAATCCGAATTTTTCCAGTTTTTAGAGCAAAAAATTGAGAGATGTGGTAGAAAAACCGAAAAACTAGAGCAATTTCTGTTTTTATAAAGTTTTTCCGCGATCAGATTAATTTGAAACAGATGCAATTTGAGCATAGGACTGGCCAGATATGGGATGACTTTGACGTAGTTGGCCAGCTTAAATATATTGCAATATATGGACAAACAATCCCTGTTTTGTTTAAAGGGTAAGGCATTTTTCAGTAGCAGTAGCACAAAATGTCTCTGTCTTAAATATATTGATAATGGGTTGAGTGCAGAGGACTCTTGTATTTGTCTATATGTATTTTGTGGTCACAGCCTCATTGCACCCCCGCCTAATGGTTTTAAAAATTAGCGGTGAGCACAACTTTCCCTTGTTACTTTCTCCTTGTTGCTGGCACAATGCAAATGATTTGTGTTTTTTCATTTTTAATATTTTCACTTTTACACTTGCTTTTTCCTTAACAAAGTGTTTTTTTCTATTTCAGAGATCTGAAGCCCCAAAATATCTTATTAGATAGCAGTGGACATTAGTGATGGGCGAATTTGCGCCATTTTTGCCGGAAAATTTTGCGAAACGGTGAAAAATTCGCGAAACGGTGCCAGCGTCTCGTTTTTTGACGCCAGTGCCGGATTTTGACGCTGGCGCCCGGTTTTTTCGACGCGGCAACAATTTTTTTTGACGCCTGTGATTTTTTTTTGGCCGCATTTTCCAGGCGTTTTGCGAATTTATTCGCTGGCGGCGAATCTCGCAAATTCGCCGCAAATTTGCACCTGACGAAAAAATTCGCCCATCACTAGTGGACATGCTAAAATTGCTGATTTTGGGCTGAGTTTACCCGGTAAGGTCAATTATGAAACTGGTTAAAGTGGGTAAAATCTTTGTTTCATTCATCTGTCCTTTGTTGGGTTACGGTGTATGTTACTAAATAAACCTTAGGGATCTGCAGCTAACACCGTTTTGTCTCTTTTTCAGGATCTGAATACGGAGATAAAATTGATTTAATAGAAGGCACCCCACCCTATGGGGCTCCTGAAATGTACAGAAGGGAGCCCTATACTAGATCCATGGACTGGTGGGCTTTTGGAATTACTATCTATGAGATGGTTGTTGGTGATGTAAGTATGAACCACCCTTTTAATGTATTTTGCTTTGTACCTGTGTTTTCTGACATTTAGGGATAAACAGTTACCATATGTGTTCACTGTTCCCACTGACATATTTCCATGAGCCATAGCACCTGCTGCTAGAGTATAAACAGTGATTAATATAGTAACCGCTCCGACTCACCGCAGATTCTGTAGATTCAAAAGCCGGCAAATTATTGCACAAGTCCGGGTGCAGGAACTTCGGCGTCCCACGCCATATGCAGACAGAGGTAAAGAGGAAGGTAGATTCCGCACACCAGCTCGTCAATTAAAAAACATCATCTTTATTTGACCATGTTAAAACACACGCTGCTTGACGCGTTTCGGGCTCAGCTGCCCTTAATAAGCTTATGATTAAGGGCAGCTGAGCCCGAAACGCGTCAAGCAGTGTGTGTTTTAACATGGTCAAATAAAGATGATGTTTTTTAATTGACGAGCTGGTGTGCGGAATCTACCTTCCTCTTTACCTCTATAAACAGTGATTGCCTGGTCATATTCTTGTTAGATAATCTGCAGCCGTCAGAATCCAAAACCTTGTCTCATTTTTGTTCCTCATAAACATGGCTTTCTAAACAGATGCTTTTCTATTTTTGCAGGTGCCCTTTGATGCCCCAAGACTAAAGGATCTGGGTAAAGTAATAATAAGAGAATTTCCCCCTCGAATCCCAAGAAAAAACACAGGCATCATAATTGTCGTAAATTATCTGAATGAGACCCTGTCTGAGTCTCCTAATCCTAATATACATAATCCAATCCAAGATTTCATTTGTTCAACTGATTCATCTTCTGGACTGTTTTTTACACTTTTATATGTGTAGCAACTCTTTTCTTTTGTGCAGCTGTTTATGAAGAACAGTGAATTCCGTCTTGGATCAAGTAAACGTGGTACAGAAGATGCAAAAGCCCATCCTTTCTTCTTGGTATGTATATATTATATGACAGTCTTGTATATAGAAATGTCTGTAGGGGGCATAATTATAGTGGAAGCAGAACCTGCGGTTACAGGGGGCCCAGGAGGTATAGGGGACTTAAAGGATAAGGAAAGTCTAAAATAGAATAAGGCTAGAAATGCTTAATTTTGTATACTAAAGATAAGTATGAACTCACTGCACCACAAGCCTAATCAAACAAATGATTTATGCTTTCAAAGTTGGCCTCAGGGGGCTGTCATCTTGTAACTTTGTTAAACATCTTTGCCTGACCCTGACCCTGCACATGCTCAGTGTGGTCTGGGCTGCTTAGGGATCATCATAAACAAAGCTGCTTGAGTTCTGCATGACTGGAAAGTAAGGTGGGGGCTCCCCCTGCTGTTCATAAGTTTGATTGTTTCCCTGCTCAGCAGTTAGGGACCGTCTGACAATTCCTATCCACAGCAGTATATGAAGGGAGAATTTGACTGCATACAGTCAGGTTTCTTATAAAAACAGTACATATTTTTTAATTAAAGTATATTGGAGATAGGTTTCTTTTTCATTAAAGAAAGTAAAAATGGGATTTTATTTTTTTGCCTTTCCTTGTCCTTTAATTCATAGACAATTTCAGTAAATTTTGGTAAAACAGTACAACCCCTACATATTTTGGGGGTCCTTAAAAATAATTTGCTGTAGGGCCCAATAATATCTAATTATGGCACTGTTTGTCCCCTTAAAACAGTCTGCATTGTATGATCATCTCATTCTAGGTTATAGTATTCATTGGTCTTTCACCCTAAGAGAGGTGGTTCACCTTCAAAGGGGATAATCTTTAAATGGAAACTTAAACTTTTATTGTGATATAGAAAGTGATATTCTGACAATTTGCAACTGGTTTTCATTTTTTGTGTTTTTTTTTAGTTATTTAGTTTTTTATTCAGCTGATCTCCAGTTTGCAATTTCAGAAATGTGGTTGCTAGGGTCCAAATGACCCATGTATTGAGGCTAACATATAAATAGGAGAGGGCCAAATAGAAAATGAGTAATAACAAGTAGCAATAACAAAACATTTGTTGCCTTACAGAGTGTTCATTTTTTTTTTAGATGGGGTCAGTGACCCCCATTTCAAAGCTGGAAAGAGTCAGAAGAAAAAGGCAAATCAGTTAAAAACTATAAAAAAATAAATAATATAGACCAAAAGGAAAGTTGATTAGAATTGGCCATTCTATATTAAAAGTTAATGTAAAGGTGAACCAGTCCTGTAAGTTAACTTGTTATATCTTATAGAATGGCTAATGCTAAGCAACTTTTCAATTGGCCTTAATTTTTTTTATAGTTTTCAAATTATTTTCCTTCTTCTGACAGCTTCCAAACGGGGGTCACTGACCCATCTAAAAAACAAATGCTTTGTAAGGCTACAAGTTATTACTACTTTGTAGAATATTTCTATTCATATTCCAGTTTTTAATTCTTATGAACAGAGGATAAAATAATATATATAATTGGTATTTTTTCTTTAACAGACAATGGACTGGGATGCCCTGAGGAGGAAAGACATTAGACATTAGAAAATGCATCTCTTCGAAGCCAACCGATGTTATATTATACCGTCCGAACTCCACTCCGAGAACTTTTTAAAGAATTTTAATTGCCACCCCACATTTTGAGGAAGCCTGAATAAATTGATCAAAAATTGACATCTGTGTGTTTGTGGGGAACCAAGATGGAGGATCGACTTTCTACTGATCAGCGTCTGTAGCGAACAGTTGAACAAGACAAGGGGACTGATAAATAATAACTTCTTGGCAAGCGACAATTTATGACTTTAAGGGGCAGATTTACTAAGGGTCGAATTTCGAAGTTAAAAAAACTTCGAAATTCGACCCTCGCATTAAAACCCTTCAACTTCGAATATTGAAGTCGAAGGATTTTTGGCATATTCAATCGATCAAACAGAAATCGTTCCATCGAACGATTAAATAGTTTGAATCGAACGCTCGAAGGATTTCTATTCGATCAAAAAAAACCTTAGAAAAATGCTGTGGAAGGTCCCCATAGGCTAACATTGCACTTCGGTAGCTTTGGGGGCTGATTCACCAAGGGAGCGCAAATAGTTCGATCGTACGATCGAAGGAATAATCATTCAATCGAACGCTAAAATCCTTCGAATCGAACGATTCTAAGGATTTTAATCCATCGATCGAAGGATTATCCTTCGACCAAAAAAACTTAGGCAAGCCTATGGGGACCTTCCCCATAGGCTAACATTGAGTTCGGTAGGTTTTAGATGGCGAACTAGGGGGTCGAAGTTTTTTCTTAAAGAGACAGTACTTCAACTATCGAATGGTCAAATAGTCAAAGATTTTTAGATCGAATCCTTCGATTTGAAGTCGTAGTCGAAGGTCGAAGTAGCCCATTCGATGGTCGAAGTAGCCCAAAAAACACTTAGAAATTCTAAGTTTTTTTTACCTCTAATCCTTCACTCGAAGTTAGTGAATCGGGCCCATTATGTGGCGAAGTATGAAGTGGAAGATTTTTTTAAAGATACAGTAAAAAGACAGAGACAGAATAGTCAAACGATTTTTACTTCGAATCGTACAAATCGAAGTCGAATGGTCGAATATAGCCTATCCGTTGGTACTAGGGATGCGCCGAATCCACTATTTTGGATTCGGCCGAACCCCCGAATCCTTCGTGAAAGATTCGGCCGAATACCGAACCGAATCCGAACCCTATGCAAATTAGGGGTTGAAAGGGGAAAATATTTTTTACTTCCTTGTTTTGTGACAAAAAGTCACGCGATTTCCCTCCCCGCCCCTAATTTGCATATGCAAATTAAGATTCGGGTTCGGCCGGGCAGAAGGATTCGGCCGAATCCGAATCCTGCTGAAAAAGGCCGAATCCTGGCCGAATCCCGAACCGAATCCAGGATTCGGTACATCCCTAGTTGGTACCCAAAAATGTACTTCAAAATTTGAACTTTTTTAACTTAGAAAATTCACACGAGCTTAGTAAATCTGGCCCTAAGTATTAGCGTTTCGCCTGAAATAATCATACTCAGCACAGACAATTCTCCTTCTCTCACTTTAATCATTATAAAATCATTACAACGTTGCCACTAAGCACATCATACGTGATTTTATTCTATAATGCACTTTGCATAGTGGCGCTTACATTCTCTTCTTCTTTAACAGATTCAACAAGTCAGTAGTTGTGCAAGCGGGCGGGCGAGTTGTAGAGAGTGGAGAGTTGAAATATTTCTTCAACCGAACTCCATTTAGCTCCCCTGTCCTTGGAGGGGAAAGACCCCGACTGTGGTCACGGAGAAGGAAACCATTATTCAACAAAGGAGAACAATTGTTCCTCTCCCAACATCTCTACTGAGGAACTGTATTGAGGAGCTTTCACACTCACGTGGAAGTACAGCAGCACAAAGGAGAATGGGATTCACATCTCTTATCCGTAATGATCCAGAAACAAATAACCCTTTGTTTACACTTTTTATTATTTATATTTTCATTCTTTTTTATGTAATATAAATAAGAATGATAATAATGACAATAAATAACACACAAATACTTTTTTTGATTCATGAAATATTTGTTTTAAACAATGTAAAGTTCTTTCCTATTTATAAGTAGGAGTGATCTCTGGCCTATGTCAATACCATCTCCCATTCCCCATCTCACCAACTAGTGGACCATAATAGAGTCTCAGGGGCTCCTTGTCATGGTGTTTATAGAGCTAGCAGGAGGCTTGTTGGAAAAAAAGGCAGGCAGGAGTTAAAGGAGAACTAAACCCTAAAAATGAATGGCTAAAAATGGCATATTTTATATACTGAACTTGCATCAGCCTAAAGTTTCAGCATGTCAATAGCAGCAATGATCCAGGACTTCAAACTTGTCACAGGGGGTCACCATCTTGGAAAGTGTCTGTGACACTCACATGCTCAGTGGGCTGTGAGCAGCTGTTGAGAAGCTAAGCTTAGGGGTTGTCACAGATTATGAAACAGAAAATGAGGTTGGTCTGTAATATAAGCTGATGCTAGAGGGCTGATTATTAAATTCTGATGCTAATTGCTATGGTTTCTGTGCTGCCATGTAGTAATTATCTGTATTAATTACTAATCAGCCTTATATTGTGACATTTCTATTCTATGTGTACTGTATATTGTGAGTAGGTCCCTAAGCTCAGTAAGTGACAGCAGCACAGAGCATGTGCAGTGAATCAGCAGAAAAGAAGATGGGGAGCTACTGGGGCATCTTTGGAGACATAGATCTATACTGCTGGGGTTGCCTTGGGCTGGTAGAGAAGCCCAAAATATAATGTACAACATTTCTAGCTACGTCTTTATTAAGGCTTTAGTTCTTAACTATATCATGAGCTAAGGGGGCCCAAACCAACAGTTGGTCCTTAAACATTGGCCCTTGAACCAAAACAAAATGAAAAACTTTGCTCTAAGGGTCTTTTCTGTTTTTTGCTGCTTATCAGCTTGCAGCACCAGGCACAGAGGGGCAATGTCATAACAGATATTGCAGTAGAACTTCATTAAAAATAAATTGCAGAACAGCTCAAACTGCAATATTTCCGGCCTTTGTCGATCTGATAACAGTTGATAAAAGGCCATGTGAGTGGAATACTTTACTGTGTGATCTGTCCTTCATTTTAAATAAAGTCTGTATTTGGGAGTGGGGAAGCGAATGCTGTGAGTATCCAGTGTTAGATGTCCACTGAGGAACCTGCAGCCTTAGGAAACTGGATATGATGAGGCAACTGCTATCTATGTATTCCCAAATGCCTTTTGTTTGGTTGTTGCATTTCCCAGCACTCCCTGCAATACGTCCCTCAGCCAGTTCTCTATATTCAAGTACAAATATTATGTTCCTGATCTGAAATGTATTCCTGTATCTTATCCCATATAACGTTATCAGGTTGTGGTTATTTAATTGTGCTTCTTGTCTTAGTGGCACATTTACTTAGCTCGAGTGAAGGATTAGAATGAAAAATACTTTTAATTTTGAATTTTTTTTTTGGCTACTTTAACCTTCGACTGCGACTTCGAATCGAATGCTTCAAACTAAAAATTGTTTGACTATTCGACCATTCGATAGTCGAAGTACTGTCTCTTTAAAAAAAAAAACTTCGACCGCCTACTTCGCCACCTAAAACCTACCAAGCACCAATTTTAGCCTATGGGGACCTTCCCCATAAGCTTTCTAGGCTTTTTTGGATCGAAGGAAAATCGTACGATTCGAAGGATTTAATCGTTCGAACGAACAAAATGTGGTAAATCCTTCGACTTTGATATTCGAATTCGAAGGATTTAACTTCGATGGTCGAATATCGAGGGTTAATTAACCCTCGATATTCCCATAGTAAATGTGCCCCTTAGAGTCATCGAGACTCTAAGGGGAACAAAAAAAAAATGGCTTACTGGCAATTGATTTATATGTTTAATCCATTGATAACTGTGCCTTTATTCTTCATTGCACTCTAAGATTAAAGGGGTTGTTCACCTTTAATTGATTTAGAGGGGGTCATTTATAAACTTTGCGCAAGGCAGATTGGTTTGCAAAGTGAATATATTTGCCCTGCACATGGTTAAAAAGCTGAATAAGTGTGGTGCAAACAAAATTGCAAATTTTTTTTCACAATGTGAATGTCTATAAGAGCTTTTTAAATATGTCAGAAATCTCAAATAACAAATAATTATGTTCACACTCTGCGACTGAATTACGCCACAACTTTGGTGGCGGAGAAAATATTCACAAAACAGTTTCGCAAAGTTCGAATGTAAGTTACTGTCAAAGCTATTTTCGCGCACAACAACTTCGCACATTGGGTGCGCTTGCGCAGACTCGAGCCTCATTTGTCCGCCATTTGCGATAATTTATTCACAATGCAAATTTGCAAAAACCCGAAAGACAGGCAGAGCAGTGCAATATATTAGCTTTCAGGAAAAAACATGGGCAATACAACCATTTGCGAAAAAATATGCGCTGCGCAAACTTTATAAATGACCCCCAGAGAGTGATATTCTGAGACAATTTGCAACTTGTTTTCATTTTTTATTATTTGTGTGTCTGAATTGTTTAGCTTTTTTATTCAGCAGCTCTCCAGTTTGCAATTTCATCAATCTGGTTGCTGGGATCAAAATTACCTTAGCAACCATGCATTGATTTTGAAGAGACTGGAAAATGAATAGGGGAGGGACTGAATAGAAAGATGAGTAATAAAAAACAATAGCATTACATTTGTAGCCTTACAGAGCATTTGCTTTTTAGATAGGGTCAGTTGAAAGTTGGAAAGAGTCAGAAGAATAAGGCAAATTCCTTCGATCGTACGATCGAACTATTTGCGCAAAATCCTTCGACTTCGATATTCGAAGTCGAAGGATTTTCATTCACAGTCGAATATCGAGGGTTAATTAACCATCGATATTCGACTCATGATGAATTTTCCCCTTAATGTAAAGGCAAAAAAGATATGTGAAGGAGAAATGCAAAAGACAGGATGCAATAAAGAATAAATAGGGGTAGAATATCCTAAGGCTACTGGCACCCCAAAAAAAGGGTACACACAGTGTCTTGCAAAAGTATTCACCCCCCTATTTTGTTACATTCCAACCTGTAATTTTAATGTATCTTAATCTTATTTCATGTGATGGATCTGCACAAAATAGTCTAAGTTGGTGAAGAGAAAAATATATATAAAAGAGAATTATAAAAAAACAAAACAAAAAAAAAAACTGAAAATTGCCATGTGCATATGTATTCAAACCCTTTGCCATGAAGCCCCTAAAAAATCCTGGTGCAACCAATTACCTTCAAAATTAAAAAAATTAAATAATTAAAATAAAAATAAGAACAATATTGATACAAGCCCTATAAAACAACAAGTACACTTAGGGGCCGATTCACGAAGGGTCGAATATCGAGGGTTAATTAACCCTCGATATTCGACTAGGAACTAAAATCGTTCGACTTCGAATATCGAACAAAAGTCAGTACAAAGTACTGACTTTAGGGGAGGTGAACAGTTATGCACGCTGAAGATTTCTGTTAGTTTGTCCTATTTGCTGTTTGCTTCACAAAAAAAAAAAAATATGCATCTTCAAAGTTGTAGGCATGTTCTGTAAATGAAATGGGGCAAACTCTCAAATGATCCATTTTAATTCCAGGTTGTGAGGCAGCAAAAGATGAAAAATGCCAAGGGGGTGAATACTTTTGCAAGTCACTGTATAATAAATTTTTTTTATTTGTTGTCACTTGTTGAACTTGATCCTACCTCCTTGAATGACCAGAAAAGCCAGCTAATAGGCAATTGTACTTTAATGGGTGGTTCACCTTTAAGTCAAATGTTAGTATGTTATAGATTATATGTTATAGAATGTTATTGACTAATTCTAAGCAACTTTTCAACTAAACTTCATTATTTATTTTTATAGGTTTTAATTATTTGCTTTCTTCTGACTCTTTTCAGCTTTCTAATGGGGGATCACTGACCCCATCTAATAAACAAATGCTCTGTAAGGCTGCAAATGTTATTGCTACTTTTTATTACTCATCTTTCAATTCGGGTCCTCTCATATTCATATTCCAGTCTCTTATTCAAATTAACGCATGGTTGCTAGGGTAATTGGATTCCTAGCAACAACATGGTGAAATAGCAAACTAGGGCACTGCTGATTAAAAAGTGAAATAGCTTAAAGGACAAGGAAACCTAGTCGGCGCAAAAACCCTCCCCCCCTCCCTTGTGTTGCCCACCCTTCCTGCTCCCCCTTGGCCTACCTGTCCCACTGGGCAAATGCCCCTAACTTGTTACTTACCCTTCTGGCAGGTCCAGTCCACGGAGTCATACAATGTAGCAATAGCAATACATTTGTAGCCTTACACAGCATTTGTTTTTAGATGGGGTCATTGAATTGAATTTAATAAAGGGGTTCAAGGCTGCAGGCTGAGTTATACAGGGAACTCTAAGTATCATTCATGTACTATAAGGGATAATGTACCCCCTACTGTAAATGATAAGGATATTAGAAGTCACTGAGGGGTTGTTCTGTGACCATTTAAATACACAAGGCTGCAGGCTGAGTTATACAGGGAACTATGAGGATCACTCATGTATTATAAGGGATAATGTACCCCCTACTGTAAATGATAAGGATATTAGAAGTCACTGAGGGGTTGTTCTGTGACCATATAAAGGCACAAGGCTGCAGGCTGAGTTATACAGGGAACTCTGAGTATCACTCATGTATTATAAGGGATAATGTACCCCCTACTGTAAATGATAAGGATATTAGAAGTCACTGAGGGGTTCTGTGACCATATAAATACACAAGGCTGCAGGCTGAGTTATACAGGGAACTATGAGGATCACTCATGTATTATAAGGGATAATGTACCCCCTACTGTAAATGATAAGGATATTAGAAGTCACTGAGGGGTTCTGTGATCATATAAAGGCATTAGAAGGGAGTTAGAAGTTTACTTCTAATATCCTCTTATTTTATAACTGGGGGGTTGCATTATTTAGATGGTCATGTGACATCAGTAAAAAAAAATCTATAACTAATAGCACTGGCCACCTTTTATAAATAAATATTTTATAGGAAATCATGTTTTGTATGTATTGTTGGTCACAGCAACTTACATGTTTCTTCTTTTATTTCCTTAAGACTGGCTTAAAAAATTCCAGTGTGGCTCTATGATGATGCTGTGTATATAGCATGTGAATAACTTCTATTTAACTAAATTTTTGAAAATATTTATTGTAAAGTGAGGGGAGCTTTCTGGTCCTATAGTTCTATATGTTCACTTCCCATAATAATAAAAAATAGCAGCTCCCCTGATAACAACAAGCAATTTGATAATCGGATGATATCACAGGACACACATTGCCAAACCAAGTGACAAACCACAACTATTTCATCATGATAAATTCTTTAGAAAATATAATACAGAATTATTTAATACTTGGTCCAGGGTTCTACTTCTGGAGGTTTCCAATGTAAATGTAATTGTGGCTTACTATAGAGTATTAGGAGCAAGCCATAAAAAAGAAATACAGGTATGGAATCCATTATCCTGAAACACATCCGGAACACAAATCCAAATTTTTTTAACTAATATCCTTTTTCTCTATAATAATAAAACAGTCACTTGTACTTGATCCCAACTAAGATATAACTAATCCCTATTTGAAGCAAAACCAGCCTATTGGGTTTATTCAATGTTTACATGATTTTCTAGTAGACTTAAATTAAGGTATGAAGATCCAAACTATGGAAAGATCTGCTAACCGGAAAACCCCAGGTCCCGAGCATTCTGTAAAACAGGTCCCATACCTGTATAATGTTAAACAGCAATGTAAAGTATACTCAGTGGGCATCTGAGCACTTGCATTTTACATTTATATTATATTTTGTACTGTTTAAAAGACTTTAGAGGTCATTAACTTCTGCCGCTGCTGTGAGTGCGAGAGCACTAAGGGGTGTAACATCACTCACACTGGACTCTGTCCTGTTCTCCATGTGCTCCCTAACTGGCACATTTGAATAACACATAAGTTAAGGGGTGAATACAGCTTTGCCAAAATCAGGCAGCACTAGATAGATACAGATACAGACAAGTGACTATTCTGTAGGAATAGTGCAGGAGTGCAAAACATGGTTTACCGCTATGGCTTTTAAATTCCGTAATACACAGCAAATGTTGTACCCATATCCGGAAAACTCAAGGTCCCGAGCATTCGGGAATAACATGTCCTATATCTGTTCCAACTAAATGTGCTACTTTTAGGGGGGTATGTACTAAAATCCGAATTTATTTTATAATTACAATAAAGAAATCTTGACCAAACTCCCATACCCAATTTTGTCTTATTTATTAATAATATAACTTGAATAAATCAGATCGGGAAAACCAGATAAAATCGATTGAAAACAAATCGTACAAATTTTTGGTCGGATTATGGGGCTAAACCCACCGAAGAGCACAATAACTTCAATTTGGGATCGGCGCCTCTTCCACTGACTTGTGCAGAACCTCGACAGGTCTGACATGGCAGATTTTTGGATTCTTGCTTTTTGCAGCCTCGGTGTATAAGAAATCTCGAAAAATTCAAGTTTTTTTTCCCTCTAAAAATTTGAGGTTTAATAAATAACCCCCTTAGTGTCTAGCAACGTGATTAAGTGACTGAAGGCCAGTTTGCATTGCAGAGGCAACAGTATTGTGAACAGGGATTAATGTATATACTCCTGTAAGCTACTCCAAAACTCTGTTTCTTCACGGTGACTGATGTAGAGGGTTGTTTCTTGAGTTCAGCCAGGATAGAGCATAGCATACTCCAACAGCATACCCCAACTTTATTTCTTTTTGCTATATGTCTTAAAGGTTCTTGACCTCCTTGAAGAAATATCAACATTGATTGATGGTACATTAATGACTTGATGTTGTCATGCTAGTGATATGTCCCTGTCTCTGGCATTCTGGAGCCTGTCTATAAATTGTGTAGGTGGCAAAGCTTTTAGTAGGTATTTGATGCCCCTCTTCTACTAAAAGGGTTGTAGACAGATTACAGTTTTCTGCCAGCCAGACAAATGCATTATGGAAAAGGACCTTGGAGTCCTTGTAGATGATAAACTTGGCTGTAGCAAGCAATGCCAGTCAGCAGCATCAAGCGCAAATAAGGTCTTGAGCTGTATAAAAAAGGGCATAGATTCCTGGGAGGAGGGAGTCATTCTTCCACTGTATAGAGGTCTCCAGTGCCCAAACAGGACATTATTGTATTAGAGAGGGTCCAGAGAAGGGCAACTAAGCTGGTAAAAGGTATGGAAAATCTTAGCTATGAGGAAAGACTGGCCAAATTGGGGATGTTCACATTGGATAATGGGCACTTAAGGGGTGATATGATAACTATGTATAAATATATAAGGGGATCATATAATAATCTCTCTAATGATTTATTTACCAGTAGGTCTTTCCAGCTGACACGAGGTCACCCATTCTGATTAGAAGAAAAGAAGTTCCACCTAAATATTCGGAAGGGCTTTTTTACAGTCAGAGCTGTGAAGATGTGGAATTGTCTCCCTGAATCAGTGGTACAGGCTGATACATTAGATAGCTTTAAGAAGGGGTTCGATGGCTTTTTAGCAAGTGAGGAAATGCCGGGTGAAACGTTAGAAAACTCTGCAAGTCCAGTTGCTTTAGACATTTTTATTAGATACTGTATATCATGACCTGGATGGATGAAACTCTTCATACACGTGTACATGTATGCAGGTCCAGCAGAATTGAGCAGCACGTATACAATACAAACAATCGACAATTTATCACTGTACTTTTCTTCTACAGAATGATGGATGTAATGATAGGTCTCCCCCATATGAACATGTTCAACCAGAATTTAGCAGATATTTTAAAGTGGCTGCAGTTCTTATCTATCACCTCTGTTTTGGCTTTTGTGCAATATTTGCTGTTGTGGCCACAGGTTCCTGTTTGAGGGGAACACAAGAACCCCCCTTCCCCCAGACAAATCAGTATATAAAGCAGCAGGTTGGCTGCACAATGGGCTGTTGGAAAGTTCTCCCCAGGATCTTCCTCTCACTGTGCAGGTATAGTGTTTCTTTTCTCAGCTTATTCACCCAGTCTATTCTATACAATTCTCATGCACACTCACTCTTACATATGCTTTTTTGCTTTCTATATGTGAATATGTCCATTAGCTCTATCGCGAAGGACGGTGAAATCAAGAGGAAGGTGAAAGTTTCCCAAGAATAAGAACTAATTAACTTCAGAATTGTACTTCTCGACTAAGGTGAATCAAGGTTGAATTATAAAGCATTAACCTTGTATTTCCAGGCATGCCACTCTTTAATCTA
The DNA here is from genome assembly GCA_038501925.1 of Xenopus petersii. Taxonomy (NCBI): domain Eukaryota; kingdom Metazoa; phylum Chordata; class Amphibia; order Anura; family Pipidae; genus Xenopus; species Xenopus petersii. The sequence goes on from CM076686.1 coordinate 18,634,826, forward strand.
TCCACTGTATCTGCCAATACAGTACTAGTTTATTATTATTCCCATTTATGTTTGTAGTGCATCAGGAAGACCATGGGACCATCCATCATTTTCCTTGTGTCTCTGTTTTCCCTACTGATCCCGGCTCACTCGGCCCCTGATCCCACCCTGGACTCTCACTGGCAGCTGTGGGTTAAAAAACACAAGAAGACCTATAAGGATGCGGTAAGGCAATGGTTTTGCTAACTGATAGTCCTGTTCATTTATCAGTGATCCACTCTAAACCTAAGTCTCCTATAGTTTAACTTTTTCCTACAGCTGACAAAATGTAACCCTGTTGATAGCTTGTTGAATTAGTATACCTTGCCATAACAATAGCAAGATATTTAGATGCAACTTGTACAATGGATCCTATTCCTGTAGTCTACAGGTATAGGATCCATTGTTAAATGAATTGCCATCTTTTTTAGGAGTATTGATCTGTGCAGGCAGGCAGGGTTCTGAATAACAGAGTGGCATATAATAGCATTTAATAACATAATAAAATAAGTACAGGTATGGAACCTGCAATACAGAATACTTGGGACTTGGGGCTTTCTGTAATTTGGATCCACTTTGGGAGTCTACCTGTTAGACAAGCCTGTGCTAGTAGATGAGATCAAGACAACCTGAACTTTCAGATATTACCTATTACTTAAATGTTTTAAAGGGGACCTGTCACCCAAAGAAATTATTCAAAATCCTATTTTATCACATTAGTCAAGCAAAATGAACTTTAATTACATATATATTATATATATAATTAGATATTATTATATATTAATTATTATATAAATTATCTGAATCTTGTTTCCTTCAGTCTGGGATTTCAAAATTATAGCAAGCAGGCAGGAGCAATTTTGTGCACACTGTTATTAAGACAAGCCTTGTATCATCTCAGAATCTTGTTTGTGCACCAGAATGGGGGACCCAATGTCCATCCCCATGCCCTGGTTACACAATTAAATGGTTAAGAGAACGGGGGAATGTGAGGAGAGCTGTGACATCTAGTAAGTGCTGAATGGAAAGTGAAAGTAATTGTCTGCTCCGCCTCTATGCCACTGGCATAGAGGAGGGGCAGACAATATTTGATTGACAGCTGAGATTACAGCACCTATGAATGCTTTAATAAAAAATAGAAATTGGATTTCATGTTTCATTTGAAAAGGACTTTTATTATATAGATTTTTGTGACTGGTGGCAGGTCCACTTTAATTGGTAGTTATCTGATAAAAACATAATGGCTGATTCAGGTCATCGTCTATCTTTGTAGTCCTAATAAGCTTAAATATCCCCATTGCAATGCACAGGAGGAGGAACATGCAAGACGGACCATCTGGGAGGAGACACTGAGATTTATCACAGTCCATAACTTGGAATATTCCTTGGGACTCCACACTTATGATGTTGGAATGAACCATCTGGGAGATATGGTAAGAACTTTCCAAACTTCTATGCCAAATGAAGCTTCCCTGATTTGTGCAGTCTCTGATACACACCCTCATATTATACACACATTCTGCACAAATCTGTATATGTATCTGTAGGATCTAATTACAATATCACAATCATTTTAAGCTGCTTGTGTAACAATTTTACTGGCACATGTAAGGTAGGATTATACTGCCCAGCAATTTAAGTACTTAAAGGGGTTGTTCACCTTTGAGTTAACTTGAAGTAGAAGTTATAGAACTTAATTGGTTTTCAAGAGACTGGAATATGAATAGGAGAGGGCCGGAATAGAAACTCTTAAAAAGTAGCAATAAAAGCCATTTGTAGCCTTACAGAGCATTTGTATTTTTAGATGGGTCAGTGACCCCCATCTGAAAGCTGGAAAGACTCTGAAAAAAATGCAAATGATTCAAAAACTATAAAGAATAAATAATTAAAACCAGCTGAAAAGTTGTTGAATTAGCCATTCTATAACATACTAAAAGTTAACTTGAAGATGAACCACCCCTTTAAGTGCTAGTTGTCAGGCAAACCTGGGACGTTTTGGGAGGTTACTACATAAATTAATGGCTCCTCCATCCAGGAGTCCCAAGTCCTAGTAGGAATCAAAGTGCTAATAAATAAAGACTTTTATAGTATAGAATATAGTGCTTTGAAGATTATCAGTCCCCTGACTCTGGGCTTAATAATACAGGTATGGGACCTGTTATCCAGAATGCTCTGGGCCTGGGGTGTTCCGGATAATGGATCTTTCTGTAATTTAGATCTTCATACCTTAAGTCTACTAGAAAATCATTTAAACATTAAATAAACACAATAGGCTGGTTCTGCTCCCAATAAGGATTAATTATATCTTAGTTTGGATCACGTACAAGCTACTGTTTTATTATTACAGAGAAAAAGTGAATCCTTTTTAAAAATGTGGATTATTTTATTATAATGGAGTCTATAGGAGATGTTCATTCCGGAACTTTCTGGATAGCGGGTTTCCGGATAAGGGATCCCATACCTGTAGTAATAATAATAATAATGTTTATTAAATACACAATTCCACAGCAACTTGGTAGTCAAACAAATGAATTACACAAATTAGTTTAGGCTCATACAGGGTTTCAGTGTTAACTCAAAAACCATCGTTGACACCCATTAAGCATATTCTTAAAGAGATACTGACGCTAGAAAGTAAACCATTTTTTACATCTTTTATAACATTGCTTTTGCATGCTATTTCTAATTTTGTCATAAAAGTGTTTGCCCAATGCATTCACATGACCTATATGATCCCCATGTTCCCTGTGAGAGGGCTGACATATTTAACAGAAGCTTGTTAGCATTAGAAACTCTGACGATTACTTACAAAAGCAGAGACAAATAAACAACATCATCTATAGGTAACTTTTAATGTACATTCATATTCTGAAGAGTAGTTTTTGAGTGTCAGTGTAACTTTTAGTCAAATAAATGTTGGGAATCACAGACCAACTACACAACTATCTACACAAGATGTTTGGATCTATATAGCAGTTACTCCACCTTGGTCTCTGATTCTATTCTACTTTAGCACCCCCTACTAGTACTTTCACCTAGAAAATGACATCTCCTCCTAGGCACTTTACAAAACCTTGCCATTAATATAGCTCTTATATTTCTATTTAAATACCTTTATATAGGTATGTCTATATTTCGGACTATAACAACGGAGAGGAAAGAGAAAAGAACACCTCTTCTATCAAGTACCCCAATGGTCCATTTAAATAAATTGATTTCCAAATTTAACAAAAAAAAAAATCATTATCCTCTTTGAATGATCACCAAACTGTAATCACCCCAATTGGGTTTATACATATCAAGTAAAGTGCTAGTGCTATTAATTCAATTCATTAGATAATTCATTTAAATTCCATTAATTGGGTGCTTGTGAATTAAAAAAAGGTGCTAATTGATTAAATTCATAAAAAAAAAATACTAATACCAATAATTAAATTAAGAGTGATGGACTACCTAAAGTGCATTATTGTTATAATTTCAATAACTTAACAGTGTTAAAATTACATAAAGTGCAAGTGCAATTGTTCACCGACCAGGACTTATTACAATTGATTGTTGTTGGAAAGAGAATTAATTATTGACCAAAATTGATTAAAAGGATAAATCGATTTCCCAGCAGCTCAATCCAGATATAATGTTATGAAAATTGATGTAAGAAGAGGTGGAGTTGTCCCTATACTTTCTGCATAATGATTTCTAGCCCTGGGACACCACATAGTAAATAAAGGCAGGGAAACCAGGACTGTGGTCTCAGATATTAAACTGGCCCTAAATAGATGAGAACTGTCTAAACCTCAAAAAAACACAAATCCTGTTCCCCTTGGGAATCCCAGTGCGGGATTGCAATAGAAAGAGAAGAGAAACAATATTGAGTGCGGAGTTTCAAAAAAAAAAAAGCCACCCCATTGAACAATTCCAATTAGTTAAATAGTAAAAAGCTTAAAGCTAACAATTAAAAGCTATGTAGCAGAGTTATTTTGTTGTTAAATTTGGAAATCAATTAATTTAAACTGACCATTTGGGGTACTTGATAGAAGAGGGTTCTTTTCTCTTTCCTCTCGGTTGTTATGGTCCGAAGTCATACTGATTAAATCAGACCTCATCTTCTATCGAGTGGATAAATTGTAATTACAATTAAGTGTATCATTTAATTATTCAAGTATGTCTATATTTCTGCAAGTACTGACCCAATGACAGCTTACATATTGAGACACACACAGAGGGACTCAGATTAGAACAGGAAGCCTATGGGCAGTAGTGATGTTACAAAGTGCATTAGTGTATGTCTGCAAATAAATGATCATGTGTTTGTGGAACAGTTGAAATGAATGGAAAGTGGCCAGGTTCTGGGTTTGATTTGGGGTCTGGCTGGGTTTAAGATCAGGGACCTATTTTATGTATGCATAATTAGTTTCACATGTGTGTATCACTGTGACTGTGTAATATATGTACTAGACAGGTGAGGAGATGACACCAACAATAACAGATCACACCGGCTTAGGTGATTCGTTGGCCAACATGACCGAAGTGCCAAAAGAGGTATTAGAAGCTCAGGCGCCATCATCAATAGACTGGAGAAGCAGCCACTGTGTCACCCCTGTGAAACACCAGGTATGTGTTTATTATATTAGTATTTATTGTTCAGCACTGTGGAATATGTTGGTGCTTTATAAATACATATTAATAATACTACACACAGCTATGCTGAGTAAACTACTTAATGGGTAGTAGAGAAATAGTTCAATTGTAGCACACACTAAATAGTATCGGCTTCTATTATTTATTATTATTATTAACATGTATTTATATAGCACTAACATATTGCGTAGCACTGTAAAGTAAATGTGATTATACAACTAAATCACATGAATTCTATACATAGAACATATGGAGTTACATACATCACAATCAATACCGGTACAAAAGGTGAGGAAGGCCCTATGCAGAACGAATTAAGTGGGTGAGAAATGTGGTACTGTATGTGGTGTTGCGTTTGACAGTTAAGCAGAGTGAGGGTAGGCTTCTCGAAAGAAGTGCGTTTTAAGGGATTTCTTGAAAGCAGAAAAGTTGGGAGAAAGTCGGACAGACCGTGGGAGAGAGTTCCAGAGGAGGGGTGCAGCCCTTGCAAAGTCTTGAATGCGAGCGTGTGAGGTGGTAATGAGAGAAGAGTTGAGTAGCAGGTCAGTAGAGGAGCGTAGTAAGCGGTTGGGTATTTAGAAATGTGTTCAGAGATGTAGGGTGGGGCACTCCTATGCACCCTTGTTGGGACCAGGCCTAGGGGAACCAATGCTCTGCAGTGAAAATACATTTTTGGAGATTTGTGTCACCCATCCTAGAGGAAATTTCACAATGCAATAAAACAACCCGTGTACCCTTAACCTTAATAAAGTGATCAATCCCTTTCAATTCCTTTCTTTTCTGGCCCATAACAGGGCTCTTGCTATTGTAGCTACGCTTTCAGTGCCGTGGGGGCTCTGGAATGCCAATGGAAAAAGAAAACGGGCAGACTGCTCACATTCAGCCCACAGGAACTGGTGGATTGTTCCTACACTGAAGGAAACAGTGGCTGTCATTGGGGATATTTATGTTATTCTTTCGCATACATGAGGAAATATGGTTTGATGCAGGAATCCGCTTACCCATATGAAGGACAGGTACGTAACAGCACTGCATACAGCAGGGGGCAGCACATGGGCATCCCCTGGAACACCCCTAACTTGCTCATCTTATTGAGAATATGCAAGCACCAGAGGATGCAAGACACTAGGGAGCCCTGTGCGTAAATGGGAACTATTGCAAAAATTAAAAAATAATATATGATGATATAATATCATCATACTGAAATAAGAACCTTTCTAAATACAATCAATTAAATATTCTGCATCATTTCTGAAATAATCAAGTTTATATTCACTATACCTCTCTCAGCATCGGTTTCTCTTCATTCTGTCTTCATGCAGCAGTTGGGTGTCAGATATTCATTGACAGTTAGATCCAATATATCTTATAGGGGGGCTTCCTTTCCTAGCAGATGTATCAGAGCTCACTCAAATAACTGATTCCAGTACAAACAAAATCTAACAAAATAACTGCCTTTTGCACAAAGTCTGCATGTAGAGAGACATGGGGGCAAATTCACTAAGCACCGAAGCACCTAAAGCTAGCGTGAATTTCGCTAGTGTAACTTCGCACCCTTACGCCTGGCGAATTTGCGCAACGGACGTAACTACGCAAATTCACACGCATTGTACTGAACGCTACCTTTTACGCTAGACTTCCTTCGCCACCTCAGACCAGGCGAATCGCAATAGAGTAGATAGGGATTGCTTCAAAAAAAGTTACAATTTTTTCTAAGTCCCAAAAAACGCTGCCATTTTTTCTTTATTATGGGTGATAGGCTAAAAAAATCAAAAGTTTTTTTGGGGCTCCCCTCCTTCCCCCCTACATTTCCTAACTCATGGCAACTTAACTATACAGTGGGCACATGTGTAGTGCAAAATAAAAATTTTATTTGCTGTTTTGAAGGTTTCCCAGGCTTGTTTAGTTCTGCTACATATACCTCCATTGTAACTTCAATTCGGCTCCGTATGCAAATTAACTATCGCTAGCATAACTTCGCTTTGCTTGGCGTATTAACGCCAGTGCAACTTCGCAACCTTACGCTACCCCTGAGCGCAACTACGATTCTTAGTGAATGTCCCACTAGATGTCTGTTGAACTCTAATACATCTTTTAGGCAAAATGATCCCCCCTATAAGATATATTGGATCTAACTGTCAATGAATATCTGACACCCAACTGCTGCATGAAGACAGAATAAAGAGAAACAGATGCTGAGAGAGGGATAGTGAACCTGATTAATTCAGAAACAATACAGAATTTTGAATTTTTTGTGTTTAGTAACTTTCTTATTTCAATTTGCTGAAGCTTATATTACATTTTCATTTTCACAATAGCTCCCCTTTAATGATTGCTTATGAGAGAGCTGCCTTGCACCCATGGGAGCTGTGCACCTGCTAATAGTACGGGTGCCTGTACCCGGTGAAGTTTAAACTCAGGAAGAAACACTAGGGGAAGTTACATTCCTGAAAATGCCTCTTTATTTCAATAGGCAGCACTCCTAGGAAAGTATATGAATGGTGACAGCCTAACTTAGTCTAGAATTACGTGGCTGGCTAGTTTAGCCTATTAGTAGTTGACAAAGCTTGTTAACAAGTTGGTGTAACGTATTACGTGATGGTAGTCTGAATTTATTTAATATTACTATATACAGTATGAAAATATATTTAAATATGTGAAAGTAACTTTACAATGAGTTCATTTAATTATAAAGGAAAAAAGGAACAGGCAGTTGAAGTTATATAATAATACTAATATTTCACTTTATGCTAAAAGCTTTACTCATCATGCCCAGGTGAAACAGCCACTTGCTGAACCAGACACATCTTGGGCTACGTTAAATATAGTATAAATCAAGGAATAAGTGGAAGGTGTTCTGGAAGGTGTTTCATTGGCTAAATGCCTGCCCTTTGTCCGACCAACCACTAGCTTGGTACAGTGTCCCATTCTAGGCAGGCATATTCTAGTAGGTATATACAGTTATAGCAGGAGGGAGATTTACTTTCATATTATTTATGAAACCCCTTTATGCGGTGGCTTTGCAGAGGACTTCATTTTGTGAACGCTGCTTCTCCACAAAGAGATGACTGATGAGAGTCTGTTCTTCTCTCTACTCCCCACCAGGAAGGAAAGTGCATAAGGAAGAGGTCAAGTAATACAGGATTGGTACATTATTTCTACAGAGTACCTGCTGGCAATGGTCACGCTCTCATGAATGCAGTGGGGACAATAGGACCCGTGTCTGTTTGGATAGATGCCGGTCATCAAGGGTTCCGTATGTACAAGTCAGGTGGGTACCAGATCCTGTGAAATACTGTACTGTCTCTGTACAAACCCAGTACCAGTAAAATGTATAATTTTTTAAAGCAAAAAATTGGGTCCTCATCTCAGTTCAGCACTCAGCTGAGAAGATGCTCCAGGCAGAAGCCCATATTGGTGCTGGACATGGAGGTAATGTAGGATCCGCTTGATAAAGGACCTAGCCCGAAACATGTTGTGGTGCAATTTTCCCCAATAAAAGGCAATTTGCAGTCATAGTTACTGCCCTGGATTTGTCCTGCTTCTTACCATTATCATTATTGATCGGTCCATTATTTCACAATTTCATCATCAGCCTTTATCTCAGTGGAATACAGTCTCAATTCTCTACTGAACGAAGGCACACACATGCTCAACTGGCCAGTCTCATCACAAGTCAGTGGTTAGAATGGCAACTCTCTGGAAGTTGCTTCAGTTCTGACCAGGGACCTACCAGTTTGGATATTCTCTCTGAGTGGGTTTGTGAAGACAAGTAAGATGTGATGTGGTAGTGCCAATTAACAGTATAAATGTACATGCACCAGCTAATGACACAGTTTAACAAGAAAGTCATGTTCAGTTTTACATTCTTGTGAATTTCAGGTGTATATTATGATCCATATTGCACCAACCATGTAAATCATGTAGCGCTTACGGTTGGATATGGAACAGAAAAAGGCATCAACTACTGGCTGGTTAAGAACAGGTAAGATACATGGAATAAATTCATTCTAATTCTTTCACCTAATAAAGAAGGCAGCAGAATATTTTATTGACTTTCTACTATATGATATTCTCCATGGGGCACTAAGAAATGCATGTTGCAGGGCTGGTTGCAATTTAGTTGAAATGCAATCAGTGTAGCCCTTCAATGTCAACAGTTTTTAACAAATGTCCCGGAATTTTCAAGTAACTTGGAAACAGCGACGTACTGGCAGGGTCGGACTGGACATGGGGTCCCACTGGGTTACAAACCTCCAGGCCCCCCCTGCGCATATGCAAGAATGCCGGCACGCATGTGCGAACGTTCGTGAGCGGCTTGCATGCGTTAATGTTTGTGAGCAGCGCGCATATGCAAACGCCAGTGGCGGTGCGAACACAGTAAAGGCGCACTTCGGTGTAGGAGGGCTTGGCCAGCGGGGGCTCACCGGGTTTTTATCGGTGTCCCATCGCCAATTACTGGGCCCCACAGCAAACTATTTTTCAGGCCTCCAAAATGTTTAGAGTTTGACCTGTTTTAACAATATTTATTGAAATCGTATATGAATTAGGGCCTCATGGGACCCCTATATCTCCTGTGCCCCCCTGCAGCCGCAGGGTCTGCTTCCTCTGTAGTTACGCCCCTGCCTGGAAACCTTCTACTGTATCAATCACCCAAGTTGCAAAATAAGTAGCAACTGAGCATCAGCTAATGCCCTGTACTCATATGGTACTGACAATATTCCTGCTTCCTACTGGCCAACAGAGGAGCATTGACCTTCTAGTAGTGGGTAGTAGGATCTATTCATGCAGAATGCATGGAGTGCAGTGTACAGTCTGGCATCTACCAAAAGGCAGGGCACTGCCACTTACACGTTAGGGGTCATGATTTCGCCAGGCAGAAGTGAAAGAGCATGCCCTTATGCTCATTCAGGCAGCTTTGCTTCTGCTTCTGCTCTGAGGAATGGTTCAATTTTTACCCACAACCAGTCAGTGCCTTAGATCTTTCACACAGGTAGGATAAGCCATAGCCAATCAGAGCACTAGGATATTTACAATATTAATATTGAACCATTCAAAGAGCTGCATCAAACTGTAACAAATCATGAGCTACTTCATGGGGCCAGACTAGTGACACACATGTTAAATAACCCTGCTCTTGCTTATGTCCCTTTCCAATCCAAACTTAACCGTGCCCAAAGTTGTAAAGGCTTTTAAAACCTCCTCACCGTGCCCACCCCCTATGATTATGTCTAAAAGGGATGGGCTCTCCATGGGTTTAGTCAATGGAATAAGCAGAATGGCACCTTAATGAAAGTTGTGCCCACGACTCACACCTTAAAGCAGTGGTCCTCAACCAGTGGCTCTTTGATGTTGCTCCCAGTTGATTTGCCTCAAAGCAGGTGCTTATTTTTGAATTCCTGCTTTGGAGGCAAATTTTAGTTGCCTAAAAACAGGTTCTGTCAAATAGAGCTTCCTATAGATCGCCAGTGCACAAAGAGGCTACCAAATGGCCAATCACATCACTTTTTTTGCAACACACAGGAACATTTTTCATGCTTGCGTTGCTCCTCAACATCTGAGTGTGGCTCGCAATTAAAAAAGGTTGGGGGGCCCCACCATAAAGTATTATGTCTTAACTTTCAGGTAAAGCTCATGGGTCCTGTGAGTTTCATGCAAACCAATGCATCAACAGGGTAACCACTTACAGGACTTTTACAGGACTAAACTAACCTGTGGCCAGTAGTAAATGTCCAAATACTACATAAGCCTAGCAGAGTCTTCATCAGGGCACATGGTGGGTCACTATAAGGTGCAGGTCACATGGGTGACTTCATTACCTGGCATTGCCATGTGCCAAGTTCCCAATGGTCTTTATAGAGAGTCCACCTTCAAATGAGGAGAGGAAATATATAAAATAACTTTAAAAAAAAGTGACCCTAGTTGGAAGTTTTGGGTTCTTTTTTGGCTACAACAGGGTAGAAGAGTAGTCGTGTAACACAGACAGTTCCTGGGAGCTTGCCTTAGTAAATGGGTAACAAAAGGGACTGGCTGCTAAATTGTTTCAGCCACAGAAGGAGCCAGCAGAGAAGTGTAAATGAGTGCATCACAGTACTGCAGCAAGGAATACAAGCATGGGATATGTTATCTGGAAACCTATTATCCAGAAAGCTCTGAATTATGGGAAGGCCGTCTCCCATAAACTCCATTTTATCCAAATAATCCACATTTTTAAAAACTATTTCCTTTTTCTCTGTAATAATAAAACAGTAGCTTGTACTTGATCCAAATAAGATTGAATTAATCCTTATTGGAAGCAAAACCAGCCTATTGGGTTTATTTAATATTTACATGATTTTCTAGTAGACTTAAGGTATCAAGATCCAAATTACGGAAAGATCCATTATCCGGAAAACCCCAGGTTCCGAGCATTCTGGATAACAGGTCCCACACCTGTACTATCATCTAACTGAGCCCTACTGTTTCCTTACTTATATCTCTGCGACTGTATAACTATCTAACTGGCATTCCTCTCACTCACACTTACTTTAGGATCATTTATATTGCATTTTAAGAAGAGGAAATCATTTTGTTTTTTTTTTTTTTCAGTTGGGGAAAAAACTATGGAAACGGGGGATACATAAAAATGGCTCGAAATTATGACAAAGACTGTGGCATTACCCAGTTTGCTTACTATCCAACTGTGTGAAGTCTGGTGCTGTCAGATGGTCCAGAGGGATTTTATCTGCAAGCAAATATGTCTGCTAATTCTTTTATGCCTGAATTTGTATTTGTTTATATCGTGTTCTTTGGTTTTTGAATCATTGAATGCCTAGATTTTCTGCTTACATTCATATAAGTCTACAAGAGAAAAGCTTACTGTGTACTGAGGACATTGCACTTTTATATTGCACGCATTATTACATAGGAGCTGAGGTTGAAAAAATACATTTTTATCAATTTCAACCTTTGGTTCAAGGACATCCTATTTACAAAACTAAGTAGATCTTGCATGTATGCATACAGACATTTAAGAGGGGATTGTGGGATCCCATGAAGACAAGTATAATGTCAACCCTGCTTTTATGAATAAAATTGCTAGCAGCTCAGAACAACGGAATTTCTGATTGCTCATTCCCTGGCCTTGTGCTTTATCAGTTATTATAAGTAAAAATAATATATAAGTGCATACACTTTGGAAAACAGGTGATTTGATTCACAAACTTACTGATCATAAAATGCTGAACCCCAATAACTGTATATATTTACTTAGATACAAAGATAAAACATAAATGTCTTCTGAAAAGTTTATTCCCCAATATGCATAGCATTATCAAAATAAATGGCCTGTAGAGACACAAAAATGAAAGTGTTGTATACAAATTATCATGGCTGTCACTTTAGTAACTCCAAAACCATTATATTGGTTGCATGATATATATGGCAAAAGCCACAAAAAATAAGTTGACCTCAGAAAATCACATATTTTTGAAAAGTACACATTCTGATGAATCCAAAATGGATAAATAAGTATTTCTAAATATGAATGACAGGGGTCTATTGAAATGCTTGACTTCCAATATGCATAGGATTATGCACATTGGAAGACCGTTGGAGACCACAACATGAAATTATCACATGTATGACTTTATATAGCCTATAGAGGATAAGTGATAAAAGTGATGCTAACTTGATGTGGAAGATTAAAGTAAATTTGTTCAGTGATTTTAAAGGGAAAGTAAAGTCTAAAATAGAATAAGGCTAGAAATGCTGTATTTTGTATACTAAACATAAACATAAACTTACGCACCACAAGCCTAATAAAACAAATGATTTATGCTTTCAACGTTGGCCACAGGGGGTCACCATCTTGTAACTTTGTTAAACATCTTTGCAAGACCAAGACTGTGCACATGCTCAGTGTGATCTGGGCTGCTTAGGGATAGTCATAAATTATCAAAACAGCACAAGACAAATATCGTCTGCCAGAAGCCGGTACAGCAAGACTGATAATCAGAATAGACAGACTGCACTGGGTTCTGTGTTGTCATGTAATCTAATGTTGATTTTATAGTTTTTGTATTGTTTAATACAAACTTTCTCCAACTTTGCAGAACCAGTGGCTGCAGCAAAATAATCCTCCAAATAGAATTCCAGTTTATCTGTTTAAATCTGGCTCCATGATCTTTGTCTCCTGCAGCTGGAGTTGGATCCCCAGTAAAGGGGATGTAAAGGTAAAATAAAATCCAATAAAATCTCTACACAGTTGCCGACTGCTCTACAGGGAAACAAACAAAGCTGCTTGAGTTCTGCATGGCTGGGAAGTAAGGCGGGGGTTCCCCCTGCTGTTCATAAGTATGATTGTTTCCCTGCACAGCAGTTAGGGACTGTCTGACAATTCCTATCCACAGCAGAAAATGAAGGGAGAATTTCACTGCATACAGTCAGGTTTCTTATAAAAACGATACACATTTTTTAATTAAAGTATATTGGAGATAGTTTTCATAGTATATTCAGGTTTCTTTTTCATTAAAGAAAGTAAAAATGGGATTTACATTTTTGCCTTAACATTGCATTTAAAAGCACTTATTGTGTCTAATTGTATCTTCTATTTAAAAGATAAATACTTTTTAATGGGACTTACATCTCACAGCTCTCTCTATAAGGGTGTAAAGGTAGTGTGCTAGTAAAACTTTTTATATAGCTTACTCAGACCATGGGGCAGTTTAAGCTATACTAGCAGCTGGACAGCAGACGCTTCTACCCTTTGGCCCTACACTTATTACTAACTTCCAATCTTAGATGGCTATTCTCTGGTGTTTTTCAGCTGGTAAAGGAGTGCCAAAGTCTATCTATAGATTTAGCAGAGTATTTAAAAAGTTTGAGCAGTTTCATTGTAAAACATTTGGATTCATATTTATCAGGGTAGGTAGATGTAAGCTAATGTGGATTTATTAAAGGAATAAGATATGATGACCAAGACATTAGACACCTGTAAGCCTGACACCTGTTGTGAAAACACACCTGAAGATATAGGAAAATGATAAAAAACATAATTTTACTTCTTTAGTGGTTCCTGGTAAAGCCCCACCTTGAGTAAATACTGCAGTTTTGGGCTCCAATCCTTAAGAAGGATATTAATAAGCAGGGGTTGCTTTTGAGGAACTTTTATTTGAAGCAGCACAGGTGGTTTTTCCCACCCTACCTGGGTGAGGTAGGACAACAGATTCTAATAATACCTTTAAGAGGGCTTTGGCTGGCTTCTTGGACCAGCAGAATATCAAAGATTATAGTAATCACAAGGTCTAGAGTTAGTTAGATTCTCTTCAGGATAGACAGTCAACATGGAATGATGTAGGATTGCCTGTGTTAAAGATATCTGATATGGTTTGGCAAAGAGGTAAATAAAGTAGATCAGGGTAAGGATGATTATATGATATATTTAGACTTTGATAAAACATTATGAAATCTAACTGGACTAACCAATCAGCACAAGAAAAGTAAGTATATTCAATGGACGAGAAAAGTCCCAATTGTGCCACTATGGTACCTTCCCCAATCTTGTAGAAGAACAGGGGTAACTGGGGACTGATTCAGTTTGTTCTATCCATAACCACAGCCCCAATGACAAAATCCTCTTAAATAAGAGAATACCCCTGTTCCACTGCTGTCTCTCCTTGATTATGATAAAACGTGACCCATGATTGACCATAACCTCTCCCACTTCATCAGAAGCCCCCTCTGTCATGGGAATCCTGACTGCAGTACCTTCTCTGCCCCTGATGGTGGTTTTGGGTCTGAGGACCATTGGGATTCAATGCTACATTTACGTTGACAAGGTGCTCAGCTCAGTGACAGGAGTTATAAGGCAACCTGGAGGCAAGGGCCCTGCTAACAGAGTGATTACAGACCAAATAGGCAATAGCTCACCAAATGTGAACTTATTTCTTTAAACCAAAATATGGCAGCTATCCAGACCAGTCACACCCAAACCCAAAGTCAGTTGTTCTTATCAGTCATGTCATTTTGTACTGATATTTGCAACAGATTCCTGTTTGAGGGGAACGCAAGAACCCCCCTTCCCCCAGGCAAATCAGTATATAAAGCAGAAGGTTGGCTGCACAATGGGCTGTTGGAAAGTTATCCTGCTTCCCAGGATCTTCTTCTCACTTTGCAGGTAGAGTGACTCTTTTGTCATCTTATTCACCCAGTCTATGCTATACAATTCTCATGCACACTCACTCTTATATATTCCTCTATTTGTCTTTGTTTATATCTACACTGTATTATACTTGCCTGCACGGCCCATTCCTTAATAGATCTTCTGAATTACCTGCTGAATTATTGCTTCCAAGTCCATCAGCTCCATCCTGTCACTTGTGTCATTTAGTGTGTCAGCTGATCAAGAGGAAGGTGAAAACCTGCAGAAACAAAAACTTTCTTATTGACTTTAGAACTGTAGTGTGGGCAAAATGTGAATCAGTAAATCATACATTAACCTTGTGTTTATGGACATGCAACCCTTGCTTGAAAGTGTCCACTCTGCTAGTTAGACATCCCCAGCTTAAAATAAAATTCAACAACAGGAAACAAAAAACAACTTTTTTTTCCAAATGGTACATATGAGAGTTTTATTATGTTACTTTAGTTGCCTTTAGGTTTTTAGTGCATCTGGAAGACCATGGGACCATCCACCAAATTCCTTGTGTCTCTGTTTTCCCTACTGATCCCGGCTCACTCGGCCCCTGATCCCACCCTGGACTCTCACTGGCAGCTGTGGGTTAAAACTCACCAGAAGACCTATAAGGATGCGGTAAGGGAAATGTTTTCACAATTTTTTCCTTATCTAAAATGTTCAAGGACTTTACAAACCCTACATCCCACCATAATCCATTTTTATAGGTGTTCCTGATGATTTGGGCACCCTATCATAATGGAAGGGGTAGGAAGTTATGAGAATTAGAGCCCTTTTCAAGGAGCAGAAATGGAAATAACTTTTATTTACATACTTGTACGGATTTACTACTGAGGTCAAACGTGTGTCCCCCCACCTTCGCTTCAAAAGAAGTTACAGGCAAATGAAAACACTGTTTTATTAGTAATTCAGCCGTCATTTTTATAATGGTTATGGCAAAACCCAAGTGTTTCCCCAAAATAAATTTAAACCAAAGACTCGGCTTCCAGGATTATCAAGAAATCAAACATACATCTTCCCAAGATTTCTCCCCAATTAGCTTTCTGGTTTGAAACTTCCAGCCCTAGCCCACCATTACATATTATACCTGGTAATTGTTGCAAATTTGTAGTTAATGAGAGCTGCGCAATATGTTGGCGCTATATAAATACATGTTAATAATGTTAATAATAATCTCAGTCCAGCCTGGGTAGATGAGATCAAGACAACCTAATTTTTGGGATATCCCACATTGTTATTGTAATGTATCCCAAAACCTAGAACAAAAGCCATGGTCACAGTCATTGTTTCACAGAAAAGGAGGCGACTGCTATGGGCGTCCCCACTGCCCGACTAGACCACTAGGTATTCTCACAGTTATATTTTATAACTGGTTGGTATAAGCAACTGCATTTATTCAGTTCACCATCAATGTTTGCAAGTTCGTTTTAATATACTTAAAGAGCACCTTACAATTCACAGGAGGAGCAACATGCAAGAAGGACCATCTGGGAGGAGACACTGAATTTTATCAGAGTCCATAACTTGGAATATTCCTTGGGACTCCACACTTATGATGTTGGAATGAACCATCTGGGAGATATGGTAAGATCTCCAACCTTACACGTTTTAGTACAGGTATAGGTTCTGCTATCTGGAAACCTGTTATCCACAAAGGCCGTCTCCCATAGACTCCATGTTATCCGATGAATCCAAATTTTTTTAAATTATTTCAGTTGGCTCTGTAATAATAAAGCTGTAGCTTGTACTTGAGCCAAAGTATGATATAATTAATCTTTATTGGAAGCATAACCAGCCTTTTGGGTTTATTTAATGTTTACATGATTTTCTAGTAGACTTAAGGTATGAAGATCCAAATCATGGAAAGATCCGTTATCGAAAAACCAAAGGTCCCGAGCATTCTGGATAACAGGTCCCATACATGCTAGTGTAAAACTTCCTGGCAGCACAGCAACATAAACAGATCTTTGTGGCCTATTGGTAAACTCTGCAGTGCTTATAATGAGATTAGGCACCTAAGGCAGATTTATCAAGGGTCGAATTTCAAAGTAATGGGAGTGTTTTTGAACTCCCATAACTTTGAAATTCAAATTCGATCATTCGAATCTAATTAAGATCAAATCCAATTCGAACTATTTGAAAAAAAACCTTTGATTTTTCAAAGTCCACCAATTGACTCCATATAGGTTCTAGGAGGTCCCCCATAGGCTAAAACAGCAATTCGGCAGGTTTTAGATGGCGATTGGCCAAAGTCGAAGTTTTAAAGAGACAGTACATGATAAAGTTCGATATTCGAATTTTCTAATTTTTTTAAAATTCCAATTTGGACTATTCCCTAGTCGAAGTATCATGTCATGTAATATCCTCCTTCAACACAATGGCTGTGACATAAACTTCGTTTTCACTCAAGGATATGTATGCAGAAACTACAATGGGATGTATTTAATAACATAGGACACCAGTGATGTTGTCCATAGCAACCAATCAGAAATTAGATTTGAACAGTCACGTTAGAAAAAGAAACACAAGATCTGGTTGCTATGGGCAACATCACCAGTGATGTTTTTTCTCCAGTGTTAATAAATATGCCCCAAAGTGTATTGATAACGTGTAAACCCTAAAGTGGCAAATGGATGCCTTCCCCAAACTAGTACAAGTAGAACATGGGTCTATCACCCAGATGGGCTCTCACTAAGTGGAAGAGGAAGGCTGAAGGTGTTGCACAGCTGCACCTCTCTTCCTACTGTTTCGTAAAGAAATAAAGACAGAGGGTGTCAGAGGTTCTTGCATAAAAACAAAAAGTGTTTATTTAACAGTACAATGTTTACTCACAAATCACTTGAGGTATTTATCTAACAAGGGAGAGCCAAACTGAGCACAGACCCCTGTGGAGACCTGCCTGACGGGTTTCAAGAAACACCTTCAGAGCTTCTGGTTGGTGGTCCTGATGCCTTAAAGTAGAAATGGATGAGGGAATGAATACTAAGCCTGAATCCCTTCTTCTGTACTGTGGTCCCTTCACTATAGGCCAGTTATGTCTACGGAAGGGCTACCTCCAGCTATTAGTCCTTATTTGAACTCAGACTGCTCTTTGTAGCTTTGCCTTTCTATCTTCTATTCCTAGAGCAGGGCTGTCCAACTGGCAACCGACCCCCCCTTATATGGCCCTCCACATCAAAGTCTGCCTGCTGTGTCTGTTTACCATATGTAAACTTTAAAAGGTATCACCACAGAGATTGACTGACCCCTGCATTGTTTAAACCTCAAATTCAGACTAATCCCCTGTATTGTTCACACTTGTGACACCTCTATTGTTTATATCCTAAAGCCTGTACTGTTCCACCTGAGACTCAGACTGAAACTGCCCACATTGTTCACCTGTTCACACTTTATACAAAATGCTAATGGGGCACCAGCACTGTGTCACTGTATGTAGTACATATTAGACTGTCCCTGATTCCTGTCTCCTGCTCTGTTCTGCCTTCCCTATGCTCCCTGTATGTGTCACACTTTGGTATTTGTTCTGGGGGTTTGTTAGCAATTGAAAATTATTGTTAGTGACCCCTAAGGTGTTTAATCATATGCTGGGGTACTGTATTATACACAGGGGAGGAGGAGGCATATGGATTTATGGGTATGTCTTGATATGACAACTTTTTTCACATATGAGTGACATCCTTGCCAGACAGGCACAAGGTAGTTTGGCCCCCTAGGCAAGAGCTTCAAACAGTGCCCCCCTGTCTTGCATTACCATTTCCCTCCTTACCATGATGGTTTTTAAATAAAGAGAGCAAGAAAATGTACAACACTTTTTCATTTATATTACTGCTCCCTATACCTGTACCAGCAAGCTCAGCAGCCATCCATTCTATAGTCCTCCAGCAGCCATCATATGTGCAAGGCTGAGAGCAGCGAGAGCGAGCCACACCAAGCAGGCCACCAGCTCTCTGCCTCTCTCTCTGTCACCCAACACATCAGTGACGTCATTGACGCGTATACGCACATCGTGCTGCACCGCACAGCAGGAGCTATTACTTGCCGGCAAGAGAGAGAAGGTGAAGGAAATTGATTCCACCCAACTGGGTGACCATGATTACTGAAACAAATTATTAAATAAATGCTTGACAAAAACTAATGAATTAAATTTTTTAAAAAAAAAACCTTTAAAAGTGTGCCCCTCAATGATGGTGCCCTAGACAGCTGCCTACTCTGCCTACCCCTAGTTCCCTAGCCCTGATCCCTGCAGTGAGCACCAACCATTTGTTTTTTTGGTGTGCTATTAATGTGGACATGGTCTTGCGGTAACATGGGTGTGGTTTAAAGTGGGTGTGGTCTAAAACAGGGAGTGACTAACACTGGCTTCCGTTATCGGCCCTCTACCATGTACATTAGAAAAATTCTGGCCCTCGGTACCATAGAAGTTGGACAGCACTGTCGTAGAGCATTCTATGATAACAACTAGCCCCTGACTTTCTCTAGAGGGCTTGTACCTCCAGGGCAAAACTCTTTACTGGGTTGTGTTGACATCAGGCTCCCCTGACTCATCCATCTGAATCAGAAGATGATGGCCAAAGAGTAAAGGTGGCCATAGACGCTCAGATAATATCGCACAAAGCAAATTTCCGTATGATATTCGGTGCGTGTATGGTGGGAAACGAGCTGACCAATATCGGCAGAAGATGTGGATATCGGTCGGCTCGTCGATCGGGCTGGACTGAAAATTTTGATCTGGTGCCTTTGAAGGTACTCAAACATGGGCCATTATTTGTGCTGAATCGTCAGATACAGGTAGAATTCTATTGTTTCTTCCCGTATATCTACCTGTATATCTGACGATTCAGCTCTACACGTGTATTGAAATGAACAATCTTTCCTGGAAAGATCTTTTCCAAGAAAGATCGTAATTGTTACGTCCATGGCCACCAGAAGCACCCCTTTGCTGACATTATTTCGAAGTTTTAAATAACATTTTAACATCATATACACATTGATATTCTGAAACAATGTGCCATTGGTTTTCATTTTCTTTAAATTTTTTATGGTTTTACAGTTACTTAGCTTTTTGTTCAGCAGCTCTGCGTTTGGGTATTTCAACAACAATCTGGTTGCTAGGGTCTTAGTTATCCTAGCATCTAGTCAGGGGTTTGAACTAGAGATGGGAATATGAATAGTAGAGGGTCCGCATAAAAAGATAAGTAATAAAAAGTAACAATAGCAATGAAATAGTAGCCTCACAGAGCAATAGTTTCTTGGCTGCTGGGGTCAGTGACCCCCTTTTCATTTGAAAGCTGGTAAGAGGTAGAAGAGAAAGGCAAATAAATAAAAAAAACTATAAAAAAAGCAAATAATGAAAACAAATTCCAAAGTTGCTTGGGATAGGGCATTCTATAACATACTGAAAGTGTGACTGAATGTGGTCATCATACCTGTGGCAAATTACATATATATGTAAATGAACACAAGCCATTTTGCCTAGTAACTGAAGGAACTGGTCATGAAGGGATTTAAAGGGATTTATTAACCTGCACATGTATTGACAGAAATATGAATACATGCCACATCAATACTAAATCTGTTTCATATGATTTATAAAAGAAGCAGTGATTCTGTGCAACGACACTCATACAACAGCTAAAAAAGGGGAGGTAAAGCATTTTACTATCAAATAGATGTACAACAGTAAAGAATAGGTGGGGATGTAGGAGTAAATAGAACTTATGCGGTCCAAATTCTTCTTATCTTAGGAGAAGTATCTGTCGTAGGTATATAGAAGCTGTGCAGCAGCCATTGCTAACATTAGCCCCTCTATGCACATCCCATAAGCCACTGCCATTGCTATCGCTCTTCTCTTGAGTTTCCCAGGGCTGATCTGTGCCATCTCTACACAAAGAGCCTAATATTCTACATTTTAGACTGTTTGTGTAACCATTTTACTGGCACATGGGAAGGTTTGAGAGGCTGGTACATCAATGATTGGTTCCTCCAACCAGGGGTCCCCAGTACCATTAGGAAACAGACAAAGCAGAACAAAGACTTGTATTAAATAGGACAGTCTGTTGTAGAGTGGACCTGTCACCCAGACACAAAAATCTGTATAATAAAAGTCCTTTTCAAATTAAACATGAAATCCAAATTATATTTTTTATTAAAGCGTTCATAGCTGTTGTAAGCCGTTTAAAAATATCAGCTGTCAATCAAATATTGTCTGCCCCTCCTCTATGCCCTGGGCATAGAGGCAGGGCAGACAATTACTTTCACTTTCCATTCAGCACTTCCTAGATGTCACTGCTCTCCACATATTCCCCCATTCTCTTTACCATTTAATTGTGTAACCAGGGCATGGGGATGGGCATCAGGTCCCCCATTCTGGTGCACAAACAAGATTCTGAGATGCTGGAAGGTTTGTCATAATAACAGTGTGCACAAAATGGCTCCTGCCTGCTTGTTATAATTTTGAAATTCCAGACTAAAGGAAGCAAGATTAAAATAATTTATATAGTGTAATTAAAGTTCATTTTGCTTGACTAATGTGATAAAATAGGATTTTGAATAAATTTTTTTGGGTGACAGGTCCCCTTTAAACAACTCTAGGTTTAAGTATAATGGCACTGTCTTGCCAATGCATAGTTTCACCCCTATAACAATAACAGCTCCCTGGTATTAACACCCGTCCCCATTAAACTGTAATATGTGCATTGTGGTGATCTCAGGAGCCTGTATTTCTGCCAGTACCTTCCATTGGCAGCTTCCATATCGTGGGGCACTCATAGACGTACTCACATTAGATAAATCGGGACCCCCACCCCTGCAATTATGTCAATCACTTGATGAGCTATAGGCAGCAGATCAGCCTACAGAAGCGCATTCTTCCTGAAAATGCTCTTAAAGGAGAACTAAATCCTAAAATAAATATATAGATAAAAATGCCATATTTTATATAATGACCCTATTAAAACAGCCTAAGGGGCATGTTTACTAACATTGGAGATAAATATCTGGAGATATTTCTGGAGATGTTGCCCATAGCAACCAATCAGATCTTTGCTTTTGTTTTCTAACTTGGCTGTGGCTGTTTAAATCTAATTGCTGATTGGTTGCCATGGGCAACATCTCCAGAAATATCTCCAGATATTTATCTCCAATGTTAGTAAACATGCCCCTAAATTTTCAGCTTGTCAATAGCAGCAATGATCCAGGACTTCAAACTTGTCACAGGGGGTCACCATCTTGGAAAGTGTCTGTGACACTCACATGCTCAGTGGGCTCTGAGCAGCTGTTGAGAAGCTAAGCTTAGGGCTCGTCACTAATTATCCAGCAGAAAATGAGGTTGGTCTGTAATATAAGCTGATGCTACAGGTTTGCTGATTATTAAATTCTGATGCTAATTGCACTGGTTTCTCTGCTGTCATGTCGTAATTATCTGTATTAATTACTAATCAGCCTTATATTGTGACATTTCTATTCTATGTGTATTATATATTGTGAGTTGGTCCCTAAGCTCAGAAAGTGACAGCAGCAAAAGAAGATGGGGAGCTACTGGGGCATCTTTGGAGACACAGATCTTTACTGCTAAAGGGCCGTTGTTGCTTTGGGCTGGTACAGAAGCACAAAACATAATGTACAACATTTCTAGCTACTTCTTTAGTTAGGCTTTAATGTTCACGGGTTGGCTCCTGTAGGTAGGATAAAAGCACCTCTTTTCTCTAAGGATTTCCTCCTAAGTTCTCCTTCTTATACACGCTCTCCTTTTGGGCCTCTAGAGTTCTTTGTCCTTTGCCTATATATTTTACTTGTGGCAATCCTAATGTTATGCTAAGAGTGTAACATGTATTGCTATTCTGTGCCAGACAGGCGAGGAGGTGGCTGCAACAATGACAGGTAACACTGACCATTCATTGGCCAACATGAATGATGTACCACATGAGTTATTAAGGACTAAGACACCGGCATCAATAGACTGGAGAAGCAAAGGCTGTGTCACCCCTGTGAGAAGTCAGGTATGTGTGCGTCAGTATACAGTATAAATATATCTTATATCACATCTATGCGCATCTATACTACAGAGAAGTAATATCCCTTGTAGTGCACAATAAATCTCTATATACACACAGGCAGTTGTCATAGTTAAAAAGTGACATGTTGGAGACACTTCAAGAGAATCCAGTTACTCAAATGCAGTTGACTCAAATGCAATCAGTTTGCAATCAAAGTGACCCATGTCCAGGGTCATCTGCTGGTTTTGATTCTCTGATGCAGGAAATAATAGTCCTTGGCATGTTCCTATTTTGTAACATTTATCAACTACTTCCACCAGCCAACCAGCTCCACTACTGCTCTTCCACTAGCCAAAGCCACCCCAGCTTCACTGCACTACTTCCAGTACTTCACTGTAATTAAAGATGGCCATGTGTTCCACAGTGGAACGTGCGGGGAGTGGTGATTTGGGCCCACATCTTCTAGGCCAAAGGAGCCCCCCTATAAGATATATTGGGGCAAATTCACTAAGCGACGAAGCGACGAATGCTAGCGTTAATTCGCTAGCATTTGGCATTTTCGTTACTGCGCAAATTCACTAACGAACGCTGGCGTAGTTTCGCTAGTGTTACTTCGCACCCTTACGCCAGACGAATTTTCGCTAGCGACGTAACTACGCAAATTCACTAACTTGCGCAGTGTACTGAACGCTACCTTTTACGCTAGACTTCCTTCGCCACCTCAGACCTGGCGAAGCGCAATAGAGTAGATAGGGATTGTTTCAAAAAAAGTCAAAATTTTTTCTAAGTCCCAAAAAACGCTGGCGTGTTTTCTACGTTATGGGTGATAGGCTGAAAAAGATCGAAAAATTTTTGGGGCTCCCCTCCTTCCCCCCTACATTTCCTGACTCATGGCAACTTACCTACACAGTGGGCACATGTGTAGGGCAAAATAAAATTTTTATTTGATGATTTGAAGGTTTTCTTGGCATTTGTAGTGCTGATACGTATTCCTCCATTGAAATTTGAATTTGGCTCCGTATGCAAATTAGCCTTCGCTAGTGTAACTTCGCTTTACTTAGCGAATCAACGCTAGCACAACTTCGCAACCTTACGCTACCCCTGAGCGCAACTTCGGATTTTAGTGAATTTGCGGAGTGCTGGCGAAACTACGCCTGGCGAAGTGCGGCGAAGAGCGGGGAAGTTGCGCCTGGCGCAACTTCGCATCTTAGTGAATTTGCCCCATTGGATCTGACACCCAACTGCTGCATGAAGACAGAATGCAGAGAAACAGATGCTGAGAGAGGAATAGTGAAGATTAACTGTCAGAAACAGTGCAGATTTTTTAACTGATTGTATTTAGAAAGTTTCTTATTTCAGTATGATGAAGTTTATATTAAATTTAAATTTTCGCGATAGTTTAATGTTCATGGCAGGCAGAACAGACAAAATGGAGTTTACTTTCTCACTCCAGGATTTAGCTACAAATACAATAGTCAGGACTCAGATGACTATAGGGATTATTCTATAATAGCAAAAGGGATATTCTTTACAATATAAAAATAACAGTAATATTAATAATACAGTTATAATACAATAACATAGGAACTCCACTTTCTTCTAAATATTAAGCTTCTAAAAATAAAGGGTGAGTTTAGCACAATGCGCTACCCCAGCAAACATGCTGTGTTGAGCAGGACCAAGAAAGGTAGGTCTCCAGTGTTAACCCCAATAGTAAAGGGAAATATTTATTTTATTTTAGCAGAGAGTATATATATTGCTGTGCAACCTTTTTTATCTAATATAGTTAGTTAGCCAAAATGTAATGTATAAAGGCTGAAGTGACTGGATGTGTAACATAATAGCCAGAACACTACTTCCTGCTTTGCAGCTCTCCTGCCTTCCACTGATTGGTTACCAGGCAGTAACCAATCAGACATGGGTCATAACTGTTACATAGTTACATAGTTAAATTGGGTTGAATTAAGACAAAGTCCATCAAGTTCAACCCCTCCAAATGAAAACCCAGCATCCATACACACACCCCTCCCTACTTTTAATTAAATTCTATATACCAATACCTATACTAACTATAGAGTTTAGTATCACAATAGCCTTTGATATTATGTCTGTCCAAAAAATCATCCAAGTCATTCTTATAGTCATTAACTAAATCAGCATCACAACATCACCCGGCAGTGCATTCCACAACCTCACTGTCCTGACTGTGAAGAACCCCCTACGTTGCTTCAAATGAAAGTTCTTTTCTTCTAGTCTAAAGGGGAGGCCTCTGGTACGGTGATCCACTTTATAGGTAAAAAGGTCCCCTGCTATTTGTCTATAATGTCCTCTAATGTACTTGTAAAGTGTAATCATGTCCCCTCGCAAGCGCCTTTTTTCCAGAGAAAACAACCCCAACCTTGACAGTCTACCCTCATAATTTAAGTCTTCCCTCCCTCTAACCAGTTTAGTTGCACTTAGTCTCTGCACTCTCTCCAGCTCATTTATATCCCTCTTAAGGACTGGAGTCCAAAACTGCACTGCATACTCCAGATGAGGCCTTACCAGGGTCCTATAAAGAGGCAGAATTATGTTTTCATCCCTTGAGTTAATGCCCTTTTTTATGCAAGACAGAACTTTATTTGCTTTAGTAGCCACAGAATGACACTGCCCAGAATTAGACAACGTGTTATCTACAAAGACCCCTAGACCCCTGCTGCATTTGAATCTGAGCTGAATGCTGAAGATCAATTGCAAACTCACTGAACAGTTATGTCCCATGTGGCCCCCTTCAAGTCACTGACTAGCTCAGAGTTAGAGAGCTGAAAAGCAGGAAGTAGTGTTCTGGCTATTATGTTAGACATCCAGTCACTCCAGCCTTTATAAATTACATTTTTGGCTAACTAACTATATCAGAAAATAAAAATATTTTGCACATACTATCTATTTACCCAGTTTTTATTTTTATACTATACTGTTCCTTTAAAAGAAAGAGTTCAATCCCTTTCAACTCTCTTATGAACCCCAACAGGGATCATGCGGCTCTTGCTATGCTTTCGCTAGCGTGGGGGCTCTGGAATGCCAATGGAAAATGAAGACAGGCACGCTGGTCATTTTCAGCCCACAGAACCTGGTGGATTGTTCCTACATGTATGGAAACAACGGCTGTAAAGGGGGAACTTCCAATTCTTCTTTCACATACATGAAGAAATATGGAGTTATGGAGGAATCCGACTACCCTTATAAAGCAAAGGTAATACTGTATAGAACCTGTTATCCAGAATGATCGGGACCTTGGGTTTTCCAGGTAATGGATCTTTCCATAATCTGGATCTTCATACCTTAAGTCTACTAGAAAATCATGTAAACATTAAATAAACCAAATAGGCTGGTTTTGCTTCCAATAAGGATTAATTATATCTTAGTTGGGATCAAGTACAAGCTACTGTTTTATTATTACAGAAAGAAAGGAAATCATTTTTAAAAATTTGGATTATTTGGATAAAATGGAGTCTATGGGAGATGGCCATTCTGAGCTTTCTGGATACCGGGTTTCCAGATAACGGATCCCATACCTGTAAAGTTACTAAGATACTGAACTAAGATACTGAATAACAATCACATAGAAGATACTCTACAACTGGCCACACACTGATTGAGTGATTTTTATGTCATTTTCATCATTTAATGGCCACACTTTGGAATCACTGACTATATATTGAATGTCTAATTGCAGGCAAGGCATTTATATACCTTTCTCTGATTTATAGATGGGGCAGATAATGACTGATAATGAGTCTGTTCTTCTCCCTATTCCCCACCAGGAAGGACAGTGCAAAAACAAGGAGCCAAGTAATGTTGGACTTATAAAGGATTTCCAACGTCTACCTGCTCGCAATGAAACTATTCTAAAGAAAGCTGTGGGAACTATAGGACCTGTGTATGTTGCTATAGATGCCAGTCATCAAGGGTTCCGTATGTACAAGTCAGGTGGGTACCGGAGCCTGTGTAATATTGTACTGTCTCTGTATAAGACCTGTGTAAAACTGTCTCATTGTCTTTTTGGGTGGGGAAGGAACATTGGAAGTCATTGGGGTAGGGACTGATGTGAAAACAAAAACAGTCTCTGGAAGGTGTGATGTGTTGGTGCCATACAGTATATATGTGTGCATGTGCCAGCGAGTTATACAGCATGCCAAGAAATCAGGTTCACTTTTACATTCTTGTGAATTTCAGGTATTTATTATGATCCATATTGCGGCACCAAAACATTAAACCATGCTGTCCTAGTGGTTGGATATAGTATTGAGAACGGTCAATGTTACTGGCTGGTTAAGAACAGGTAAGATATATGGAAAGCTAAATGAAGTTTTGTAGCCCCTGTATACATCTATAAGCTTAGTTTACACCATGCGCAAATATAATCAGTGGATGCACAATAGGGATTCCACCCCAGGAAAGAAGTAAGTCAGTATGGTTTGTATGCGCTTTCTGCAATAAACGCTATCCCACCATCAATAGTTGCATTAACAACCAGACAGTTTTACTTGTGTCCTAAGTAGTCCCGTGGGTATCCCAGAATTTAACGTAAGACAGGCAGGCTGCTACCAATCCTCTTCTCTGTATTTCACCTCAATAAAACAAAAAGGGAAACAGGAAAAACCAATGTGCGCTCCCGTAAAACCTAGCACCGGGTCCCTGCTTAGTTGTTACTTACAGGATCCTCAGTGTGCGGTCGCGTGATATTGTTTTTCCGGCGGTTCTGCCTCTCTGGACTGGTAATCGAGTCCTGTTTTTGAAATCCCGTTGTCTTCCTCATGTTCCACTGCTTGTGTGTCTTCCCTTCACTTCCTAACGCTCCCGTCTCTCCTTCAAATCCACGCTGGGAGCTGGTGGTGTGTCAGTTCTGCAGCGTGGATTTGAAGGAGAGACGGGAGCGTTAGGAAGTGAAGGGAAGACGCACGAGAAGTGGAACACGAGGAAGCCAAGGGGATCGCAGAAACAGGACTCCATTATGAGTGAATACCAGCCCAGAGAGGCAGGACTGCCGGAGAAACAATATCATGCGACTGCACACTGAGGATCCTGTAAGTACTAACTAAGCAGGGACCTGGGGCTAGGTTTTATGGGAGAAAGCTGTTATAGAAACAGTAACGTCAAAAAATAAAAGTGTTTTAAAGTAATGAAAATATAATGTAGTGTTGCCCTGCACTGGTAAAACTGATCTGTTTGCTTCAGAAACACTACTATTGTTTATATAAATAAGCTGCTGTGTATCAATGGCGGAAATTGCAAAATGGCTATATGGCACAGGTTAAATAATGGATAACAGATAACACCATTAGACAGACAGAGCTTATTTGCCATCTGCTGTGTAACCTGAGCCTTTTCTCCTTTGAATGGCTGCCCCCATTGCTACACAGCAGCTTATTTATATAAACAATAGTAATGTTTCTGAAGCAAACACATCAGTTTTACCAGTGCAGGGCAACACTGTGTTATATTTTCATTACTTTAAAACACTTTTGTTTTTTGACGCTACTGTTTCTTTATAAGCGATGCTGTAGTGGAAGCTCAGACTCTCTCCTTCTCTCCCGTACTGCATATCTATTAACGTTTGTACAAACTAATCACAAACTTCAAATTTAAATAGGAAATGGCTGACAGTAACTACTAGTCAATCAGGGACACTTATAGGACTAGCTTAAAGGAATTGTTCAGTGTAAAAATAAAAACTGGGTAAATAGGCTGTAGAAAATAAAAAATGTTTCTAATATAGTTAGTTAGCTCTATAACTCTGAGTTAGTCAGCGACTTGAAGGGGGGCCACATGGTACATATCTATTCAGTGAGTTTGTAATTGATCCTCAGCATTCAGCTCAGATTCAAAAGCAATAGATATGACCCATGTGGCTCCCCTCAAGCCACTGATTGGTTACTACCTGGTAGCCAGGGTAACCAGTCAGTGTAAACTAAGAGAGCTGAAAAGCAGGAAGTAGTGTTCTGGCTATTATGTTACACATCCAGTCACTCCAGCCTTTATACATTGCATTTTTGCCTAACTAACTGTATTAGAAACATTTTTTATTTTGTACAGCCTATCTATTTACCCAGTTTTTATTTTTACACTTAACAATTCCTTTAATATGGAGCCTTGCATGAGAGCATTCACACTGTCCAGGCCAACCTTCATGCAGCAATAACATTAGGACTTTCACAAGGCAAGAACAACCTGTAACAAATCAGTAATTCATAGGGATGTGAGGTATACTCTGCTCTTGCCACTGTCCCTTCTCAGCATCAATCTCGACCTGGACAAAATTTTAAAAGTTTTTAAAAACCCATGCCTGATCCACCCCCTGTCATGAGGAATGGGCTTTTTGATGGTTTCTTTAATAGATGATAATGTCACATGACGAAAGGAGCCTTAAAGGAAAACTATACCCCCAAAATGAGCATTTAAGCAACAGATAATTTATATCAAATTAAGTGACATATTAAAGAATCTTACCAAACTGGAATATACATTTAAGTAAATATTGTCCTTTTACGTCTCTTATCCAGAAATACTACAGCTCTAACTGTAACAGGAAGAAGTGTGGAAGCAAAAGACACAACTCTGTCTGTTAATTGGCTCATGTGACCTAACATGTGGTTTGTTTGTGTACACCGTGAATCGTAGGATCCAACGGGAAGGCCCTTAGTTTTTAAAATGGCAATTTTCTATATATGATTACCCAATGGCACATACTACTAAAAAAGTATATTAATATGAAAATGGTTTATTTACATGACGCAGGGTTTACATATGAGCTGTTTCATGCAATATCTTTTTATAGAGACCCACAGTGTTTGGGGATATAGTTTTCCTTTAAAAGTTTTGCCCACAAGACACCCTTGAAGGTACTGTGCCAGCCTTAATCCTCCCAACCCCCACAAAAACTCATGCTGACCAATGCAACACTAGGCTAGACTAGATAGCAGCCACTCACAGTATGGCTTGTAATAACCAGTGTCCATAATACTATATAATACACAAGAGCCATGAATATCCTGTAAATGATATCCTTATAAACGGTGAGTTCTGATGTCATCAGTTATAAACGGTGAGTTCTGATGTCATTTCTATCACATGACTCACTGAAACTTGTGTATTATAATAAATAAAGTACCCCCAGTTGTAAAATATGAGGATATTAGAAGTTACCTCGGAGTTCCATGACCTGTATAAAAACACTTGGCCTTCGGCCTCGTCCTTTTTATATGGTCATGAAACTCCTCGGTAACTTATAATATCCTTATATTTTACAAGAGGGGATACTTTATTCGCTATATAATACACAAGAGCCATGAATATCCTATAATTTATATCCTTATAATACACAAGAGCCATGAATGTCCTGTAAATGATGTACTTATAAACGGTGAATTCTGATGTCATCAGTTATAAACGGTGAGTTCTGATGTAATTTCTGTCACATGACTCGCTGAAACTTGTGTATTATAATAAATAAAGTACCCCCTGTTGCAAAATATGAGGATATTAGAAGTTACCTTGAAGTTCCATGACCTATATAAAAACATTGGCCTTCGGCCTTGTGTTTTAATATGGTCATGGAACTCCTCTGTAACTTATAATATCCTTATATTTTACAAGAGGGGGTACTTTATTCACTATAAAACCCCAGTTGTGTCTTACTCTGTGAGGTACCATTAGGCCAAGGCTATAAAGATGACAGTTACCTTAGGGAAAAAGCTTCAAATGGGAAACAACAGGAACTCGTTGCTGCATTGTTTCAGCTATAGAAGGAGCCAGCAGTGCATCACAGTACTACCAGCTAACTGACCCCTGTTGTTTGCTCATTGATATCGCTGTGACTATGTAACACTTACAATTACAATTGCACTAAAATAAATGTGCAATATTCTATTACATCAATTGCTTTGGAAACTAAAATCCTTTTGCCTTTCTTTCAGCTGGGGAGAAGACTATGGAGACAAGGGATACATTAAAATGGCTCGAAATCGGGACAACCACTGTGGCATTGCCACCAGACCTGTCTATCCCATTGTGTAACGCCCCAGGCCTGTCAGATCGAATAGAACGGGATTTTACCTACTGTAAATATTTCTCCCTGAATGTTTTATTTTTTGATAATGTTGTTTTTTGTTTTGTTTTCTAAATGTCTAGATTTCCTTCTACAGAAGCAAAGCAGATATTCCTTTTCTATTATACACATAATTACACACAACACAGGACTAAAGAGGTTCACCTTTAAGTTGACTTTCAGCATGTTATAGAATGGCTAATTGTAAGCAACTTTTCAATTGGTCTCCATTTTTTTTTTAAATTATTTGCTTCTTTTCAGCTCTCATATGGGGTCAATGACCCCATCTAAGAAACAAATGCTCCGTAATGCTACACATTTAGGGGCAGATTTATGAAGGGTCTATTTCATAGTAATGGGAGTTTTTTTGAACTCCCATAACTTCGAAATTTGAATAAAAAAATACTAACCAAAATTCTTAAAAAAAAAAGTTTTTTTTCTGCGGGTGAATAGGCTGTATTAGATCGTTTGAATCAAAGTAAGTTTATATTCAATCAAATTGATTCAATGTATTTTCAAACAAAAACTTAGATTTTTCAAAGTCCACCAATTGACTCCAAATGGGTTCTAGGAGGCTAAAACAGCAATTCGGCAGGGTTTTAGATGGTGAATGGTGGAAGTCGAAGTTTTAGAGAGACATTACATGATACATTTCGATATTCAAATTAAAATCCAATTTGGACTATTCCCTAGTCGAGGTACACAAAAATAGCTCGAAATTAGAATTTTTTCACTTTGAATTTTTCCATTCGACCCTTGATAAATCTGCCCCCAATTGTTATTGCTACTTTTTCTTCCTCGTCTTTCTATTCAGGCCTCTCCTATTCATATTCCAATTTAGTTTAACAGTGAACAACCCCTTTTAAAAAAATAAATAAATAAAAAAAATATATATATATATATCAAATTCTATTTTTTATCCCATTAAATCCTATTGAACTAGTAAAACGGTAAAGCTGCATGTACAGGTATGGGACCTGTTATCCAGAATTCCTGGGACCTGGGGTTTTCCAGATTAGGGATCTTTCTGTAATTTGGATCTTCATACCTTAAGTCTACTAGAAACTCATGTAAACATTAAATAAAACCCAATAGGCTGGTTTTGCTTCCAATAAGGATTAATTATATCTTAGCTGGGATCAAGTACAAGCTACTATTTTATTATTACAGAGAAAAAGGAAATAATTTTTAAAAATATGGATTATTTGGATAAAATGCAGTCTTTCCAAAATTCAGAGTTTCTGGATAAAGGGTTTCTGGATAATCAATCCTATACCTGTATATAAAGAGAAAAAGATGATTTTGGGAGCCCATGAAGGCATGAATTCCTGCTGTTATAAATGAAGTCACAAGGAACATTGACATATTGGGATTTTTCAATGCACATTCCCTGGCTCAATGCTTTATCAGATACCAGTGATCATAAAATTGCTCTGTGTTATGGCCACACGTTGGCACATAGACATGATCCATTTTGTATTACATACATTGCAATTTGTCACTATACAGAAAAAGAAAATTCTTTCTCATATCAAAATATTTAGAAATGTTAAGGTAAAAGCAACAGAAACAATACAAATTGCTAAGCCTTTCTCATAGGGGTTCTTAAAGGAGAAATAAAGTCTAAAATAGAATAAGGCTAGAAATGCTGTTTTTTACTAAACATAAACACGAACTTACCGCACCACAAGCCTATTTAAACAACTGATTTATGCTTTCAAAGTTGGCCACAGGGGGTCACCATCTTGTAAATTTGTTAAACATCTTTGCAAGACCAAGACTGTGCACATGCTCAGTGTGGTCTGAGCTGCTTAGGGATTGTCATAAATTATCAAAACAGCACAAGTCAAATAATATCTGCCAGAAGCAGATACAGCAAGACTGACTAATAATCAGAATATACAGACTGCACTAGGTCCTGTGTTGTCATGTAATCTAATGTGGATTTTAAAGTTTTTGTATTGTTTAATAGAAACTTTCTCCAACTCTGCAGAACCAGTGGCTGCAGCAAAATAATCCTCCAAATAGAATCCCAGTTTATTTGTTTAAATCTGGCTCCATGATCTTTGTCCCTGCAGCTGGAGTTGGAAACAGTAAAGGGGATGTAAAGCCAAAATAGAATCCAATACAAATCTCTACACAGTCACCGACTGCTCTACAGGGAAACAAACAAAGCTGTTTGAGTTCTGCATGGCTGGGAAGTAAGGCGGCTCCCCCTGCTGTTCATAAGTATGATTGTTTCCCTGCAGAGCAGTTAGGGACTGTCTCACAATTCCTATCCACAGCTGTAAATGAAGGGAGAATTTCACTGCATACAGTCAGGTTTTTTAAAAAAACGGTACACATTTTTTAATTAAGGTATATTGGAGATAGGTTTCTTTTTCATTAAAGAAAGTAAAAATGGGATTTTATTTTTTTGCCTTTATATGCCCTTTAACGTATCAATCATATCAACCACTCGATCCATTATAAAGGCAACACTTCTGCCTCCTCTAAATATAATAGGTATCCCAAACATTCTGTATTTTACTTTACAGAGTCATACAACTATTTTGTTTTATATCCCTTCTATCTCGTGTCCCTACTTCTCCTCCTCCTCTTTTGCTGCTTTGTGACATACAGTATTACCTGCTTTTGTATTCGACACAAAATGCCATGTATAACAGCTCACATGAACCATGGGATATATCCATAGATACAGGTTTGAAATATTGAAACATTACTACATTACTATTGATTTGTGGCATCTTGTCACATTTTTATTTCCGCTTTTCTGCAGAAAAATAATTAAAAACAGCTGGGTAAAAAGAAGAAGTGTTAAGTTTTATATGAACATTTATCCATGTATCGTCAATCACCAACAGAGCTTCCCAAACAAAGGATTACATTGTATTTTTATAAAATTTTAAAGGTGTGATTCGACATTAAGGGGCACATTTACTTAGCTCGAGTGAATGAATAGAAGAAAAAATACTTCGAATTTCGAACGTTTTTTTGGCTACTTCGACCATCGAATTGGCTACTTCGACCTTCGACTATGACTTTGACTCGAATTGAACGATATGAACTAAAAATCGTTCGACTATTCGACCATTCAATAGTCGAAGTACTGTCTCTTTAAAAAAAACTTTGAAAATTGTGAAAATCAATAAAATTCTGAAAAAAAACATGAAAATCGGATTTTTCCCCCGCAAAGCAAATTTTCGGAAAATGTAATAATAAATGAGTGTTAAAAATCCGAGAGGATTTGATCGGAGTTTCTAGCAAAAACTATGAAGAATAAATAGTGAAGACCAAAAAGTAACTAAATTGTAGCAACACAGAACATCAGTTGGTTGCTGGGGTCAGCGACCCCCCAAAAAAATCGTTCAATTCGAAGGATTTAACGATT
Organism: Xenopus petersii; assembly: GCA_038501925.1. Taxonomy (NCBI): domain Eukaryota; kingdom Metazoa; phylum Chordata; class Amphibia; order Anura; family Pipidae; genus Xenopus; species Xenopus petersii. The sequence goes on from CM076686.1 coordinate 18,669,127, forward strand.
TTTCCTATGATTGATCGAAGGAATGAAATGCGGTAAATCCTTCGACTTCGATATTCGAAGTCGAAGGATTTTACTTTGACGGTCGGATATCGAGGGTTATAACCCTCGATATTAGACCCATAGTAAATATGCCCCTAAGTGAACTTTTTGTATGTTATTGAATGGCCTATTCCCAGCACCTTTGCAATTGGTCATCTGGCTTTCAATGACTGTCTACAGCTTTTATATGGGGTCACTGACCCCAGCAACCAACTGATGCACTGTGACGCTACAATTTAGCGCACATCAAAAAATCATTGGGACTTCTCCCATTGACTTATATGCAACCTCGACAGGTATGAGATGCTGGGTTTTCAGAATCTGACCTTTCCATCCTTGGGGTTTAATAAATTCTGAAAAATTTGTGATTTTTTTAAAAGTCCGATTTTATGAAAAAAAAAAATCACAAATTTTTGGGGATTTTTGCATTTGGAGTTTAGTAAATAACCCCCTATGTTTTGTGCTTCTGTACCAGCCCAAGGCAACCACAGCCCTTTAGCAGTAAAGATCTGTGTCTCCAAAGATGCCCAAGTAGCTCCCCATCTTCTTTTCTGCGGATTCACTGCACATGCTCTGTGCTGCTGTCACTTACTGAGCTTAGGGACCCACTCACAATATACAGTACACATAGAATAGAAATGTCACAATATAAGGCTGATTAGTAATTAATACAGATAATTACTACATGGCAGCACAGAAACCAGTGCAATTAGCATCAGAATTTAATAATCAGCCCTGTAGCATCAGCTTATATTACAGGGGAAGTTCATTTTCTGCTGGATAATTAGTGACGAGCCCTAAGCTTAGCTTCTCAACAGCTGCTCAGAGCCCACTGAGCATGTGAGTGTCACAGACACTTTCCAAGATGGTGACCCCCTGTGACAAGTTTGAAGTCCTGGATCATTGCTGCTATTGACAAGCTGAAACTTTAGCCTCGTGCAATAAGTCATTATATAAAATGTGGCATTTATAAACATATTCATTTTCAGGTTTTAGTTCTCCTTTAAAGTTACTTGATACGGGCAGACACATTGGGCTAAAACTTCAGCTACACAAGTATATACTGAGCAAGTCCAGCTTGATGCAGCCCAATAATATATACAGTACTGACCTTTCTCAGAAGTTTCTCGGAGATGATTTTATCTTTGGGCAGTTCCATTAAACTGGTGATAACAATCACAGTAATTAACGGTAAAAAACAGAAGAGCGTTTAAAACGTCCCAATGTAACGGTATAATAGTTCCTTTACGGTTGCTATATCTCTACAGATACATCCGTGCTTATACATCTGAAAGATAAACCATCAAGGACTGCCAGTTCTTACAGTTCAATCGTTTATTTTTAAAATAATGTCCTCACTTAAAATTTAGATTGCCAGGACTTGCACACAAAAATTCACACAACTCGGTGGTATTGAAAAACAGATGATATTTGCAAAATAGTAATTCATCACAAAAGAGGAAAAAAACATGTAAACAAATTCAATCAGCATCACATATAAATGTAAAACGTATCACCTTAGAGTATTCAACAGAAAATTTGCGTAAGGAAGCGGATAAATTGGCCACAGAATGAGAATTATCCCGACGTTCAGGAATAAGCAAGGAATTCTCCCTACCACCTAGTTGTGTGAATTTTTGTGTGCAAACACTGTCAATTCAATTTTTTTTACTTATTTGCCTGGTATGGGGACTTTTGCACCTTTATCTAAATTAAATAGATCCCTACTTGGTTCTTTAGAGTGCCCTTCATTGATTTACAGTATAGTCTTACTATAATCCGAATACAAAAATCACGAAAAATTTGTGATTTTTTTTTTTATTATAAAATCTGACTTTTAAAAATGTATGAATTTTTCGGATGGAAAAGTCCAAATCTGAAAATCCGGCATCTCAGACCTGTCGAGGTTGCATATACGGCAATGGGGCAAATTCACTATGCGCCGAAAATGCGCCAGTGACGGCTTTGCCGCACTTCGCCAGGCGTAGTTGCGCAAATTCATGAAGATCCGAAGTTGCGCTTAGGTTACCGACTGGTTGCGAAGTTTTGCTAGCCATAATACCATAAGCAGTCCGAAGTTACGCTAGCGATGCCTAATTAGCATACGATGTCCAGTTAAAGTACAATGGATGTGTATGCTGCAGCAACTACATTACAGGAAAACATAATAAAATTTGAAAGAGTCTTATTTTGCCCTACACATGTGCCCACTGTATAGTTTAGGTGCGAAATGTAAGGGGGAAGGAGGGTACCCCAAAAAAAATTTACGATTTTTTTCAGCCTATCACCCAGTAAAAAGTAAAAAAACGCCTGCATTTTTTGGTGCTTCGCCTAGTCTGAGCTGGCGAAGTAAAGTCTGGCACAAGAGGTAACGTTCAGTAAAATCCGCAAGTTGGTGAATTAGCGTAGTTACATCCCTTTGCTAGAGCGCAACTTCGCCTGGCATAAGGGTGCGAAGTAGCGCTAGTGTATGTCTACTTCGCTAGCGATTTTACACCAGCCCCCGTTAGTAAATCGGCAAAGTGGCCAAATGACGTCACGCTGGCGAATTTTCGCTAGCGTTAGCCACTTCACCCTTAAGTAAATTTGCCCCAATGAGAGAAGTCCCAATGATTTTTTGATGTGCGCTGGGTTTCGGGCAATACCCAGAAGTTTTCGGGGTGAAAATTACAGAAAAATCTTAAAAATCTGATGAAAAAGTCCAAAAAATTTGTGAAAATCAAATTTTTCCCCACTAAGCAGATTTTTGGGAAAATATAATAATAAATAAGCGTAAAAAATCCGAGCGGATTTGATCGGTGTTTGTAGCAGAAAATTGAGATCAATTTGGACTTTGATAAATAAGCCCCTTCAGTGTCGGACTGGCCCACCGGGATACCAGGAAAACTCTCAGTGGGCCCAGGTGTCAGTGGCCCCTCATGCTTCTAAACATTTGGCCTATTTCATGGCCATTCCCTATTTCTATGAGAACAAAGTGGCTAAATAGCTGGAATAATAGATTACAGTACATAAAGAAAACAGACTAGGAGAATAGAGGTTGAGTGAGGAGAGGAAGAAAATAGTACTGAGGGTGGGCCACTGGTCTAAAAACTTTTGGTGGGCCCCTGGTCTAGGCTTTTTGGTGGACCCCTGGTGTCCCAGTCCGACACTGACCCCTTAGCTTACAAACACGTTCTTTTTGTTAGAATGGCTAATTTGGTATCTCAGTTTACGTTTTCTTTCCCATTCAAGATAAGACAACATACAATACATGCAAATCGACCCATACAACATACAAAAACTACATGTTAAGAACCTATGTGAGACTGGTTCAGGGCCCGCACACACAAACATCCCCCACAGCCACATCGGGAACCCCCCCATCATTTCGTCCGTGATCTGGGCCTGGGTGGAGGTTCTTTATAAAAAATATACAATAGACGTTCCCAGACCTGTGATCAGTTTTCAGTAAAAAAGTAAATTGGTTAAATGGATCTTATTTTCTTCTACAACGGCTAATTCTCTGAAAAGCCCAAAGCTTGTTACATACTTCTTTGATAGGAATGACCCTGACAGATAAAGCACAATATCTGAATATCTAAACTGTCATTTATAAGTTAATTGATAAGTAAGACACTTCTCAGGGTTGGCTAGCAAACAGCATGAATAATCTGGACCTAGGCCACTCTTGGGTGCCCCCAGGGGTGCTTCACCAATGAGGCGAGTTGAGGCAAAAATGCTGCTCCTGGTACTTTTAAGAGCGAATTTCCAGGGGCGGGGGCAGCAGCAACTGCTGCTGCCTCAGGCGGCAGAGGGGCCAGAATCACCCCTGGGTGCCCCCCTACCTGTTCTGCTTTTGTGTAGCCTTCATGAATTTAAACACATCTAGGTAACTGTGATTAAACCCACAATAGATTAAAAATATCTGGATCTGGACCAAAACTCAAATCCAAACAGAAAACTGACAGTAGCAACATCACACAGAAATGCCACCTATAGGACACAAACACAGGCTCAAGGACCGGCTACAGAGTGTGCTGGTAAATCAGACATTTTCTAATTGGACCAGAGTTGTTAGTGTCTGTCATGATTTTTATAGTACAGTTTTTATTACTATATTATTATATGATTACACTTTACAAGTAAATTAGAGGACATTATAGACAAATAGCAGGGGACCTTTTTACCCATAAAGAGGATCACTGTACCAGAGGCCTCCCCTTTAGACTAGAAGAAAAGAACTTTCATTTGAAGCAACGTAGGGGGTTCTTCACATTCAGGACAGTGAGGTTGTGGAATCCACTGCCGGGAGATGGCTGATTCTGTCTCCAGAAGGATCCGCACTCTCAGGGCTTCAAAATAAAATGAATCTTTATGTACAGAACTTCAATCTGACGTTTCGGCCCCATCCAATGCCTTTCTCAAAGTACTGAAACATTCTGAGTATGCCTTAAATCTGCTATGTTAAACTACATTAACCCCCTATTATATATCAGGTATATCTAAATATTTATATAGGTAAATGGGTCTGGTCACCAGTGCCGGGCAAAGCCGACTGGGCGCCCTAGGCGACCCAGCTGGCCACCGCTCTCCCTCTGTGCACGCACCCTCCCCCCATGCAGCATGTGCACACATGCGCAGAACGATGGAGGGGAGATTGCCAGAGGGGAGGGGAAAAATCCGAAGGAGAGAGGGAGGGGAAAAAGGTGGAAGTTAATGGAGAGGGAGCACGAATATGGACTACGGCTAGACAGAAGACAGGCACCTGCCCAGCGCCCCCCTTTCGTTGCACCCTAGGCAGGTGCCCCTTCTGCCTACCCCTAGTTCTGGCCCTGCTGGTCACTAGTCCACTCTTGGAATCTAAAGTTTTTAACTTTGAATGTCTTCTGTGTGTAATAATGCTGATGAATTGTTTTATGGGGCATATATTAATTGAGGAAGATGTATTGTGATATATTGACATGTAACACTCCTTTCTTTCATGTCAAATGCTTTGACCGTTAGGTTTAAGAATATTTCTTTTGCTCCTTGTTGAAATATTGTATGTTTATCATATTGTCATATTCTTGTATTATATTGAAAATCTCAATAAAAAGAATTTTAAAAGAAAAGAGACATGTGACACTGCTGTTTTCCCGCCAAATTTGCAGAATTAAGGCATACTCACAATGTTTCAATACTTTGAGAAAGGCCTTGGATGGGGCTGAAACATCAGATTGAAGTTCTGTAAATAAAGATTCATTTTATTTTTAAGCCCTGAGAGTGCGGATCCTTCTGGAGGTATAGGGAAAATTTGATGTTTCTGCACCCAGGCATACATATTGACTTTGTTGAGAGTGCTGGTAGCCTTGTGGAATATATATATATATATATATATATATATATATATATATATATATATATATACACAGTAGAACCCCCATTTTACGGTTTTCAGGGGACCAGGAAAAAATTATGCAAAATCCAGGAAAATGTAAAATCAGGGAAATGTGTTAAAGTAACTTTTTCTTTAAGTACTGAAAGGATATAAGCACGGGAGTCCATTTTACTATGAGATACAATATTTAGTCTGTTAATAACAAGGGTTAAACATTGCAGTGTTAATGTTACACTATGGGCAAGAGTCTCTGTCAGTCACACACACAAGCTAAAGCAATAAGTGATTGGATCAGGACCGTATAAGGGGCAGACTAATCAGAATTTACAATTTACAGGCAGACCCATGGCAAAATAAACATCTGGTAAGTATTTTAAACCTCTTTATTTCACAAATAATAACATTTGATGTTTTGGGGAACATTTTGCACAACATTTTGATGCAAAATCCTGGAAAACATGACTTAAAATTATGGAAATGCGCATTTGAACCCAACTTAACTATGTAAAAGGCACAGGCAGTAGTAGTAATTTGAATTGTGCTATAGAAAGCCTTCACATACATTGGCATCAGTAGCATTTGGAGTTATATTTTAGGAAAACCCAACTCACCACACCTTGTTCTTGTTTTTCCTGCTATGTATACAACCATTTTGTTCGGTGTATTACAAGAACCCATTTTGTGTGGGACAAATAGGGCTGCAACTAATTTAGCTAAAGACAGAAGTGAGAGCTTCTCTGCTATTGAGACATTGTTCTGCAATGGTGCAACTGTACTAGTAATGCTGCCCATGCAAATGCCTCTGATTTTTAATTCTGGCCCAGAAGTATTTTATTGATTGTTATGGCCAAAGATAAGTTCTCTGTGTCTGTTCTCACTCTATGATCCATATTGGATAAGAAGTGCTTCACACAACTGTCTGCTTATAACCATGAGTGTGCCATAACATGAGCCCATGACTAAATGCCCTGAATGGGTGAGAAACACGTAGGGTGGATGGAGATGCAGAATTATATTTTTAACTTTGTATAAATAAAAATATTTTTTAATTGAATGTCTCTGGTCCTGTGAATCCGTTGGAGTGCCGTTCGGCCCTGCTTCTTCTTTTGCCGTACCGTTACCTAAAGCTGGGGGTCTGGGACCACCTTTTCTACTCGGTGAGCCATTTACAGTTTATCCGGGAACACCTTGTTATCTTCTAACTACTAAAAATGTGCCATAACATGAACATGTTTCTTTAAACCAGAATCTTACTGTATTTTCTGACCCACCACATACAAACCAAGATTAGGAGCAGCAATTCTTATCTATTGTGTCCGTTATGGCTTTTGTGCAGAAATTTGCTGCTGCGGCCACAGGTTTCCTGTTATTTAGAAAATGCAAGACCCCCCCCCAGACAAAACAGTATATAAAGCTGCAGGTTGGACTGTTGGAACGTTCTGCTGCTTCCCAGATCTTCCTCTCACTGTGCAGGTGACTATTTTCTTATCTTATTCACCCAGTCTATTCTATACAATTCCCATGCACGACCAATCTTATATATTCCTCTATTTGTCTTTATCTACTAAACTGTATTATTATTTACAACGAGAGCTAAAATGTCCCTTTTTCAGATGGCGTCAGGTCCTTCTTTAGGAACTAAACATCAGAGCTCCCTTCTATGTTGTTATTGTTGCCTTTCTGTTTCTAGTGTATCAGGGCCCTTTCGTCAGGCGAAACACCGTAATTTGCCTGACGAAGGGGCCTTGGTGCTCCAAATGCTTGCAATCTATTTTTATTGTTACCCAATATAGGTATCATTTATACAATACTTTTTGTATTTGTTTGTTTTTTATTTGTTATTTTTACTACTGGCTAACAAGGTATCACAGTTTTTATATCGTGCTAGTGCATCAGGAAGACCATGGGACCATCCACCATATTCCTTGTGTCTCTGTTTTCCCTACTGATCCCGGCTCACTCGGCCCCTGATCCCACCCTGGACTCTCACTGGCAGCTGTGGGTTAAATCCCACCAGAAGACCTATAAGGATGCGGTAAGGACATTAAACAGAACCTTATACTTTACTTGCTTACAATTTGGTTTCTGCATCAGAGATGCAGTCCTTGCTGTGGCCACTAGAATTCCAAGTAACTGAATGCCACTGCTTTGCTTAATTGAAATGGCTCATGGGCTGAATTAAACCTGGGGCTGACAATAAATCTGATTTATGGTCACTGGTGATTTAACTTGAGGGTTGTTTAGAGTTGTTTGAAGTCAATTCACAACCCAGAAAATAGGAAAATGAAATAGTAAATGTACATACAGGTGTAGCCACAGTTATCTTAGATCAGAGGGTTCATGTTCAGGACTTTCACGATTTGGACCCCTTAGCTCATAATAAGGTAACAGGCATTTGAACCCATTGGTGTATCAGTAATTCAACCATAGATTTAAAACTCTCTAGGACAAAGCCGTATCTCAATCTGAACAATTAAAAATCTGAACAACGTAATGTCCCACATTTGGGATTTTCCCAGTTAGGACAAACAATAATTGTATACAAGATTCACTGTGATGTGTGGGGTTAATGTAATAAGAAGGGCAAACGTTGCTTCATTCCAACAACCAAAATCAAGTGATCAACAAGTAGTATTGGCTGGTCTACTGAAAGCACAGATCTGACTGGTTGCTCTGGGTTACTAGGCCTGGAGAAAACTTTGCGATGGTTACTACTACCCAATAGGGCTGATTCACTAAGACAGTGGTTAAGCTGCACTAGTCTGCCTACGGCAACCTATTCCATAAATGGCAGCAGAATAATCAACATGAAATGGTGATTGGTTGTAATGTGCAACTGTGCCGTTTATTACTATGTTTGCCATTGAGCATTGATACTTTAAAAAGAATAAACATCCCATTACAATTTACAGGAGGAGGAAGATACAAGAAGGACCATCTGGGAGGAGACACTGAGATTTATCACAGTCCATAACTTGGAATATTCCTTGGGACTCCACACTTATGAGGTTGGGATGAACCATCTGGGAGATATGGTAAGAACTCCAACCTTCAATGAGAGGGATAGAGGACAGGGCTCCATTGTGTTCATTCAGCCCTTCAACAATGCTATGCAGGTCTGACTGCAAATACCAACTTCATATGAAGCTTTTGTTTTCTAATTATACTCATTTGCATCAAAATTTTTTTAAAAAAAATCGTTAGTACACAATGAAAAAAAAACACCAAAACAAATTATACTTTAAAATCCCAAAGTCTTTAGAGACCGGGAGAGGGGAGGCCCCAGGCTTCTGTATCTTCTTTCCAAGAGCTGGGGGATGTGGTGGCTGTGACCCAGACGAGGAGGAGAAGATGGGAGTGCAGAGCTCGCCAGGAGGGAGGAGAAGTAGTGGAGAGGACAGGAAACAGAGTTTCTCTAAGTTATTTCTTAATAAAGACTTTGGGATTTTAAAGAATAATTTGTCTTGGTGGTTTTTTTCGTTGTGTAATAACGAATTTTTAAAAATTTTTTTTTGATGTTACTGGTCCTTTAATAATAACAGCCAGGAAGAGTGTATATTACAGACATATGTATCACTGTGTAACACATCTGTATGGTTTTTATGTGCCAGACAGGGGAGGAGGTGGCTGCCACAATGACAGGTTACATCAGCTCAGATCATTCATTGGCCAATGTGACTCATGTACCCAAAGAGATATTAAAAGCTCGGCAACCGGCATCAATAGACTGGAGAACCAAAGGCTGTGTCACCCCTGTGAGAAATCAGGTATGTGTGTATATATATTTTCTTGTTATATTGTACATTTCAGTTATAAGCAGATATAATAGGACTTAAAGAAGACGAAAGTCTTTTTGCACTTGGGAGTGACAAATGTTAGGCACCCTCAAGTGACAGTATTTACTTACCTGAAACCCCCGGGCCGGTGCTCCTATCAGCAGAAAACTGCACTGGCCCAGGATTATTCTAACGAGCACCACAAAGCGATCCTCTTCCGGCTTTTGCTTTCTTTAAATATCCAGGGGCAGATGAATGCGCAGTAGAACTAGACTTTTTAGTTAAAGTTCGGCTTTTTGCTCTACTGTGCATGCACAGCCACGTGAAGAAAGAAGAAGACGGAAGAGGATCGCTCTGTGGTGCTTGCTGGAATAATCCTGGCCCAGTGCAGTTTTCTGCTGATAGGAGCACCGAGGTTTCAGGTAAGTCAATACAATCACTTGGGTGAGCCTAACATTTGGCACCCCCAAGTGCAGGAACACTTTCCTTCTTCTTTAAATGGGTTGTTCACCTTTAAATTAACTTTTAGTATGATGTAGAGAGTGATATTCTGAGACAATTTGCAATTAGTTTTCATTTTTAATTATTAGTGGTTTTTGAGTTATTTAGCTTTTATTATCCAGTTTGCAATTTCAGCAATCTGCCTGCTAGGGTCTAAAATACCCTAGCAACCATGCATTGATTTGAATAAGAGACTGGAATATGAATAGGAGAGGACTGAATAGAAAGATGAGTAAAAGTAACAATGCCAAAAGATGTCAGACTCAACCAATGGAGGAGATCTGAGAGACAGCCTATGATATGACCAGTACGAAATGGACTACATAAGCACCAGGTTCAGGGGATGTACATCTCCAGCTTTATCCGAGAAGAGAAAGACCGTACTTTTTTTTTATTTCAGCAGACAGTATATAGTGGAATGCTTCAAGGTGGAAATAGCCTCTTCCATCAGACAAGAGATTATTATGCTTTTATCTCTATTAATCTTTAGAGTTCAGAGTTTCCTCAATTTTGTTCTGAACCCTAACAGGGATCATGCGGATCTTGCTACGCTTTCAGTACCGCGGGGGCTCTGGAATGTCAATGGAAAATGAAAACGGGCAGACTGGTCACATTCAGCCCACAGGAACTGGTGGATTGTTCCTACACTGAAGGGAACAATGGCTGTGAAGGGGGAAATGTATTTTATTCTTTCACATACATGAAAAAGTTTGGCCTAACGGAGGATTCCGATTATCCATATAAAGAAAAGGTAATCATTGTATGAGAAGATACTGATTATCAATCACATAGAAGCAAAACTGCAAATGACCTTACTCTGAGTTCTCATGCAAACGTAATCACTTTATGACCAGTCTACGAGTCTATTATCATTATTATCAGTGTTGGCGCCCCTTCCAAACTTTCATGAAATCACAGCACAGTCCATATTCCAAAAATAAAAAAATAGTTTAAATACTTATTAAACCGTGAAAATTAATTATTGAACCAAATTCATTAGCGATCAAAAGGATTAACCATCAACTCGATCCGACATAAAAGCAGGAAAAAGGATAAAAAATTAATTCAATAATTAATTTTCACGGTTTATTAAGTCCTGGTTGGACTAATGCACTTGCACTTTAAGTATTTAAACTAATTTATTTAACACCAATGCACTTTAAGTAGCCAATTAACTGTAAAGGAATGAAATAATGGCAGAAATGTATTGATTTAGTCTGTCCTTTATAACTATTTAATGAATTAGCACGGAAGTAGCACTTTAACTTAATTTAACAATCGTAATCTGGTAATTTATTTAGGCTAATTAACTGAGCTAATCACAAACTTTTTTACCAATTTTTTCATAATTAATTACAAGTATTAGCAAGTGGTTGAATTTGAATTTTAGAAGTGAACCATCGAATTATCAGTCAGAAGAGGGGTTTTTCTTTTCTTTTTTCTCTATTTATTAATTGCACTGATTGAATCAGACCTCCCGAGAGACTGAAGCAGTAAATTAATATAAAGAGTATCTTTTTCTTCGTTCCAGTCCCCACAATGTCACTCCTTTCTGTTCTTTTTATTCCGGTGTTTTACATCTTCCATTATAAGCAAGTATACCTGTGCCCCATCCCAACCCTCCCATCTAAGTCTATCTTCTGGAGTTGCTTCATTTACCCTCGCCCCCTGAGTCATAATTTAACTTGCTTCTTCTCATATACCAGAGCTTGAAAGGAAAGCTATGGAGTTTGAAAAGGACGCAACCTGCTATTTGGTGAGAAAGGAAAGGGAAGTGGCAGGACTCACTTCCTTCAATGAGGGGGCATGAAGAAGTGTTGTTTGCCCAACTACTCCCTTGCAGATGATATAAACACACGACATTGGGCATTTTGTATGAATGGAGTACAGTATGAATGAACTGTACCTCTGGGTTTACCCAGTATGATCAACTGCAGTAGATCATACTGGGTAAACCCAGATCTTAAAAGGAAAGCTATGGATTGTGAAAACTGCACAATCTGCTATTTAATGAGAAAGGAAAGGGAAGTGGCAGGACATTGGGTTTACCCAGTATGATCAAGTGCAGTAGCACAGCTTGAACTTCATGTTAAATTTGCCTATATTGTTGGTGTTACTGAGGCTGTATTGGGAGGTGTTGGTGGAATTCCTACACTTTGGCTGGCCAACCACCGCTTATACAGAATACAATTGGAGCCCCTATCCTTATCATGGGATTATACCAGGTATAGATATAGGCCTTCTAGTGACCCCGGAATGGTAAAATGACTTCATTGTGCCCTGTTGTGTATAGGGATTCTTCAGTTCTTGGTTGGTGCAGTCTGAGCATCAGTCATTGGCTGTTTTTCCTTACTCTCCACCAGGAAGAAACGTGCAAAAAGGACAAACCAAATGGCAGTGGAGCTATAAAGGATATGAAAGTAGTACATTCTGGCAATGAAATCGTTCTTATGAAAGCCGTGGGAACAGCAGGGCCTGTGTCTGTTGTCATAGATTCCAGTCGTCAAGGGTTCCGTTTCTACAAGTCAGGTGGGTACCAGAGCCTGGGTATTTTTCATTTGCATTCCTTCAGGTGAACATTTAGATCCTTGTAAAGGGATGGCCTCTTGTTCTTCATTTTTTTTCGATGTGAAAAAAGATCCTCCACTTTCTGTCTATAGTGTCCTCTAATGTCCTCTAATTTGTGGGCGCTGTCCCAATGAGGCAAGTTGAGAAACCAACCTCAGGCGGCAGTGCCCAATTAGTTACAAGGGATGGCAAAAGGGCTGCTCCTGGTAACTGTAAAAATCCTGCTCTTCTAGTGCAAAGAACGCCATTGCATCATGAACCCCCCCGCTGGTGCAGAGAAGCTGAGATGGGGGTGGGTGGCAACAGCAAGCCGTCTCAGGGCAACAGAGGGGCAAGGATTACCCCTGTTTCTAAAGCGTAATCATGCCTCCTCATAAACACCTTTCCTCTGAGAAAGCTTCTCCAACCTTTGAAGTTACCCAGGTTAAGAATAAAGTGATTCTTTTTTTTTCTTTGACAGGTGTTTATTATGATCGATTTTGCACCACAAATGTGAACCACGCTGTGCTTGTGGTTGGATATGGTACAGAAAATGACATGTCCTATTGGCTAGTTAAGAACAGGTAAGGTATATGGTGACATTTTTATTTGCATTGAATGAACCATTATACATCATTGGCCCAGATAGGCCTGGACTGTGGGAGGTGAACAGATTATGACCTAGATGTAGAACTTTCACAGGACTGGGTCAGGGTTTATGCAGTTGCAGAATTAGAACCATCACAGGGCTAGATCAACTGTCCAATTAAAATTTCAAATGGTTAGACCAAGTCATAGGCAAATATATCCTTACTAGTGCTGGGCGAATAAATTCCGCTGGCACGAATTTGCGCCAACGTCCGTGTTTCGCTGCCGATGAATAAATTTTTGAATATAAATTTTTGTGAAAATGTCAGATTTTCACTATTATTTCACTATTATTTCATGAAATTTCAAGTTTTTCTGTGAAACTATCCGATTTCACAATCTTTCTGCGAATGTTTTGCACGTCCGAAAAGTCGGTCGAGTCAAAATCTGCAACACTATTCCCACTGACTTTAACCCCAGCGTCAGCTTGGATGCAGATTTCCAATTTTCAAGATTTTTCATGAAAATGTCAGATTTTTACCAACTTTTTGTGAAAATGTCAGATTTTCATAATTTTTTTGTGAAAATGTTAGAATTTCACGATTTTTGCATGAAACCATCCGATTTCATGATTTTTCTGCAAATTTTTCGACATTCTGCGAATTTCGTGAATTTTTCTGAAAATTCACAAATTTTTGGATGAAGCGAAACGGGAGAAATTCGCCCATCACTAATCCTTACAGCTATCACATACCTTGACCAATCCATAGCCAATAAGGGCATTAGGACCATTACAGGTATAGCCCAACCTGTGTATGGCTAGACTTTTGAAAAATTTATTTTTCAAAGCACTGCACTTCACTTGAGGGATATATTGCAATTTTAAATAATCAATTTAAAGGGGGCCTGTACCCCAAAAAAATATTCCAAATCCTATTTTATCACATTAGTCAAGCAAAATGAACTTTAACTACACTGTATAAATTGTTTGAATCTTGTTTCCATCAGTCTGGGACTTCATAATGATAGCAAGCAGGTAGGAGCCATTTAGGGGACACTGTTATTAAGACAAGCCTTGCATCATCTCAGAATTTTGTTTGTGCATCAGAAGGGGGGACCTGATGTCCATCCCCATGCCCTGGCTACACAATTAAATGGTGAAGAGAACGGGGGGAATGTGGGGAGAGAAGTGACATCTAGGAAGTGCTGAATGGAAAGTGAAAGTAATTGTCTGCCCCGCCTCTATGCCTAGAGGAGGGGCAGACAATATTTGATTGACAGCTGAGATTTTTAAATGAGTTTACAACAGCTATGAATGCTTTAATAAAAATAGAAACTGGATTTCATGTTTAATTTGAAAAGGACTTTTATTATATAGCTTTTCATGTCTAGGTGACAGGTCCCCTTTAATTGATTTTTGCACAAGCACTAAGCACTTTTCACCAATTCAGAGGTGGTTTATTACTTGATTTAATTATGAAATCATTAATTTTTAACTGCAGCAAGTATTCATCAAATGTGAAAACTTAATGAGCAGACTATTAATTAATTTATGTACAATAATTAATTGAGAAAGTTTTTGCAAATAATGTATTAATTAGTCCACACAAACAAAAATCACTACATTAATTCATTGGTTATTTTTTTAATAGAAAACTGGGATAACACGAACCATTAAACATTTCATAGCGCTAGACCAAGTGCCTCACACAGCATTAGAACTTTGACAGGACTAGGCCAACCTGTGGTCAGTAATAGCCAAAAATCCATTATGCTGTTAAACCCTAATTGTGTCTTATGATGTGGAGCACCATTATATCAGGGAGAAAATAGTTGACTAAATCCTGGCATGGCTGTGTTTCATGTAGCCTGCTCTTAGGAGCAAGGATTTGGAATTGGAGGTTTTTTGAGAGTTGACATGACAGTCCCAGCAGATGTTCTACAGTCCTGGTGATTCCCTCTGCACCTAGTGTAAAGCTAATTAATTCTAGGTCTGGCAAATCTCTTCTCCAACACAAGAAACCTGCAGGGCACTATAGGTGCTTGGTCGGATATCACTGTGTGTGGGCGGATATCACCACAAGTACCAGCTAACAATGTATAGTGCCCTCTAGCTTCCATTATATGCACTACAATTCTTTTGCACGATTTAACTCAAAAACTTTTTTTCCTTTTAAAAAGTGAAAATATTTTTTATCTTTTCCAGCTGGGGAGTCGGCTTTGGAGACCAAGGATACATTAAAATGGCTAGAGAACGTGACAACCATTGTGGAATTGCCAGGGCTGCTGCCTATCCAGTTGTCTAAAGCCTGGTCCTGTCAGACTAGATAGGCTAATGGAATTTTATCCACGGGGAACTATTTCTCTTTTTTTATGCCTATGATATTATTTAGTGTTTTTCATTATTAAAGGGGTTGTTCACCTTCCAAACACTTTTTTTTCAGTTCAGTTGGATTCAGGTCATTTCCCAGACTTTTTTCCATTTTTATTTTTTACTGTTTTTACAAAATCCAAGTTTAAAGTTGAATGTCCCCGTCTCTGGTGTTTCAGTCTGACAGCTCAGTAATTCAAGTGCTGATTCTGAACTGTTTCAATTTGCTACTAATGATGGGTGAATCTATTCACCAGACGTGAATCGTCGCATTTCGCCTCCGGCTAATAAATTCAAGAAATAGCCATGAAAATTTGACAATTCCGATTGCAAATGTTTCACCCGTTTGCGAATTTCGCATTGAAGCGAAATGAGACCAATTCGCTAGTGACGGGCGAATTTGCGGCGTTTCGCTTCGCCGAAAAATTCGCAAAACGGCGCCGGCATCTCGTTTTTTCGCGGGCGTTTCGTGAATTTATTCCCTGGCGGCGAATGGCGCAAATTCGCGCCTGCCAAATAAATTCGCCCATCACTACAATTAGCCCATCACTATTTGCTACATTAGTTGATACATTTCTCAGCAGCATCTCTGGAGTATTAGCAACTATTGTATCAATTCTAACAGCTGCCTGTAATGAAACCCAGAGACTATCAACTAAATGTATCAATTTAGAACAGGGTCGGCGACCCACCTTTACCAGAGATGCTTTACAAGGTGAAAAATCACACTTTAGACTTCAATATTAGAAAAACGGTCACACATAGAAAATAGAGAGTAATTGGAAAAAAGTCTTTATTTCTGGTGAACTATCTGAAACTATCTGAACTGAAAAAAGTTGGAAGGTGAACAATCCCTTTGAATATAATTAGCTTCATACAAAAGGGTATATCTTCCTAATAAAAACTTTTAGTATGGCATAAACAGGAGAATTAAAGATATTAACAATTAGTAGGGATTAGGGATGTAGCGAACTGCCGTTTATGTGTTCGCGAACACCGGCAAAAATGCGAACAGTTCGCGAACAGTTCGCGAACTTCGAACATCCGCAAAATCGTTCGATTCGAACGATCGAAGGATTTTAATCGTTCGATCGAAGGATTTTCGTTCGAATCGAACGATCGAAGCCATTCGATCGAATGATTTCATTCGATCGAATGGCTTCGATCGTTCGATTCGAACGAAAATCCTTCGATTTTAGCGGTCGAAGGAATCGAATGGTCGAATGGTCGAACGATTTTTGTTCGAATCGAACGCGAACTCGTATTGGCGAACGTCGCGCGACGTTCGCGAACATTCGGCGGACGCGAACAGTCGAAGTTCGCGCGAACTAGTTCGCCGGCGAACAGTTCGCTACATCCCTAGTAGGGATGCACTGAATCCCAAATTAAAGAACTAGGCAAATACCAAAACAGAATCCTAATTTGCATATACAAATTAGGCCGAGGAAGGGTTAAAGAGAACCCCATGTGCAGCGTGTGGTTAAAAAAAATTGACTCCCTTATTTGTGTTAC
Source organism: Xenopus petersii (assembly GCA_038501925.1). Classification (NCBI taxonomy): domain Eukaryota; kingdom Metazoa; phylum Chordata; class Amphibia; order Anura; family Pipidae; genus Xenopus; species Xenopus petersii. Next base: position 18,685,817 of record CM076686.1, read on the forward strand.
TAAAATTCATACGATTTTTAGAATTTGGATTCGGTACGGCCAGGGACTTGGATTTGGCAAATCCGAATCCTGCTGAAAACAGCCGAATCCCTAGATGAATCCTGGATTCGCTGCATCCCTACCAATTAATCATGTTAATAATTCAACAGTTGTGACAGGGTGAGAATAAGAGCTAATTTAAAGAAGAACTTCCCTTTTAAAAGAACAACGGCACATGGTACAATTTTAGGCAAATGAGTCCTTCATAGCTTCACGAGTGGGAGATAAAATGCCCGCAATTGTTCTTTTATCACTTGGACTTGTATTAGCAGCTCAGATGTTTTTCCTTTGTAAGTGCTGCCTGTTTCCAAACATTTGGAATTGTCTACTCTGAGAGTCCACCCATGAGTCAAGGCAATTGCCACTGATCAGGCAATATCCACTGATATCATAGTGAACAGTGCTAGGCCTTTTGTTGCCAAATATTGCACCCTGTGCCATCACCCTAAGGCTAAGGCCATACAGGGCAGTTTCTCAAACAATGTTTTTTCCACAGGCCAAAAATCAGCCCCATGTGGCATTAACCTAAGGCAGAAAGCATCATAGGCATCAGCATCAGGTGTCACATCATTATCTTTAAACTCCAAATATTTTAATTTTGCTTGCTAAGAAATGGCTAAATGTATCAATGCATACAATTTTTGCAAAAAAAATGATTAAAAAAAAAAAGTACGATTCAAGTATTTTGTCTTGACTTTCTGCCTCCCAACTGAGATGGTCGAATCCCAGTTTTGTGGTTGTTCTCACAGGCTCACACTTAGGGGCAAATGTATTACAATTCAAGATCTTGGTTTTGCCTCAACTCAAGGAAAGGCAAAAAGGCACAAGCTCAATCTTTTACAAATCTTCATTTTACATGGTTTATCGATTGGAAACAAAAATCTTTAAAAATTCACCAGCTGAAACCTAAACTTCTGCAGAAGTCAGTTGGAGATATATTTTTAACATGCAGGCTATTTTAGTTGATTTTTAATTCAGTCAAATTTGAGTCAATTTTTTTTTTAAAATGAATGGAAGAATGCATTTTTCCTTGCAATCAAGTTTTTTTTTCTGTGTCATGATGTTGAGGTTTTCCCTTTCCAGTTTTTTTTTGTATGGTAGTGATCGAGATAAAAAAAAATTCCTGTGTCTTAAACTTATAAACTAAAAAATATTTGTTGTATTCCACATGTTGGCAAATGCTAACTTAACTAAGCACCTGGGTTAATTCATGGCAACTAGAGATAAATAACAAGGTTTGCCTGTTGGGAAATAGTAGACTAACTCAATAACCAGTGGCCACTATAAATCTGCATGTTAGCCTTGTGCAGAGATAAAGTAAATGTGGGCATGTGTCAGTGCTCTGGGTGTGTATAATATACACCATTATACTATGGAGGAAGGAATATCACAGCCTATGCCAAGTGGAAGGGAGCAGGTATAAAGTAGAGGGTGTCCCCCCCAGGCCTGGGCCTAGGGGGGTAAACATTGGGGGTCGGTATGTCACTTGATGGCCACATCACCACTGGGGACTAGAAGGGAGATTTCGACATCTCTCACCCACCCAGTCCCCAGTGCAAGAGATTGCAGTGAACACAAAGATGCAAAGCAAGTGGGGGAAGCAGGCTGATATGAGAAGCGGTGGGAAGGGTTTTGGGAGGGGATGGAGGGGAGGTCAGGTGCATGGGTGGTTTGGGTGTGAACGGTAGGGGGTTCTAGGGACATAGCATTTTAAAATCTAGCCCTGAGTGTCCCCTTGCACCCTCACGTTTGCCTCTGAATGATGTTCAAGCAAGGGTATTCCAAGTGATGCCCATATGCTGCCCACCTCGGGCTGGACTGGCGGGACACCGGGAAAAAAACCCTGTGGACCCCGGCCTAGATCCACAATTTTCAGGCTCTTTCATGCTGTGTCTGCCGGAAAAATGTAGCATGCGTGCGCGCCTGTGCACAAGCGCATGCACTCGGCAGGGGGTGCCAGTGTGCACGCAGTTGGCGGCGTGGCGATGAAGCAGTGGGGGCCGTGGATAGTAGCCCTGGTGGGCCCCTGGCCCCCCAGTCTGACCTTGCTCCAATCTTTACTGTATTTGGCAGCCCTTTGTTCTGGGAGTGCAAAGAGTTGCATTTTAGGAGACAGCACACAAATTGTATATTGGCAAGGTACATCTTGCATGGAACCCCATTTCAGTATGTGGTGAACTGATCTTTTATCGACATACTATAAAGTCACAGCAACAGCTGATTACTTGGGATACGTATGGAAAACCTAAGCCACAGGAGATTACATGGATTTCTGTCTAGATTTTTTGGCCTTTAACAGCCAAATTTAGCATTGGGCCTGGCCCTGAGCTACTTGGGTGGCTCCAGGACTTACCAACCCAGAATCCACAGGGGCAGACAAAGGAGCCAAACTCTCAAAGGAGGCAGTAATGAAGGTGCTGGATGTAGTCAGACCAGGTTAGAACCAGAGAACAACTATAGTACCATGAGGCAAACTTGAAACCAGGGTCAAAACCAGGAAACAATATGGGAACAGGGCCAAGGAAGCAGGAAACAACAGGATCCAGAGCACCTAGGAAGAAGCAAACTAATGGCTAATAGCTAACACTGATCATCTGTGGCTAGGGTTGCCACCTTTACTGAAAAAAATTACCGGCCGGTGGGGGGCGGGCATAAAAAGGGGGCGGTGCAACATCAACCCGATGTCAAGAACACTGCAAAAAAGGTAAATTCTGCGCAAATTGGGGGCAGGCCGAGGGCTTTTTTTTAATGGGTATTACAAATTAGCAGCAACTGCATTGCCGGTAAAATTTGTAATACCGGCCCCGGCCTTGGCAGGCGTTTTACCGGCTAGGCCCGTAAAATACCGGCCGGGTGGCAACCCTATCTGTGGCCAGATTAATAGCAGTTGAAACAAGCTGGGCCTACTTGGAGATACCAATAGCAGTGAAGCAGGACCTTAGCAGAGGAATCAGGGATTCCATAGTAGCCGGTAGGTCACTGGTTCAAATCCAGGCAGGATGTTACAACAGTATGTATATAGGTCTCAACAGTGGGTTCTAGTTTGGTTAAGGCATAAACTTTTATAACTACTAAGAAAGTACTGTGCATATCACATGCAAATTAGCGGTGGGAAGGGGAAAACATTTTTTACTTCTTTTTTTGTGACACAAAGTCATGCGATTTCCCTCCTCACCCCAATTTGCATATACAAATTAGGTTTTGGTAGGGTAGTACTTTTCTTCGCATTCTTGTATACTTATCATCCTCTATCTACCCATGGTGCCAGTAAATTATGTCTGACTGATGTTGAAGGCATGGGTACTTCTGCAGTAGCCATGATCCGTAAGAGGGGTGAGCAAGCAGACAATATTAGCAAGGAAAATATTTTGTTTATTTTGTTTATTCCCATACATGGGTGCAGTGCAAATGAAACAAGTTGAGAAACTCACCTCAGGCAGCAGCTCCCCATTGGTTGCAAGGGGCGGCCAAAAGTAATGCCCCTGGAACCCCAGTATTGTGATCATGGGAGAAGAGGGCAGCAGCACGGAAGTTGGACGGCAGGGGGTGGGGTTAGAATCACCTCTGTTCCCATGTACATACTGACTATAACAGGCCAGTGGACTTCAGCTGTATAGTAATTATTTACCACTTCTACATGTGGAGGTTATGGAGAAGAAGCACCGCAAGTATCAGAGGGACTGCAAGGATTACGATACCGGCCGCGTATATAGTTGGAAGGAGGAACATACTCGGCAGTGTTGGGGAGGAGATGAAGACGGTCTGCCACCTCTGGTGAGAGAAATAGGCACAAATACCAGCAAGTCTGCCACCTCTGGTGAGAGAAATAGGCACAAATACCAGCAAGTATCCTTTCACCCCTAGAGAACAAGGAGCGAGACCACGTGACCACTACCAGCGCAAGGCCCAATACACTCCGAGATTACCACGATACCTGTCTAGTTCTGCTAACTCGTCTTCTTATAACAGCACTGAGGAGGATGATTAGCCACCAACCAAGCATCCTGCTGATTTTTTAGAGCTACAACCAATCCGCAACAAACCAGGGACAGAGAGGAGAAATCCACGGTATCCCTTCCCAAGAGAAGCCTACCCCCAGAGGGACCGCAGTCACAACAACAGGAGATAGTAAGAGTATAAAGATTTAAGCCAGTTATACGTGGTCTTATATGGATCTCCTGCTGTAAATGTTGTACAGGAGATAAATTACTAAAATGTATGCTGGCGTAAATATTGTACTATAATCCGCATAATATATGCTGGGTCACATAGGGAGTGTTGAAAAATTGGGACGTATTAAAGACTTTGGGTATTTCTGTATCCCTTTAACCATAGGATGTCTTGCCCTTACACGCTTGGTTCAGGTTTCTTTACCTGGGACAGGCATTATGTGCAGTGTCTCATTGTCAAGGAGGCCAGAGTTAAGTTAGACAGTGTCCTGCTTAAAGTGACATTTTTTGATACCTTCTGTTCCTTTTAGGAAATTGTTTCATTGTTTCTATATTATTGGACATTTTGTTCCTTCTTAATACTGGACATTTTTTTTTACCATCCTGGACTTATCGAAATTGGATACAAATAAATAAAGATGAATACAAGATTGGGATTTTTTAACTTTAATTGTTTTAACTTTTGTATGCTGCAAAGTTTTCTATTTCTTATATTTGTGCACACAATTATGGTCTGAGCACTGGCTTCACTATTTACATGATAACAATGTTACACACACAGATACAAGTGTCACTTTACCCTTTCACTGCTAGTCAGCACACTGTCACTATGGACTGCAACTCCCAGCAGCCTCTAGCAGAGAATTCGTGTTACAGACGAACAGAGAGTGTGGCTTTGAGCTTTTGTATTTTTTTATTTTTTTACTTATGTGTGCACATAGTTATAGTCTGAGCACTGGCTTCACTATTTATGTGGTGTAATATAACCTATATACACACCAATGTTGTAAAAGGTGTTGGTACATTTTTCTTTAAATTGATTACCCAGACTGCACTATGTTGTATAGGTCAAAGTGCATATGAGTTTTAATGGTCCTTATTCACTTGAAAACTATTAAGGAATTTGGAAAAGCCATGCTAACCACCATCCCCCTCTTCTATTTCCACTTCTACATGTCATTATCCAGGCTCTCCCCACCCAGGGTCGGACTGGGGGGCCCGGGGCCCACCGGGACTGCTGGTCCAGGGCCCCCCGCCCCCCACCGTGTTCGGCCGCTCGAACGCCGCCATACGCATGTGCGAGCGGCGCTTCTCGTCCGCATGCGTGAGCGGGGATGCGCATTGGCGAAAACTTTTTTTTCTCCAAAATTTTTATATGTAGAGGGGGTCTGACCCGACACTGTCCCCACCAAGGTTTGCGTTGTTCCTTGGATACCCACATCCATTTTCAGCTTTCCTCTGCATCCGTCAATTCAAACAGAAGGTGGTCCTCCAAGTCACAATGTTTAAATATCAAAAAAACTACCTTTAAAAGCATGGAACAGATACCATTGGAACCACATGCCCATTACCATGATGTGTACACTCACCTGATGTTTCATCAGAGGTAAAGTTCCAGATGGAGGCGTGAAATGCGTCAGGTGATTGTACCCATCATGGGAACGGTTAATGGTATCAGTTCCGTGCTTTTAAAGGGTTGCTCACCTTTGAGTTAACTTTTAGTATGATGTAGAGAGTCACTTTGCAATTGTTTTTCATTTTCTATTATTTGTGGTTTTTGAGTCCCACTCTCAACTGCAGCCTCCAATCACCTTTAAATTACATTTTAGTATGATGTAGGCAGGGATATAGTAAGACAATTAACCTTTTAATTCAGCATCTTTGTAGCAGCTCTCCAGTTTTGCTTTTCACTAGCAATCTGGGGTAGAGTCCTGCACGGGTCCATTTTTTGGAACCAGTACCCGACCCGTACCTGCAACCCACAACCCAGACCCACAACCCGCATTCTTACCCGCTACCCGACCCGCAAGTACCGTATCCGCAACCCAGAACCGCGACCCGCTGACCATCAAGAATCAGGAAGTGCTGTCATTGTAAACCGACATCATCGGAAGTAGGCATGATCAGAAAAAAAGGAGTAAAACAGGAAGTGCTGTCATTGTAAACCGGAAGTGACATCATCGGAAGTAAAAAAGGAGTAAAATCGCTATTGAGAAGACCCGCAGTCCGACCCGTGACCCACAAACCCGCAGAACCGCCGACCCATGTCTATACTCGCACCCGGAACTTGTACCCGCAACCCGCAGGGTCACGAAGGTGTTTGCCGGTAACTGGTGGGTACCTGTAAGTACCCGACCCGCTGCAGGACTCTAATCTGGGGTCCAATTTACCTGCTGGAGGTTTTAACGGGAGAGTCATAGGGCCTGCATAAAAAGTAACAAAATCAATGAATTTTTTCAGTCTGCCGGGGTCAGTGACCCCATTTGGACACTGGAAACAATCTACTGTGGAAGTTTTGCCCAATATGGAGATAATTTTGTTTTGTTTTTTTAATTCCTATTTCAGTATTTTTGGAGCCATATAGCAAGTTCCTCTATTAGTTCCAACACAATCATCTCAATTTAGACTTCTTGTGACAGCCAAAAGCAGAACTAGTGTGTTCCTGTGAAATGAGCTGATCAATACCAGTAACCACTTGCCTTTGCTCTGTTAATTGTTTCCATTTTTTAAATATAGAACCTCATTTATAGAGAACACTCAGCTTCTCAATAAATACACTATAAACTATAAATATGTACAGTTACCAACAAATACCTTTTTTTTCTTATTATTATCAACTCTCAAATTTGGCTGTACAAATCTGTATCATGATTTTTTCAAAAGCTAACATTTTTTACTTACTAAGAGCAAAAAACTTGAATGCAAAACGGCAGCCTCTAAAAGCGTTTAAGGTCATGTAGAAGTCAATGGGAGCTGTGCTAGACAAAATTTAAACTATTGCTTGTAAGCAAAGTGATGAATATGAATTCAAGATATTTGATTCTTTTTCGGTGATTTTTATTCAGCAAAGTTTTTTATATTTGGATTTTTAAAGTAGCCTTCCAGAAATCAACAACATTTGCAAGGTGCAAATTAGGGATGCACCGAATTCACTATTTTGGATTCGGCTGAACCCCCGAATCCTTGGCGAAGGATTCGGCCGAATACCGAACCGAACCCTAATTTGCATATGTAAATTAGGGGTGGGAAGGGGAAAACATTTTTAACTTCCTTGTTTTGTGACAAAAAGTCACTCAATTTCTCTCTCCGCCCCTAATTTGCATATATAAATTAGAGTTCGGTTTCGGTTCGGCCGGGCAGAAGGATTCGGCCGAATCCGAATCCTGCTGAAAAAGGCCGAATCCCGGCCGAATCCCGAACCGAATCCTGGATTCGGTGCATCCCTAGTGCAAATTGCCACTAATAGTAAGTGGCAGGTTTATCAATATTTGACATGGAATTTTCCCATATTCTATGAAAAAAACTGTTTAAAAACATGCAAAAGAGAATATATTATAGAATACTTTATACTAGTGATGTGCGAGTCAGGTTTTACCCAACCCACACCCGAGCCTAACCCACCCTCAGTGAACACGCCCGTCTGCGACTTCCGAGTTCCTTTTATAGACCCGCGTCCCCCCGCCAATTACATTACAAAAAGGAGCGGGCGATAAGGCGCACGTCTATAAAAAAAGGAAGCCGGAAGTTGGAAGCCGCCAGTGCAACCGTGGGTATCGGGCTGGCCCGCCCATCACTACTTTATACTAATTATAAAAAATCCGAAAACACTCCACATCAAACCTGTCGAGGTCTTTTAGAAGTCAATGGCAGATGTCCATGAAGATCTTTCTTGACATTTGTGATCTGCACTGGTTTTCGGCCAATAATCTGATAAAGTTGAGTTTTTGCGGCGACAATTCGATAAAATTTCCAGATGATTTGAATTTTTTCGCTCCAACTTTTTTGAGGCAAATGATTGATAAATGAGTTAAATCCCTGGATGAAAGTTAGGTCGACTTTGTTTTAATAAAAAAAATTTAATTAATTTGAGTTTTAGTAAATAACCCCCTAAGAAAAGCATGTTTAACTTGAACATTGATAAATGTGTGCTTAAATAGTCAAAATACGTCCAACCTAGGATAGGGTCTTCTGAGCAGTTTGATACCTGATATGCAAAGGATTACTATGTGGCATGTAGAGATCCCTAAATAAAAATATTGAAGACAAACGTTTTATGGGCAAAGAGAAATGATCAAGAACAATGCGGAATTTAATAACGCCACTAACATAGAACAAATCTCATCAAAGCAATACAACAATAATTATCTTGCGGTGAGATTGGTTGTCAAATCAACTAGTCTTGGCACATGGGGCGTATCTATCTATCTATCTATCTATCTATCTATCTATCTATCTATCTATCTATCTATCATCTATCTTTACATATGTATAGCTCTGTTGGGAATCTGCAGCACTGTAAAACAATACATTTAAAGAGGTGTAGCAATACAATAAAATAATGTCCAAAGAGTCCAAGAATACAATTACAGTCAGATATTGAGCCAAGAGAGAGAGGGTCCCTGCCATGTATAGTCACAGGAGTTAAACCAGACCTTAGTCATCTGTGCTAACAAACCAATTAAATGGTATAGGTATGGGACCTGTTATCCAGAATGCTTAGGACCTGGGATTTTCTGGATAAGGGATCTTTCTGTAACTTTAATCCACTCTTGTACAGTAAGAATAAAGTAACTGTTACAGATTCCTATTTATCAGGGGACGTGGCACAAGCCTAGAGGCAATATAATGTGGTTTATATATGCAATAAGATCACAAAAAAATCAAAAAATGACAGACCCATAATAAAGCTGGTGGCAAAAACATCTGAAGGTATACTATGTGATTCTGTTTAGGATTACTTTATAATTAAATACAGAGAGTCACCATGGCATGTCGATGAAGAACAGGCTTGAGCCAAACCAACCTGTTGAGCTTCTGTCACGTGAGTAAGGGGCAAGGCTGCTTATGTAATAGATATAGATTTTACTAAAGCATTTGATACTGTTCCACAAGACTGATGCAGAAATGAGGGTGCTTGTCCAAGGTTCAATGAGTTAAAAACCCATATTTCCACTGACAGGCCCTGGTTTTGTGTTTCTGTCCCCATGAAAGGTTATTGTCCCCAGAAAGCCTTAGGCTTAAGCTTAGGCACAATATGTAGGAATAGGGACAAGGTCCTTATATACAGTTTATTCAACCGGCTGCACTAGTGACGAGAGGCTGCAAGTGACAATAGGTTTCCACAAATGTGTTAACTTAAAATGTTGCAGATATTTCTCACACCACAGCCAAGTGAGATAAGAGGCCTGAGTTCTTATCTGTCACTTTATATTACAGATATTTGTGGTTGTGGTGGCCACAGGTTCCTGTTTGAGGGGAACGCAAGAACCCCCCTTCCCCCAGATAAATAAGTGTATAAAGCTGCAGGTTGGCTGCACAATGGACTATTGGAATTAAGTTCTCCTGCTTCTCAGGATCTTCCCCTCACTGTGCAGGTAGAGTGACTCTTTTCTCATCTTATTCACTCAGTCTATTCTATACAATTCTCATGCACTATTTGTGTTCATTAACTACAATGTATTATCCCTATCTGCATGACACAGTCATGTCTGGGAGTTCATTGTGAATTGCACATTATTTAGCCCCATAAAGACAGCAACAACGTTTAACATTCGCACAAACCTTTTTTAAAAAAACTTTTTCTAGGTTAAACCTTATGAGATAAACCACTAAGTAACATCCTTTGATGAGTTATTGCTCATCAATTGTGTATATGATTTTGGGGGTCCGGCGGAAGCGGCATCTATATCGCATTGAGCGGAATTGCGCTAGAAATGTAGAATTTCCGGTTTAAAAAATGGAAATTCGGCTTTTTAAGTTACCAGGAGCGGATTTTTGCCGGGTAACTTCTGGGGAGCTGCCGTCTGAGGCAAGGTGCTCATGGCAGAAATGCCTCTGGTTGTTTTTAATGTTGTTTCTCTTTCTGTTTAGCTTTTAGTGCATCAAGAAGACCATGGGACCTTTCACCATATTCCTTGTGTCTCTGTTTTCCTTACTGATCCCGGCTCACTCGGCCCCTGATCCCACCCTGGACTCTCACTGGCAGCTGTGGGCTAAAACTCATCAGAAGACCTATAAGGATGCGGTAAGGACTTGTATAATTGATCTGGAAATACTCAAATCATTTTGCTTAATGATAGCAATACCTCAAAGGAGAAAGAAAGTCAATTTTACTTGGGGGTGCCAAAAGTTAGGCACCCCCATGTGATTGAATGTATTTACCTGAAACCCCGTGGCTGTGCACCTATCAGGAAAAAACTGCACTGGCCACGATTCTTCCAGGGAGTACCATGGAGTGATCCTCTTCCTGCTTCTTCTTTTTTCAAATTTCCAGGACAGATGCAAGCGCAGTACAATGAAATAGCCGACTTTATTAAAGTGCGGCTATTCGCTCCTATGCACATGCGCACCTGCAAGAAGAACCCGGAAGACGATCGCTTGACGGGGCTCACTGGAAGAACCCCCGGAGTGGAGCAGTTTTTTCCTGATAGGAGCACCGGCATCGGGTGTCAGATAAGAAAATGCGATAACACGGGGGTCCCTAACTTTATGCACCCCCAAGTTTGAAAGGACTTTCCTTCTTCTTTAAACATAAAGGGGGTTATTTATAAAAGACCAAAAACCTGGAATTATGAATTCCTACAAAAATGTAGACGGCAAGTAAAGAAATGCAAAAAAATTATTAGACATGTTTAAATAAGACCTAATGCATTTTGTGCCTGTTGGGGCACTTACTCAGCCTATGAGTAAGTGCCCCAATAGACACGAAATTTGTTAGGTCTTATTTCAAACATGTCCTAATACATTTTTTGTATTTTTTTACTTGCCGTCTAGTTTTTTGGAGGAACTCACAATTTCAGGTTTTTGGTCTATTGCATATGCGCCCTTGGACTGGGGCGAACTGTGAGTATGTCCTCCTTCTTTTTCACTTGATTCTAATAATTATATTGACTTTGGTAGTGCTTACACTATTTGAAAGCACCATCTCTCCCCTTCTTTTTGCAGTTCTTATTAATAAAAGGTCAAGTTGTGTTTTACCTGCAAACTTCAAGTTTTTCTATGGTAGTTTCAGTAAAAACTCAAATTTTTCGCGATAAAAAAACCTCTAATTTTCCACGATTTATTATGCCACAAAGCTGCAAAAAGCCCAAATCCAAAAATACTCCAGCTAAAACCTGTCAAGGTCATGTAGAAGTCAATAGCAGAGGTTGTGAAGATGTTTTTAGCCTTCATGATTTCCTGTTTTTTTCAGTGGATTGACTAAAAACTTGATCAATTCGAGGTTTTTTCCCCCCAATAATGTAATCAATTAGAGTATTCAAGTTTTTCCCCACCGATTGCATTCATTCAAGTTTTTTTACATTTGTGTATTTTCATAAATAACATTCAAGTTGTGAATTTATTCACAGTAGAAAAAAAACTCACAAACTCCATCTTTGATAAATAACCACCAAAATGTCAGCTTTCATACCTCCTTGGGTGCAACTTCTTTCTGTGTGCTCCTTTCATTCTTGATCACCTTAAAATCAGGTTGCCACTCACAGTATATGTTTTTTGCTACGGTCACTAGACATCTATTAACCCTTTCACTGACAGCCAATTTAGGTCTCTGGTACTTTTATTGCCAGACAGTCCTAGGACATTTTGTGTGATTTCACTTCAGGGCGGTTCCAGGGTGGGTGTGAAGGGGGAATCTTTTAGTTTATATATAAAAATATATTTAGTTTTGTTTTTCTAAGCAACCTAAGCTTCCAAAATATGCCAGAATGTTTGTGTGATGCCTCTTCTGTTACAAGGTACAGGCATGGGACCTGTTTTCCAAAATGCATGGGACTGAAGTTTTTCAGATAAGGGATCTTTCCATAATTTGGATCTTCATACCTTAAAGGAGAAGTAAACTCCTTATTAAAAAAAAAAAAACCCCTACCCTACATAGACCTCCCTCCCTCCTCCCCCAGCCTAGCTGCTATCCCGGGCAAATTACCCTAATTTTTTACTTACCCCTTGGTGCAGATTCATGGCATCGGAGTTCACGGGTGTCTTCTTCTTCTCTTCGGTCTTCATCGGGAATTAAGTTTCGTATCGGTGCATGCGCAGTTGGAGCAGTCTTCGGGTTTGTGTCAACTGCGCCGAAAGTCATTCAAATTGAATTGAACTCAAATTGAAGACCGAAGAGAAGAAGACGGCACCGTGAACTCCGATGCCGTAAATCTGCCCTGAGGGGTAAGTAGGGGTAAGAATTTCCCCAGGGTAGCAGCTAGGCTGGGAGGGAGGGGGTCTATGTAGGGTAGGGGGTAGGATTTTTTTAATAAGGAGTTTACTTCTTCCTTAAGTCTGTAAGGTCTATGTCATACTAAAGAGTTTAATACATCTACTAAAAATGTATACATTATTTAAACCCAACAGAATTGTTTTGCCTTCAATAAGGATTAATTATATCTTAGTTTGGATCAAGTACACTGTTTTATTATTATTATTATTATTATTATTATTATTATTATTATTGAGAAAAATAAATTTAAACATTTTAAAAAATTTAATTTTTTTGCATAAAATGGAGCCTTTGGGAATGGCCTTCCTGTAATTCAGAGCTTTCTTGATATATCAGACACTAATGTATTTTTTTTTGCACAAAAATACAACTGATTTGGAAAGACGTCTCCTGAATGTGCCAATACCATAGACGTGTAGTTTTATGAAAATGGCTCTATATAGGGGAAACCCCCCAACGGTACACTTCCAAAGCAGCACTCAAAACTTTGCTGACTTTCAATTTCAAGGCCAATGGCTAACTAAATCTTTCTACTCCAAATTACCCATTTGGGTATAGGTTTAAAGCATGGGGCATGTAATGACCGTAAAATGAAAATGGCAGTATTATGTGCCATAAGATCCCACAACGGAACAACGACTGTGCCGCCGGTGCAGAGAGAAACGCCTAACTGAAAAGAATGTCACTTCTACTATGTTCTTGGCTGTTAAAGCTGTTGCCTGCCAGCCCATAGCAGCTATGTGCTTGATACACAAGCCAAACACCCTGCAATATGCATAAGGGGACCACCTCATCTGAAAGATTAGGAACACGGTTACAAAATTCAATCACCAAGGCTGAAAGAATTAGGTTTCACTGCAGCCCAGTAAACTACATTTTGGAACGTTTTTCTGATTTTTCAGATGTTTTTGTCCCCATGCCAAAGAGCTCAATACAGGCGCATCTCCATTAAACAGTGGACGGAGAGCAGTCCAGTAGTAGGAGGTAAGGAGAACCATAGCTCAGAACTTAAGTGATGGAGACAACCACCATTCACATACCTACAGAACTGTTTAGCTTGGTCCAATACGTTGGACCCACTCTGAACCAGTGACAGCTAAATGTTTTCCAATGGCAAAGAATATGCAGCCCTGCTGGGATCCAGTTTACACATTATGCCTAAACATTAAGCAGTATGGACAATGATCCTTGCAACCATGCAGTGGTCTTTATAACAGACTGGAATATAATAACATGTAATATCATACAAGCATTTCAGTAATGATAGGTAGCATGAATTTATTTTACAGATAGGTTGACAATAAATCTGCCTTTTGTTTTTTTTACCTAAGTAACTAGAGAGTAGTATACATTTTATATTCAAAGAGGCAGAAGAGCAAAGAAAATAAGATGCAAATAGACAACATAACCAAAGTTATCAGAGGTGCAAACATTGAAATATATGATACGTGGTTACTTGACCTGGAGCAAACTTTGCACAGCTTACCATTCCCATTACCCAATATGTTTTTTTTTTTTTTTTGTTTTTTTTTTAATGTTTTTATTGAAATTTTATAACAAACAAAGAAAATAAAATACAAAGGAATTCGGAAATATAAAAGAGATTGGTGGACAGAGTCCAGTGGCAGCATAATAGGAATACACACACACAACATTTGAAAGATAGATTACCCTAGAACGGGCAATTGTGAGGAAAGGTAAACATGTTATGATACAACGTTATATCTCACACACTTGACTTAATGCAGACAACTAGTGAGAGCTGGTCCTTATCATCTGGTTAGTGCGGTGACTCCCGGGGGGTGTTCGTGGACGTTGGTCCTGTGTTCGTAAGGCAGTTTGGAAATATTGGTCGGTTTCACGAACAATAGCATTATTAAGTAATAGTTCCGTGTCATACCATGTAGTATATCTAAATGTATATATAGTCAAGTGTTTGGTTTGAGTAGGGAGTGATTGAATGTAACTCATCCATACCGAAAAAAATTTGTCAGTGTATCGTTCTTTGTCCGTAGTGGATTCTAGCCAGTCCATGTGGAAGATGTAATGAAGTTTTTGTTTAACCAGAGATAGTGGGGGTGTCGACGGGGAAAGCCAATGGTGTAGAATAGTTTTCCGAGTTGCAGCCATTAGCCTTTCTGCCAGCTGCCTTTAAGATCGTGAAAGTTTCAATTGTGGAGGGGGTACCCCAAAAATCGCCCAGGTTGGAGTAAAATTATTTGTTAGCTGAGTAAGAGATTTCCAGTATATCTGAACTTCCCCCCATAATTGTTGAATATTGGGACATAGCCAAAGACAATGCATAAGATCAGCTTGGGGTTGATGACATCTCAAACAGTTATCCGAGTTTAAAGTACCTATATGATGCCGTCGAAGTGGAGTAAGGTAAGAGCCATGCAATATCTGCAGGGCCATTTCTTGATATTTGCTAACCGAGATAGCTTGCATTGCTTTTGTGTGATATTGAAGTATTTGAGAGGCCTCAGTATTTGGGAGTACAGAAGTCCATCTGAGTAAGAACGTGTCTGGTGTTTCAGTAGATAATGGGGTCCTAAGGAAGCGATAAATTTGAGAGACATTTCTAACTGTATGAGATCTAGGCCACAATAGGTTTAATGGGTTATCTTTATCTGTCATGGAAAGATGTCGCATCACCGTCGTGGCATAGTGAACAATTTGAATCATCAGCATAGGATCATCGGCCAGAAACGGGTATTTCTGAAGAAACTTGTCTTTAGGCAACACCGTGAAGGTGTCATCGACTATATCTTTGACAATTTTCAAATTTTGGGCATGCCATTCCATTAGGGTTTTGTTACGGTTCCCCATCGGAAATGCCGGATTATCAAGCCAGGACAGATAAGTGGAATAACCGGGTGTCAATTTGAATTTACGTCGAACCGAGTTCCATGCCTTATAAGTATCTATAAACAAGGGGTGTTCTCGCATGTCTTGTGGAATATCCTTTAATGGAGAATGTAGGAGGGAGTTAAGAGATAAGCCTCCTGTTAAAAGTTGATCAAGTTCCGTTGAGGCATATAGATTTCTATGATATATCCAGTCCCCAACATAGCGCAATAGTGCCGCCCCATTGTATTCCCGAATATTTGGAAAGTTAACCCCACCCAAGCTTTTGGTCTGCTGTAATTTGAAGAGGCTTATTCTTGGACGTTTCCGTCTCCAAATAAAGGAACGAAACATTTTAAGTAATCTGTTATAGTCGGAAGGTTTTATACTGTACGGTAACATTTGTAAGTGATAAAGCAATTTAGGAAACAGGATCATTTTGATTAGATGAATTCTCCCCAAAAAGGTCAGATTTAGTGAGTCCCATTTGTTTAGATCTTGTTGAATGTTGTCAATAGTATATCTAATATTGAGTGAGTAAATGTCGGCATGGTTTTTCGCCAATTTAATACCCAGGTACGTTATGTAAGAACGCGCCCTCTTAAAGGGGAACTTAGCATTCCTAGTAGTTGTAACCCCGGGGCCTCCAAGTTCCAAAGCTTCAGATTTATTGAGATTTATCCGGAAGCCTGCAAAAGTGCTGAAAGTTTGTATAGTATCCAAAATCGTATCTAGTTCTACATGAGGCTGATGGATAAACAACAAGATATCATCCGCAAAGGCTGTTATTTTATGTCTGATGTGTCCAAGTGGTATGCCTGCGAATGTATCATTTAAAAGTAGATGTTTGATTAAGGGGTCTAATGCGATGTTGAATAATAAAGGCCATAAAGGACAACCCTGTCTAGTCCCCTGTTGAATTTCAAATGACTCCGAGTTGAATCCGTTAACTGTTATGAAAGTTTGAGGGGCATCATACAGTGTTTTAAATAAATTGAGCATATGAATTCCAAAGTGTTGGAATTTTAAAAGCCTACGAATATGTGCGTGAGAGATCCGATCAAAGGCCTTGTCAGCATCTAAATTAAGCAACATACCCTGTCTCCTTTTTTCTAGATTACAGTGGTAGATAGTGGCGATAGCCTGTCTGATAGCCCGAACCGGATGTCTATCCCTAAGGAAGCCTATCTGATTGGAGGTAAGTACACGGGGAAGAATGTTCTGTAATCGATTAGCCATTAACTTTGTAATAATCTTGAGATCCTGATTCAATAACGATATTGGTCTATAGGAAGATGGATCAGTAGGATCCTTGCCCTCCTTATGCAGTAAAATAATTCTGGCATCAGCCGCTTTGTCCCAGAGAGGGTTACCTAGTAAGACATTATTGTATAGTGAGGTAAGTAATGGAGCCGTTTCCGGCAATAACAGTTTATAATACCCAATATGTTTAACAATATAAATAGCCCCTTATAATTCACAGGAGGAGGAACGTGTAAGACAGACCATCTGGGAGGAGACACTGAAATTTATCACAGTCCATAACTTGGAATATTCCTTGGGACTCCACACTTATGATGTTGGGATGAACCATCTGGGAGATATGGTAAGAACTCCATCCTTCTATACAGGGCCGCCATCAGAAATCACAGGGCCCCATACAACAAAATTTCCTGGGCCCCATGGGATGCACCAACCACAAGCCCCACCTATAGGTCCACCCTCCCCACCCCACAGGTTCACTCCCCACCACACAGTAAAAAAGAAAAACATTGGTGGCTAGGGTTCCCAAATGTTAATAAAAAAAAAAAAAATATTGGTGGTCGGGGCCCCCCATTAAAAAAAACATTTGTGGTCAGGGCCCCCCATTAAAAAATATTGGTGGCTAGGACCCCACATTGGAAAAAATTGGTGGCCAGCCCCACCCCACCATGTTATAAGAAAATTGGTGGCCATGCCCCCCACGTTATAAGAAAATTGGTGGCCAGTGCCCCCCTAAAACGTTCATGTAAAAAAACTTTCCCCCCCCCCAGCAGTTTAAAAACAAATTGGTGCCCAGGGCCCCTCCACACAACAGGGACCATAAAGGGTTACCTTTAGGGGGGCCCTGCCATGTTGCACTTACTTCATTAATGTGGCCCACCTGCTGTAAGTGAGCTGCCATCTACAGAAGGGAGGAGGGGAGCACAGGTGGCTGCATCCTCTTCCAGTGACAGCATTTTCTTTCCTTATTGGTCACAGAATTTCAAGTCCCGGTAAAGCTGCATGGTGATTGGATGAGCTGGAGGGGAAATTCAAACCTCAGCTATCCAATCCCTGAGCAGCTCAACTGGGACTTAAACTCTGTGACCAATAAGGGAAAGTAATGGACAGAAGATCCCTCCCCCTGTGCTCCTGTGCTACCTTCCTGAAGTCGGCAGCTCTCAGAAAGCAGGGGGCCTGGCTTATCTGGGGCCCCTTACAACTCTCTCCCCTGTCCCCCCCCGATGGCGGCCCTGCTTCTATACAAAGAATAGAACAGAAAGAATGTATATTACAGAAGTGTATCACTGGGACTGTGTAAAATGGCGATATTGTTATTATGTGCCAGACAGGTGAGGAGGTGGCTGCAACAATGACAGGTTACTCCGATTTGGTGATCCATTGGCCAACATGACTGAAGTACCAAAAGAGTTATTAGAAGCTCCGATACCGGCATCCATAGACTGGAGAACCAAAGGTTGTGTTACCGAAGTTAGAAATCAGGTATGTGTATGTGTGTGTATATATGTGTATATTTTATTATTATATTGAGAGCCCAAGACAGTGACACAAATGTGAGATACCATGGGGGAAAGGGCGAAGTGGCTAATGCTGGTCGAAAATTCGCCAGCGTGACGTCATTTCGGCACTTCACCAATTTACTAACGGAAGCTGGCGTAAAATCGCTGGTGTAATTTCACCAAGGAGATAGACTCTGGCGCAATTTCACACTCTAACGCCAGGTGAATTTTCGGTCTGGCGAAAGAGCGTTACTACGCACCTCAGACCAGGCGAAGTGCAATAGAGTAGATAGGAGTTCCTCAAAAAAAAGTTGACATTTTTTCCAAGTCCCAAAAAATGTGTTTTTTCCTATTTAAAGGGTGATAGACTCAAAAAGATTGTTAATTTTTTTCTGGGGTACCCTCCTTCCCCCATACATTTGCTAATATATGGCACCTAAACTATACTGTGGGCACATGTGTAGGGCATTATAACAACTTTATATAATTGTATTAAGGTTCCCTGGCCTTGTGTAATGTAATGTATTTACTGCAGCATATACGGCCATTGTACTTTAACAGCACACTGTATGCTAATAAACCAACACTAGCGTTACTTCGAACTGCTGAGCGTAATTTCACTGGCTTAATTTCGTTCGGTACCATGTGTGTAACTTTGGATCTTTGTGAATTAGCGTTGTCCAGGCAAATTTACGCCTAGTGAAGTGTTACAATGTGCGCGAAGCCAGCGATGGCGAATTTTCGCCGGTTAGTGAATTTGCCCCTATGTGTGCATGAGTACAGACAAACACCTATTTTACATTTCCCACGGGACCAAACTTAATATGGGAATTGAGAATCCATGAAATAAAACTTAAAATGTGGTAAAAGTCACATTCAAAAGGAAAACAGAGTATTTAAGTGAAGTGGGGCAAAAATTAGATAAAAAGTGGGAAAACATAATTAAAATCCAGGAAATGCCCCCACTAAAATGCATTTTTTTTTTTACTTGAGAGCCACGTTCAGATTTAAAAAGAGTTTGGGAGTGATGCAAATATGAATAATGTTCCCTTGTGGTGAAAAATAACGGTTGTGATTGACTATTTGGTAGACTCTATGGGGCAAATTCACTAAGATGCAACTTCGCCGCACTTCGCCGCACTTCGGCACACTTCGCCAGACGTATTTTCGCCAGCGCTCCGCAAATTCACTAAAATCCGAAGTTGCGCACAGGGGTAGCGTAAGTTTTCGAAGTTGCGCTAGCGTTAATTCGCCAAGCGAAGCGAAGTTTCGCTAGCGATGGTTCATTTACACGTATCACCACTTCAAATGCCTAGAAAACCTTCAAATCAGCAAATAAAAATGTTATTTTGCCCTACACATGTGCCCACTGTCTAGGTAAGTTGCCATGAGTCAGGAAATGTAGGGGGGAAGGAGGGGAGCCCCAAAAATATTTTCGATCTTTTTCAGCCTATCACCCATCATGTAGAAAACACGCCAGCGTTTTTTGGGACTTAGAAAAAATTTTGACTTTTCTTGAAACAATCCCTATCTACTCTATTGCGCTTCGCCAGGTCTGAGGTGGCGAAGGAAGTCTAGCGTGAAAGGTAGCGCTCAGTACACTGCGCAAGTTAGTGAATTTGCTTTGTTACGTCGCTAGCGAAAATTCGCCTGGCGTAAGGGTGCGAAGTAACACTAGCGAAATTACGCCATCGTTCGTTAGTGAATTTGCGCACTATGAAAAATGCCAAACGCTAGCGAATTAACGCTAGCGTTTGGCGCTTCGGCGCTTAGTGAATTTGCGCCTATGTAGACTGTTAGCCTACAGGAGACTCTGTTTGGCAGTACATTTGGTTTTTATACAACCAAAACTTGCCCCTGGAATTCAAAAATATGCACCTGCTGTGAGGCCACTGGAAGCAACATCCAAAGGGTTGGTGAGTAACATGTTGTTCCTAAGCCACTGGTTGGGGATCACTGTATCAGAGCAGGAAGGGAGTGTAAAAAGTAAAATCCAGGAAAAAGTTAAATGGAGGGACGTATGGAGACAGTGCTTTATAGGGAGCTGCTTGTGTAACATCACAGGATGTAAATCATGGGACAAAGTGCACAAAACAGGGCACTTGTCAATCAGTTTTTGAATCTTGTCCCCTGAGTCCATAATTGAGGCCCCTTTTAATTTTGATATTCTGCATTTGTATGGAATTTCCAGAACCTTCATACAACTGTAGATAATAATCAGAATATTTATCTTAAATAAAAAAGGTGCCAGAATAAGTTACCCTGGCGCATCTGCAGTATTGAGCCCCAGGAGCAGGAAAAGTAGGTCTCCAGCCTGGCTCAAATATCTCTCAACAACAGTCCACTCAATTAGGGGTATTTTCCTTATAGTATTTAAGAAAAGTTATGGTATAAAGTGCAATACCCCATCACCAGACATGGCAGGGGAACCCAAAACTCTGCCCCATTTAACTTGAAGCTGAAGGTACCAGGTATGTTTAATAAGTTCTGCTGCATCCAGTGCAGAATGCCATAGGTTGACTTTACATCCAGTTGCTTGCTTGATGATTGCCAAGACCTCAGTACTATTGTGTTCTTTCTACTTGACCTAATATTTTTCACGCACTTAGAGGGATACTGTCATGGGAAAACATGTTTTTTTTCAAAACACATCAGTTAATAGTGCTGTTCAAGCATAATTCTGCACTGATATACATTTTTTAAAAGAGCAAACTGATTTTTTTATATTTAATTTTGAAATCTGACGTGGGGCTAGACATATTGTCAGTTTCCCAGTTGCCTCTAGTCACGTGGCATAAGCTCTGATAAACTGATAAACTTCAGTCACTCTTTACTGCTGCGCTGCAAGTTGGAATGATATCATCCCCCCCCTCAGCAGCCCATCAGTAGAACAATGGGAAGATAACCAGATAACAGCTTTCTGGTAGATATAAGAACAGCGCTCAATAGTAAAAATCCAGGTCCCGCTGAGAAACATTTAGTTACATTGAGTAGGAGAAACAACAGCCTGCCAGAAAGCAGTTCCATCCTAAAGTGCTGGCTCTTTCTGAAAGCGCATGACCAGGCAAAATGACCTACACACCAATATTACAACTAAAAAATATATATTGGGTTGTTCAGGAATGAAATTTTACATGGTAGAGTGAATTATTTGCAATGTAAACAGTGTCATTTAGAAATAAAAACAACACCATAGAAATCATGACAGAATCGCTTTAAGGACCCATCTTGAACTCATCTGTTCGAGTCTACAGGAATACTTATTGGCAGGAGCTTGGGAATTGTTAAAGGCTGCTATACTTGCCCTCAAAATGGCTGTTATGTACTGTGCTGTTAGTATTTGCCCTTTAATATAACTACATAATTGTCATTATCAAAGAGAAACTGAAATAAACCATTAATAGTGCAGCACTAAGAGATATTTTTTTAACCACTCTACTTTTGTCTATTAATAAAGTCTATATTACTAACAATGTTTGCAGAGAGATGCCTTTTAACTCTCTTGGCTCTGGAATGCCAATGGAAAAGGAAAACGGGCAGACTGGTCATATTCAGCCCACAGGAACTGGTGGATTGTTCGGACACTGTAGGAAACAACGGCTGTAATGGGGGAACCTGTGAGAATTCCTTCAAATACATGAATAAATATGGATTTATGGAGGAATCCAATTACCCATACAAAGGAAAGGTAATAACTTTACAGTGGTGAAGATCCATCCTAACCATAAATGAACAAACTGCTGCTAGAATTACATTGCTGACTAGTATCTAACTACCACTCTAATCAGTTAAAGGAGAACTAAACCCTAGAACCCAATATGGCTAGAAATGTCATATTTTATATGCTGAAGTTACTGCACCAGCCTAAAGGCACCAGCATCTTTATAACAGTTATGATTCAGCCTTTCAAAGTTGTAGACAGGAGCTTGGATTTTGTGAGAAGTGTCTGTGACACTGCACATGCTCAGTGTGCTCTGGGCAACTGTTGAAAATCAAGCTTAGGGTCTTGTTGCAAATCGTCAAGCAGAAAATGAGCATTGCCTGTAATTGAAGCTGATTCTACAGGGCTGATCTATATCACTAATCAGCTACTGCTTTGGGCTGGGGCAGAACTCTGATAGTCTAATTGCAGGGAAAACATCCATATACTTCTGCCTAGTTAAATAGGATCGATGAGAGTCAGTTGTTTTCTTTATTCCCCCACCAGGAAGGAAAGTGCAAAAAGAACAAGCCAGTTGGAGTAGTAAAGAATGCCTACAGAATACCTGCTGGCAATGAGAATCTACTGATGAAAGTTATGGGAATATTAGGACCCACGTCTGTCGCTATTCATGCCAGATGTGAAGGGTTCCGTATGTACAAGTCAGGTGGGTATCAGAGCCTGTGTGATGTTGTAGAACTGGCTTGCACAGCTTTTAGCAGTTCCACCATTGTGAAATACAACTCCCAGATGGACATGGAGATATAACATCATCAGGACTTTTCTACCTGTGTATCGGGGCAGAAGTATTTGTGTAGCAATTGATGCACATCAGTTCCATCTCAGTGGAACAGGCAGTGTCATCTCCCTACTCCAAACTGACATCTCTGTAAAGTGTTATGTGTTACATAGTTACATAGTTAAATTGGGTTGAAAAAAGACAAAGTCCATCAAGTTCAACCCCTTGCCATGGTGCCATGTCTGCATTTATATATCCATTGCCAGTAAAATACAATTACACGGCACACCAATAAGTTATGCTCACTTTTACATTGTGGTGAATTTCTGCCCTTTTCCTTGACAGGTGTTTATTACGATCCATATTGCAAGACCAAATTAAACCATGCTGTGCTTGTGGTTGGATATGGTGCAGAGAATGGCAAGGACTATTGGCTGGTTAAGAACAGGTAAGATATATGGGAAACTAAAGTGGCAGTAGAGATTTGCAAGAAAGAGGCCCCTGTATAAATCTTGCTTATTCTTGTACTTTCATCCAACCAACAACAGTTGGTGAGGCTGTAGATGAGGCTCAGACACTCCTTCCCTACCCTTCTATAGGACACAGGTTGTCCTTTACACTATGTGCTGAATTTGGGGAAAGGGAAGGTGGTGGTTGCTATGGTTGGTGACGACAAAAGCAGAGATCAGTCTTGGTAGAAGTCTTGCCCTGAAGGTCCAAGTAAAGATATGGGTCCCACTGGAGCAGGGAATACTGCCAACTAACTGACCCCCCTAGTTTGCTCAATTATATCTCTGCAACTGTATAACTCTCTAACTTAGGGTTGCCACCTGGACAGCACGGCTTTTGGAAGGGTTGCCCGGTTTGAAAGTTCCTGTTTGTAATTTCAAATTAGGAAATGCGTACAGGACACTGAAGTGAATGACATGTCTGATTGGCACGTTATCAGTCCTGCCCCTGACATCAACAACCCGCCTCCCCACATTATCCACCCCCCTAACATCACTGGCCCGCCCCCTATATCACCGGAACGCCCCCTGCCCGTTTTCGGGAAAAAAAAAAAAGTGTCAGCCCTACTCAAAGAGCCATTCAAAGGAGAAAAGGCTCAGGTTACACAGCAGATAAGCTCTGTCTGTCTAATGGTGTTATCTGTTATCCATTAGTTAACCTGTGCCATATAGCCGTTTTTCAATTTCCGCCATTGCTCCACAGCAGCTCGTTTATATGAACTATAGTAGTGTTTCTAAAGCAAACAGATCAGTATTACCAGTACAGGGCAACAGTACATGATATTTTCATTAATTTAAAACACTTAGGGGCCGATTCACTAACTTCGAGTGAAGGATTCGAAGTAAAAAAACTTTGAATTTCGAAGTGTTTTTTGGGCTACTTCGACCATTGAATGGGCTACTACGACCTTCAACTACGACTTCGAATTGAACTATTCGAACTTAAAATCGTTCGACCATTCGACCATTCGATAGTCGAAGTACTGTCTCTTTAAGAAAAAACTTTGATCCCCTAGTTCGCCATCTAAAAGCTACCGAACTCAATGTTAGCCTATGGGGAAGGTCCCCATAGGCTTGGCTAACTTTTTTTGATCGAAGGATATTCCTTCGATCGTTGGATTAAAATCCTTTGAATCGTCGATTCAAAGGATTTTATCGTTCGATTCGAAGGATTTTATCGTTCGATCGAAGGAATAGTCCTTCGATCGTTCGATCACACTATTTGCGTTAAAATCCTTCGACTTCGATATTCGAAGTTGAAGGATTTTAATTCCCAGTCAAATATCGAGGGTTAATTAACCCTCGATATTTGACCCTTTGTGAATCGGCCCCTTAAATTTTTTGGTGTTACTGTTCCTTTAACCTTCTTCCTTTCCCATGGGTGATATATTCATTTAAAACAACAAGAAGTAAATTTAAAACCAAAATGCTAATTTTCAATATTGACAATTTATTTTCCATTTTAGAAGTGAGAATCTTTTTGTCTTTTCCAGCTGGGGAGTCGGCTATGGAGACAAGGGAAATATAAAAATGGCTCGAAATCACAAGAACAACTGCGGCATTGCCACGGATGCCATCTATCCAACCGTGTGAAGGCCTGGTCCTGTCCCAATAACTAGGGCAATGGGTTTTATGGTAAATAAGACACTAGCAGCCAGATAGTTGCGAATATACCAAGCTGGAGAGCTGTTAAAACGCAAAATAAATTTGAAAGAACCCACAAAGAATAAAATGAAGACCAATGGCAAATTGTCTCAGAATAGCAATGTCTACATCATACCAAAAATTCATTTAAAGGTACCATACTGCTTTATTCTAACATTTTTCACCCCCCAGTGTTTGTACCTTTCATTCTCCTTTAAATGACAAGGAAATTCTGAAATAGAATAAGGCTAGAAATGCTGTATTTTGTATACTAAACATAAACATGAACTTACTGCACCACAAGCCTAATTAAACAAATGATTTATGCTTTCAAAGTTGGCCACATGGAGCTGTCATCTTGTAACTTTGTTAAACATTGTTGCAAGACCAAGACTATGCACATGCTCAGTGTGGTCTGGGCTGTTTAGGGATTGTCATAAATTATCAAAACAGCACAATTCAAATAATATCTGCCAGAAGCCGATATAGCAAGACTGATTAATAATCAGAATATACAGACTGTACTGGGTTCTGTGTTACCATGTCATCTAATGTGGATTTTATAGATTTTGTATTGTTTAATACAAACTTTCTCCAACTCTGCAGAACCAGTGGCTGCAGCAAAATAATCCTCCATTGGCATTAATATGTCTTTTCTAATAGGAATCTGACTAGGACTCTATTGTGCATGCAGACTGATACTATTTTATGAATGACCACACAGTTTTATGGCCAGGCAAAATACAGCACAATAAACTGTTTCTTTATAAAATGTTAAGCCTGGGAAGCTTACCAGTTATGCCAAGTCCATAATCTGAAATTCGTGGATAGCCTCTGTTATCCAACAAAATATTTGAAGTCTTTAAATCTCTGCAAAAAAATCAAATAAAATAATGCCAGAGAAAGTACAAATAAGCAGTGCATTAAATATCAGCAAGTCGGATCCCATTCCTGTATATTCCAGTAGATGTTTAATTAAACAGTAAGGGTATTATTTATCAAAGTCTGAATTTATCTCAATTTTTTCGGGAAAAAACTCAGACCAAATCCGCATGGGTCTTTTTCGACTTTTTCGTTATTAAACTTTTCCAAAAATTTTGTTTGCTGGAAAAAAACCGAAAAAATCGTGATTTTTTTTCCTGTATTTTCCACTCAAAAACTCAGATGTTTTCAGATTTTTGCCTGAAAACCCTGAAACCTTCGGGTTATTGAACTAAACCCAGCGCAGAGCAAAAAATCTTTGCGACTTCTCCCATTGACTTATATGCAACTTCGGCAGGTCTGAGATGCAGATTTTCGGATTCTGACTTTTTCATCCTCTGGGTATAATAAATCACTAAAAATTCACGTTATTTTTGTTCACTAACAATTTGGATTTTATACAAAAAAAACTTGAATTTTTCGGGTTTTTGCCCTTCACAGTTCAGTAAATAACCCCCTAAGTAATAGGCTGCTCAGGACTGGCTGTGGGTTTTGCCAACCAGGAATAGAGCTTTTTCCTTCTTCACCAATTTCATTATCCTCTTTTCTGTCTTAATACTGAAACATAAAGCATACGATTATGATCTGACATGGGTGAAATTATATTTTAAGAAGGAGAGATATGATGTGATGACTTAATTCTTTTAACCAATGTTGGCATGCCATGGTTGCCATGGGTTAGTGCCAAAGTAAAAATGTGGCCAGAGCTATAAAAGAAGCCCCAGTTTGTGCCTGCTATTATGTATTGTCTAAAGACAGCTCTAAAGAAGGCTTTGAAAGAACTTATTGTTATACTGTATATAATAATAGACCAGGTATTTCAGTCTTCTCTTGCTTTATAGCAGATAGTCGCTCATAGGGGCACTGAACAGGGGCCAAAACTATTTTCTTATCATCTTCCAAACTTACTCTTCAGCAGCATTAGGATCCAATGGATTCTTTGGTATGGCCTTTATGGCCACCCTCTTCCTTGTATGTTTGTGCTCAGCCAGAAACACCTGGAATAAATAAAGAGGTACCTTAAGTAACCCTGATCTTCATTCATTCCTTGTTATGCTTTATGTTATGGTCTTCCCAAAGCCCAAAAGTACCTTTCCAAAACCTCCTGGTCCCAGCACATTAAGGAGGGGAAAAGTCTTCACCACTTGACTTTGATATGGAAGGCCTTCTACCTCTGGCCATCTAAAGAAGAAAACAAAACAATGTTACTTGGAATTGTTCGGCTGGTAACTCTATTGAGTGCATCAAAATACACAAATTAACTTGAAATAAATTGTTCCATGGCAGTTACTCATAGCAAGCAATTTGAGCCTTCCAAGCCTAAAAAAGCTTGATTACTGAAAGCAATAGCTTCAGGGTAGAGTGTGTTAAAATGAAGGATTGCCTGCTGATCCACCACTGGGTCACTCTTATTATAGCACTGTAGCTCGTTCCCCATAACATGCTCTAAATCATAATAAGTGAACTTATCGAACTTTGATTTCCTGAGCAAGTTGGGTCCTGTATCGGGTTTGTAACATTTGCGATAGCTTGAAATGCCTTTTAAAGTCAATCAGAAATAAATGTAAAAACAACATATTAGCACCACAGCAGTAGGTGACCATGTAACCAGAGAAAACGTATTATTATATCTGTGCAGCACAGTATAATCATGTATACAAGTCTGTGAGTGTAAACACAAAGTTCAATTATTCTGCAAGGAATTTAGTAGGGATGCACCGAATCCAGGTTTCGGTTCGGGATTCGGCCAGGATTCGGCCTTTTTCAGCAGGATTCGGATTCCGCCAAATCCTTCTGCCCGGCCGAACCGAATCTGAATCCTAATTTGCATATGCAAATTAGGGGCAGGGAGGGAAATTGCGTGACTTTTTGTCAGAAAACAAGGAAGTAAAAAATGTTTTCCCCTTCCCACCCCTAATTTGCATATGCAAATTAGGTTTCGGATTCGGTTCGGTATTCGGCCGAATCCTTCATGCAGGATTCGGGGGTTCGGCCGAATCCAAAAAAGTGGATTCGGTGCATCCCTAGAATTTAGCAAACAGATTTAGCTCTATGGATATTGAATGTTGCTTGCACATTTCAGTAAACCCCCCCTCCATGCCAACAAACAATATGTCACCTGAAAATGTCTCGCTTCTTTCGTCTACTTGAAACTTTACTCTTCGTCGTTTAGTATCACTTGGTAAACTGGGATCTATAAAGCGTGAGTCATCTGAGGTTATTCCATCACTGGAATCCTGGAGATAAAATATAATATATAATTTGGAAGAAATTAAGTGTAATATACTCAGATATACAGAATAATGTGTCTCTGAACTTACCTCCTCTTGACACTGCCTCGACTCTGGTTCTGTTCTAATTAGTATCTCTGGAGGTTCCACTAGTGTTAATTCTAGACTCCTCACTTCAACCTTTATAGACACAGGTGGTTCCACATCACTTGAACCACTGGAAGAATATTTTTCACTGGACTCCTGTAAATATATTAAATCATAATTTAAAATTAGCAATTAGTATTCCATGGGAATACTATGGTCAAATTGGTACTTCCAGCTGCAAAAAGACATGGAAGCTATTTACTTGGTAGTCAAAATGTAGCCAAACATATGTAACAAAAATAAACATGTGCTAAAATAACATTTAGGGGCAGATGTGAGTTTAGAGCTTAATAAATAAAAATTCACCCACATTCTTTTCATTCTAGGGCATTTTTAGAATCATATTCATAAAATGATACGTTCTAACATTCACCCGTAGGGGTATATTTATTAAAGAGTGAAGTTAGAGGTCACCACAGTTCTCTAGAGTGAAATTACGGCACTTTCCATTCATTTATATTGAATTTTGAAAGGCATACTTATCAAAGGATGAACTTTCACTTTCACCCTTTTAAAAAATACCATAGATATGAATGGAGAGAGGCGGAATTTGACTGTGGCGATCTCTTACTTCACGCTTTGATAAATACTGTATACCCCTTAGAGTTTATTTTATAAGGCTTCCATAAATAATATTTCCAGCTGTGTTCTTTAACAACCCATGCACTATTCTGCCAGATTATAAATAGTTTTCAAGCTTGGTTTAGGGAAGACTACTGAGCACTATTGTGAAATGATACTATATCATTTAGGAGCAGATTTATTAAGGGTCAAAGTAAAAATTTGAATTTCGAGGGAATTTTAGTATATTCCAGCTAGGGAATAGTCCAAATTCGAATATTGAAATTTATCATGTACTGTCTCTTTAAAAACTCAACTTCAACTATTCGCCATCTAAAATCTGCCGAATTGCTGTTTTAGGCTATGGGGGACCTCCTAGACCCTATTTGGAGTCATTTGGTGTTTTTTTTTGGAATTTTTGAATTCGATCAAATGTGATCCGAATTTGAATCGAACAATTGAATACAGCCTATTCACTAGTAGTTAAAAAATTAGATTTTTTTTATTACATTTCGATTGCTCATTTTTTATTCGAATTTCGAGATGATGGGAGTTTAAAAAAACTCCCATCACCTCGAAATTTGACCCTTGATAAATCTGCCCCTTAGTTTAGAAACTTTTTTTTCTAAAACAATTTCATGAAGAAAGGTTTGCACTCCATTTGATAATAGATATATACTGTACAATTCACAATACGTGCAGAAGTAGAATCCACAATACTTAGAAGGCTGAATCTCTACAATTTCCTCTTCCTCTATATCTGCACTTTTCTCTTCCTGCATGGGGAACAAAACAATTGTACAAAGAGTAATATAATGCAAAATTGTGGTTAGATTAAGAAATACCCAAATTTGAAAATGAGAAAAACTGATTATCAAGGTATAATACAGAAGGCCAACTCAGAAGACTTAGAAGGCTGAGCCTACCAGCATCTTCATCTACAATTTCCTCTTCCTGCATGAGGGGGATAAAAAGATTATATGAGTTCACTGAATAGTATTGGGTAATCTTGTGATTAAACTGAAAAATACCATTAATGGCAAAGAAAAACTGATCTATCAAGGTATAATACTTACAGAACGCCAACTCAGTAGACTTAAAAGGCTGCACCTATCAGCCTCTGGAACTGTAGTTTCCTCTTCCTGCACAGGGAATAAAAGAGATTGTATGAATAGAATGAATACGATTAGGTAACATTGTGTTTAGACCAAGAAATAACATCAAGTGGAACAGAAAAACTGATATATCAAGGTATAATACTTACAGAAGGCCAACTCAGTAGACTTAAAAGGCTGCACCTATCTGCCTCTGGATCTGTAGTTTCCTCTTCCTGCACAGGGAATAAAAGCGATTGTATGAGTAGCATGAATATTATTAGCTAACATTGTGTTAAGGTTGAGGTATAACATCAAGAAAAAGAGAACTGATAAAAATAACTGCAATACTTACAGAAGGCCAACTCAGAAGACTTAGAATACTAAGTCTATCAGCCTCTTTAACTGGTTTCCTCTTCCTGCACGGGGAATAAAAAAAGAGTAGAATGAATATTATTAGGTAACTATGTTTAGGCTGAGATATAACATGAAGTGAAACAGAAAAAACGCATACATCAAAGTGTAATACTTACAGAAGGCCAACTCAGAATACTTAGAAGACTAAGTCTATCAGCCTCTTTATCTGGATCTGCAATTTCTGCTTCCTGCATGGGCAATTAAAAAAAAATTGTATGGGTAGAATGAATAGGTGGTAGCCTTCATTGCTACTATGAAAACATTTTACGGCAAAATTGGAACCTATATCAATAGTGATGGGCGAATTTATTCCCGCGTTTCGCCGCCGGCGAATACATTCTCAAAACTGCTGTGAAAATTTGCAGTGGTGTAAAAAAAAAAAAAACGGACGCCGGCATCAAAAACGGACGCCGGCATCAAAAATGAGACGCCAATGCCGTTTCGTGAATTTTGCAAGAAATTCACGAATTTTTCTGCGAAGCAAAACTCCCCCAAATTCGCCCATCACTATATATCAAGGCATAATATTACAGAAGACCAATTCAGGAAAAACAAAAGGCTAAACCTATCAGGCTCTATATCTATAGTGTCTTCCTCTTGCATGGGAAATCATAATGATTCATTTCTATGCTGCTTTCCAATATGCATTGATTGAAATATTGGAAAGAAATAACTTTAATCAAAAGCAGCGTTTGTGTGTCCCTTCCTGCACTGCTAGTTCTAATTTTTGAAACAATGTAGTGCCAGCCAGTTCTTCTCCATCCAAGACAGATAGGTTACCCAGCTTCTGCTACGTTGTTTCACAAGTCTGACTTGAGATTCAAAAGATAAATAAATGCTGTTCTCAATAGCACTTTCATAGCACTTTAGCTTTTTGCTTCAAAGAACTTTGCATTCAAAATTTGTGAAAATCGAAATTTTTATAGGTTTAAAACCTTATATTTAAAATGTCCTAGCGAAGTGTTTACTACGAATAAAAAGTCATAACAGATATATCAATATAATGCTTACATCTGACCAGTTAAGCTGACTTAAAAGGCTGAATCTGTCAGTGTTATCTCTGGTCTCTGCAACAGCATTTTCCTCTTCATGTATCACTACAGGAGAGGCATCTTCAGGACATTCTGGATATGTTATAGTATCTGTAAAGCACAAGCAAAGGGATATAATCAACTATTATACTATTTGACACCCATAACTAAATTATTTAGAGCCTGATCCTATTTCTGGGTGGCTCTGTTATGAACCAAGAAGAGTTAAAATTTCATCAGATTAAAAACTGTTATTTAATATGAAAAGTTTGGGGACCCTGACCTAAATAATGTGAGCATGGCAGCATTTTAAATCAATGACAATAGATTTCAAATAGGTGAAATCTGATTGGCTGTTGGTTAGGTTTTCAAACCTAAAACTATAGTGCCTAGTGACCACCTGTGAAGAGTTTGGGGACCCTGGCATTAATACTGTGAGAATAGCATCAGGTTCAATTTCCCCATTGAAAGGGGGGAAATTTCCCAATCAAAAGGTAAAATCTGATTAGTTGTTGTTGGCTCTGCCCACTTTTCTAACCTTGAACTGCAGTTACCCTGTGACTAACTCTGCAAAGTTTGGGGAACCTGGCATTAATATTTAAAAAATGGCAGCAGTTTAATTTTAAACCAATGAAAGTCTATAGGTGAAATCTGATTGGCTGTTGATGGCCCCCCACTTTTCTAAACTTACAACGTAGTCACCCAGTAACAAACTGCAAAAGTTGATGACCCTGACATTAAACACTGGCAGCAGTTAAGATTTCCCCACAGAAATCAATGAAAGAAATGTGATTGGCTGTCGGCAGCTCCACCCACTTTTTCTAACCTTGAATATGTAGTCACCCTATGACTAACTTGGGAACCCTGGTTTGGAAACCCTGGCATAAACAGTGTGAGCATGGGAGTGTTTTAAATGTAAAATAATGAAATTCAAGGGATGAAATCTGATTGACTGTTCACAGTTCTGCCCACTTTTGGGCATTCAACAAATATTTATTCATTCAGGTTGACCCCATGACTATGTGATTCAAGTTTGGTGAGTATAGTTTCAAAGCTCTAACATTGGCAGCAGTTTAAATTTTAAAATTTGATTGGCTGTTGTTAGCTCCTCCCACTTCAGGTAGTCCTAAAAATGTCAATGTTTCCTTCGGTGTGACCTCGTGATTATGTGATTCAAGTTTGGCAAGAGTGGCAGCAGCTTGAAACTCTTCCATCAAAGTCAATAAAAAAAATTAGGGTGTTCGGATTGACGCCCCAAAAAGATAGAGGGCACTTAGAAAAGCACCTGCTCCTCTATAGGATGAAGAAATGTGGACAGTATGGGTGTTGTACCCCTAAAACTGTAGGAGGAGAAGTGTTTATAAAATGCTTAGCGCTAAGAATAAGAAGAATTGGGAGAATAAGCTGAAGTGTAAGAACAATGCATTGGGTTTCAAAGCAACATAATCAGTATCCTACAAAGTAATGATAGTATTCTGTGGCACACAATATTCCAATCTGGGGTACTTTTTAGTTGGTGGTGAAAGAAAAATTCCCAAAATTCTGCAAATACTGTACCTAGACATTCCAGAGCTTCTTTCACTAATATATAGGTCACGTGTAGTCATTTTATCATGTCCAATGAAGTTGCAGTAGGAATTTCTACTCCATTCTTCATTCCAACTCCTATCGGTCAGTTCCAGAACTGGAGTTTTGATGGGAATTTCAGCTTCTTCACTTGAGGTTTCAAAGGGATTTTTGATCCTATCCTTATTGGTCGTTTCCTCACGAAATATGAAGTCCTTCCCCGGTGTCAATCCTTCATTTTGACAAAACTCCTGGGGTGCAGCAACCTCATCGTGGCTACTGGACGTCTAGCATGAAAAGAAAAAAAAGCCAAATAATAGTTATACTTAAATAATGAAATATACACAGACACACACACATATCTCAAAGCTATAACATTGGCAGCAGTTTAAATTTCCCCATTGAAAGTCAATGGGTGAAATTTGGCTGTTGGCTCCTCCCACTTTGGGGCATTCAACAAATGTCACTTTTTCATTCGGGGTTACCTCATGACTCTGTGTTTTAAGTTTGGTGAGTGTGGCTTTAAAACTGTAAGAGTGGCAGCTGTTTGAAAATCTTTCCTATCAAAGTCAATGGAAAATTTGGTGTGTTCGGAGTGTCGCCCCAAAAAGACAGAGGTTGGGATCCCTTAGAAAATCACAAGCAACCTGCTCTGCTATGGGACAAAGAAATGTGGGGAGTTTGAGTATTGTACCACTAAAACTGTAGGAGGAAAAGTGTTTAGAAAACGGGGAGCTCTAAGAATAAGAAGAATAAGAAACGGAACAACAAGCTGAAGTCGAGGAACAATATGTTGGCTTATATAATAAAATAATAAAGCTCAAATATAGGTAAAGGGGAATCGCTGTATTTTCTGACAAAGCAAAGGAAAAAGGGAACAAAAAAAACAGATATGCGTAATATGGTGCAGTATTTTCTGCTATTTTTTGTATAAATGCACCTTTAACTGTGCGTGATTAGACGTATATAAAAGTGCAAACAATATGTGACAAAATTAAAACACTTCGATTGTGCGACTGTGTGTCTATTTTATATATATGTATATACACCACTGTTGATTTATATATTAGTGTAAATAATAATAGAAAGTGACTAGAAAAATATTTTACCAGTGAAAAATTAAAAATGAAGATAAAAAATAAAAAATAAAATAAAAGATAAAAAACAAAAAAAATTTTTTAGATACTAATGTGTAAAAATATCCTTATCCCACAAACACCTCTTATAACTAATAATTAACAAATTAATTCTAAAGACACCAAATGGTAGCAAACACAGAGAGTTTTGGTTTAATTGCTTAATTAGTTTCTTTTAACTGAAATCTTCACCCAGTGCTGATCTGGTGGTATATTATACTCACAGACGTGAGTGAATCTGCGCTTTTGAGAGAACAAGCCGTGTCCTTCCAATAATCATCCGGCAACCTTCTAGCTGGGCAGAAAATAGAGCAGTATGTGCAGTATCGTTTAAAAAAGCTGTTTAATAAAAATATAAAATACACTCACAAACGCCTCTTTTAAAATCGCATGTAAAATCTGTAGAGTCCGTTTTTCAAATGAAACCGTAGCGTCCTTTACTTTGCTCTGCGCATCTCAGTCTTGCGCTGCAGCTCCAAACGATCTGTCTCCGCTCGACGCGTTTCGCCAATAGGCTTTTTCCAAGAGCGATTTCTTCTTCCCATAATGCTCTCCACTTTAAGCCCAGCTAGATTCAAAACTATCCAAACTTTATCCGCACAAATGAACAAATCCCATCATAAAGGCATATCTGCATCTATAGCTAACTATTCCGCAGTATTTAAAACCTCTGTTGCAACATTTACATTAGCACAATTGTTACGGCACAGCAGCAACATTGTATTCGTTATCAGTAAAACATCCATATATAAAAACATCCATATATAAAAAGAAAAAGGAAACCTCTTGCACGTTGTTACAGTATCATATTCCTCGAGGTCACATTCTTTCAATTTAGTAACATATAATTTTTACTCTAGGAATGCTCTCAGATTGAAATCTATATTTAAGCCTCCTGGAGAGAGGGTCCCCAATTTATGAATCCACCAGCTTTCCTTTCTTAGTGTTTTATTTATTAGATCTCCACCTCTCCAATCCTTTTCAATTTTCTCTATCCCCCACCATTTCAGGCCTGTTACCTTTTTATTGTGTTTTTCAAGGAAATGTTTTGATACTATATGTTTTACATTCCCTTTTTGTATGTTATTCACATGTTCTCTTATTCTTTCCTTAAGGTTTCTATTTGTTTTACCCACATACTGGAGGCCACACGGACACTCCAATATGTATATTACATTCGGGGTGTCACATTTTATTAGGTTATTTATTTCAAAATTTTCTCCTGTTTTCTGGCTTTTAAAAGTCTTTGTTTTTATACTGTGTTTACATGCCTTACAAAGGCTACATGGAAAAAACCCTTTCAGTTGCTCTTTCTTTTTTTCTTTACCCTTTTTCCCATTATTCCCAGTATGTACTAATTTTTGTTTCAAATCCGGGGCTTTTTGGAAGATAATTCTTGGCTTTTTTGGTAGAAGGGGTTCTAAATCTTTATCCAAAGCTAACACGTTCCAATGTTTTTCTATAATTCTTTTAACATTATTGGCTTGTGAATTATATTGTGTTACAAAGCACATGTTAAACCTCTCTTTCTCTTCATTTTCTAGTATAGTTGTCTCTTCTTTTTTATACTTAAGCATCTGTTTTCTGTCTTTATCCCTTATTGTCTCATATGCTTTTTGTATTTCCCTTTCTTGATACCCTCTATCTTTAAATCTTTTTTTGAGGATTTCAGATTGTATGTCATATTCTTCCAGAGTACTACAGTTCTTCCTAATCCTTCTAAATTGTCCTTGTGGAATATTTCGTATCCACTGTGGATTATGATTGCTTGAGGCCAGCACATAGTTATTTGTATCTACTTCTTTAAAATAGGTACGTGTGCATATTTTACCATTCTCTATATAGATTTGTAAATCAAGAAAATGTATTTCTTTCGAGCTGAAATTTAATGTGAATTCTAAATTGAACTCATTTAAATTTATCTGTTCTACAAATCTTTTTAGTTCTACTTCCCCTTTTTTCCAGATAATTATGATGTCATCTATATAGCGTTTCCAGATCCCTAGGTTCGCGTCCAGTGCCATTGTTCCCAGGGTATGCTTCTCCCAATATCCCATAAAGAGGTTGGCATAACTGGGTGCGAACCTAGTTCCCATGGCTGTCCCGCAGGTTTGGAGGAAGAAATTGTTATTGAACCAAAAAAAATTGTGGTTTAGAATAAATTCTATAGCATCTATGACAAACTCCTTCCCTTCCTCACTTATATTTGAATCTTGCATTAAGAATTCTTTTATTGCTCTTAATCCTTGTTCATGTTTAATGCAGGTATATAGAGATTTTACATCCAAAGTGGCAAGAAGCCACTCCGGCTGCCACTCTTGTTCTTCAAGGATGTTCAATATTTGCGTAGAGTCTTTCAAGTATGAAGGTAAATTAGTTACATATCCCTGGAGTTTAGTATCTACAAAATGAGACAAATTATTGGTTAATGAATTAATACCTGAGATGATTGGTCTACCTGGGGGTGTTATTGGGTTTTTATGTATTTTAGGTAAAATATAAAAAAGGGGTGTTTTTGGATATTTATTAATTATATATTCTTTTTCTGTTTTATCAATTGCCTTTTCGTTTTCAGCTTTAGTAACTAATTTTATTAATTTATTTTGAAAAAGTTCTATAGGATTTTTATCTAGCTTTCGGTATGTATTTTCATCATCTAAAAGTTTTATACATTCTGCTTTATATTGTTCTGTGTTCATAATAACTGTTCCACCACCCTTATCCGCTGGCTTGATAGTTATTGATTCATTTTCACTTAATTCTTTTAGGGCTAGACGTTCATTTTTCGTTAGATTTCTTTTTTTATTTCTTCCCAAATTTTCCAGGTCTTTTAATATTAGTTTTTCATACATTTCTATAGCTTTTCCTTTTTCTTGAGATGGTATAAATGTAGATTTCTTTTTTACTTTTTCTTCTGTGTTGCAACTATAGTTTGTTATTATGGCATTTTTGTTCATAAAATATTTTTTAAGGGTTATTTTTCTAATGAATTTTTGTGCATCTATAAATAGATTAAAACAATTTGGTTGATTCA
Source organism: Xenopus petersii (assembly GCA_038501925.1). NCBI lineage: Eukaryota > Metazoa > Chordata > Amphibia > Anura > Pipidae > Xenopus > Xenopus petersii. The sequence continues at coordinate 18,722,636 of CM076686.1, forward strand.
TTGGTGCGAAATTTAGACCTTTTTTTAACACTTTTTCTTGAGTCTCAGTTAGATTATATGAACTTAAGTTAAAAATACCATTATTTATAGGGGTCTTTTCTTTTTGTATTTCTTTTACTTTAATCGTTCTCTCTCCTTCTCCCTCAGATCTATTCTTTTGTAATAGTTTGCTCCTCTTTCCTCTTGTTTTTTCTTTGGTGTCCAACTGTGATATGTTTCCTCCCTGTGATTCAATATTCCCTGTGTGCTCTTTTCCCCTCTTTCCCACTGTGGTTGATGATCCTTCCCTAAAAAATACTTCTGTCCCTTTTTATGTGTATTTGTATCTTTATGATTAGTGTAACCTTTATTCCTCATATCATTTCCTCCCTGTGCGTATCTTCTAGTGTAGTTAGGTTCCCTCCTATCTAAGTATGAATTATGATGCTTTTGTTCAATCTCCCCTTTCTTTTTGTGACTCTTTCGGAGATTATCTTCTGATGTGAAATCTCTCTGGTTTCTATTATTTGTTCTTTTATAGGAAAAATTCCCTTTATTTCCCCTTCTATAATCATCTTTATCCCTTCCAAACTTTCTTTTCTTTGTTTCTATTATTTCATTTTCCACTTTATTGAGTCTTTCAGTGATCTGTGTCTCCTCCTCCTGGAATTCTCTCAGATCGCTGAACGGCTCAATTTCTTTTTGTAATTCCAAGATTTCTTTGTTAATGGTATCTAGGTCTTTTGTTTGTTTCTGTATGATTAATTTTATCAAATTATTGCTACATTCTTCTAGTATTTTGTCCCAATTCATTATAAATGTCTCGTCTTCTAAGCCAAATGTTGGTCTTTTTTGTATCCTTAAACCTCTGGGTATTCTTCCACATTCAAGATATCTCTGTAATGTGGTTTTATCCCACCATTTCCTTAACTCCCTTTTCATCGCAATTTCCAATTTTTCAAGCATATCATACATTTCTATGTCCACAAAGTGTTCTGAATCAGTTTGTGGAACATCATCTTTTTCACCAAAAATATCATTAAAGTCATAGTTTTTCTGTAATCTAAATGAAAACATTTCTGTTTTTACCACCCACGTAAGATCTCCAGGAGAATTAACAAAAAGTCCACAGCAAAAGTTTTTGAGTCTTTTGGGCAGTGAAGTTCCAACTTACAGCGAGTCCTTATCAAGGGCTCTCCCAGGCCCGTAGAAAATTCAAATATAGGTAAAGGGGAATCGCTGTATTTTCTGACAAAGCAAAGGAAAAAGGGAACAAAAAAAAAACAGATATGCGTAATATGGTGCAGTATTTTCTGCTATTTTTTGTATAAATGCACCTTTAACTGTGCGTGATTAGACGTATATAAAAGTGCAAACAATATGTGACAAAATTAAAACACTTCGATTGTGCGACTGTGTGTCTATTTTATATATATGTATATACACCACTGTTGATTTATATATTAGTGTAAATAATAATAGAAAGTGACTAGAAAAATATTTTACCAGTGAAAAATTAAAAATGAAGATAAAAAATAAAAAATAAAATAAAAGATAAAAAACAAAAAAAATTTTTTAGATACTAATGTGTAAAAATATCCTTATCCCACAAACACCTCTTATAACTAATAATTAACAAATTAATTCTAAAGACACCAAATGGTAGCAAACACAGAGAGTTTTGGTTTAATTGCTTAATTAGTTTCTTTTAACTGAAATCTTCACCCAGTGCTGATCTGGTGGTATATTATACTCACAGACGTGAGTGAATCTGCGCTTTTGAGAGAACAAGCCGTGTCCTTCCAATAATCATCCGGCAACCTTCTAGCTGGGCAGAAAATAGAGCAGTATGTGCAGTATCGTTTAAAAAAGCTGTTTAATAAAAATATAAAATACACTCACAAACGCCTCTTTTAAAATCGCATGTAAAATCTGTAGAGTCCGCTTTTCAAATGAAACCGTAGCGTCCTTTACTTTGCTCTGCGCATCTCAGTCTTGCGCTGCAGCTCCAAACGATCTGTCTCCGCTCGACGCGTTTCGCCAATAGGCTTTTTCCAAGAGCGATTTCTTCTTCCCATAATGCTCTCCACTTTAAGCCCAGCTAGATTCAAAACTATCCAAACTTTATCCGCACAAATGAACAAATCCCATCATAAAGGCATATCTGCATCTATAGCTAACTATTCCGCAGTATTTAAAACCTCTGTTGCAACATTTACATTAGCACAATTGTTACGGCACAGCAAGACTGAGATGCGCAGAGCAAAGTAAAGGACGCTACGGTTTCATTTGAAAAGCGGACTCTACAGATTTTACATGCGATTTTAAAAGAGGCGTTTGTGAGTGTATTTTATATTTTTATTAAACAGCTTTTTTAAACGATACTGCACATACTGCTCTATTTTCTGCCCAGCTAGAAGGTTGCCGGATGATTATTGGAAGGACACGGCTTGTTCTCTCAAAAGCGCAGATTCACTCACGTCTGTGAGTATAATATACCACCAGATCAGCACTGGGTGAAGATTTCAGTTAAAATAAACTAATTAAGCAATTAAACCAAAACTCTCTGTGTTTGCTACCATTTGGTGTCTTTAGAATTAATTTGTTAATTATTAGTTATAAGAGGTGTTTGTGGGATAAGGATATTTTTACACATTAGTATCTAAAAAATTTTTTTTGTTTTTTATCTTTTATTTTATTTTTTATTTTTTATCTTCATTTTTAATTTTTCACTGGTAAAATATTTTTCTAGTCACTTTCTATTATTATTTACACTAATATATAAATCAACAGTGGTGTATATACATATATATAAAATAGACACACAGTCGCACAATCGAAGTGTTTTAATTTTGTCACATATTGTTTGCACTTTTATATACGTCTAATCACGCACAGTTAAAGGTGCATTTATACAAAAAATAGCAGAAAATACTGCACCATATTACGCATATCTGTTTTTTTTGTTCCCTTTTTCCTTTGCTTTGTCAGAAAATACAGCGATTCCCCTTTACCTATATTTGAATTTTCTACGGGCCTGGGAGAGCCCTTGATAAGGACTCGCTGTAAGTTGGAACTTCACTGCCCAAAAGACTCAAAAACTTTTGCTGTGGACTTTTTGTTAATTCTCCTGGAGATCTTACGTGGGTGGTAAAAACAGAAATGTTTTCATTTAGATTACAGAAAAACTATGACTTTAATGATATTTTTGGTGAAAAAGATGATGTTCCACAAACTGATTCAGAACACTTTGTGGACATAGAAATGTATGATATGCTTGAAAAATTGGAAATTGCGATGAAAAGGGAGTTAAGGAAATGGTGGGATAAAACCACATTACAGAGATATCTTGAATGTGGAAGAATACCCAGAGGTTTAAGGATACAAAAAAGACCAACATTTGGCTTAGAAGACGAGACATTTATAATGAATTGGGACAAAATACTAGAAGAATGTAGCAATAATTTGATAAAATTAATCATACAGAAACAAACAAAAGACCTAGATACCATTAACAAAGAAATCTTGGAATTACAAAAAGAAATTGAGCCGTTCAGCGATCTGAGAGAATTCCAGGAGGAGGAGACACAGATCACTGAAAGACTCAATAAAGTGGAAAATGAAATAATAGAAACAAAGAAAAGAAAGTTTGGAAGGGATAAAGATGATTATAGAAGGGGAAATAAAGGGAATTTTTCCTATAAAAGAACAAATAATAGAAACCAGAGAGATTTCACATCAGAAGATAATCTCCGAAAGAGTCACAAAAAGAAAGGGGAGATTGAACAAAAGCATCATAATTCATACTTAGATAGGAGGGAACCTAACTACACTAGAAGATACGCACAGGGAGGAAATGATATGAGGAATAAAGGTTACACTAATCATAAAGATACAAATACACATAAAAAGGGACAGAAGTATTTTTTAGGGAAGGATCATCAACCACAGTGGGAAAGAGGGGAAAAGAGCACACAGGGAATATTGAATCACAGGGAGGAAACATATCACAGTTGGACACCAAAGAAAAAACAAGAGGAAAGAGGAGCAAACTATTACAAAAGAATAGATCTGAGGGAGAAGGAGAGAGAACGATTAAAGTAAAAGAAATACAAAAAGAAAAGACCCCTATAAATAATGGTATTTTTAACTTAAGTTCATATAATCTAACTGAGACTCAAGAAAAAGTGTTAAAAAAAGGTCTAAATTTCGCACCAATGAATCAACCAAATTGTTTTAATCTATTTATAGATGCACAAAAATTCATTAGAAAAATAACCCTTAAAAAATATTTTATGAACAAAAATGCCATAATAACAAACTATAGTTGCAACACAGAAGAAAAAGTAAAAAAGAAATCTACATTTATACCATCTCAAGAAAAAGGAAAAGCTATAGAAATGTATGAAAAACTAATATTAAAAGACCTGGAAAATTTGGGAAGAAATAAAAAAAGAAATCTAACGAAAAATGAACGTCTAGCCCTAAAAGAATTAAGTGAAAATGAATCAATAACTATCAAGCCAGCGGATAAGGGTGGTGGAACAGTTATTATGAACACAGAACAATATAAAGCAGAATGTATAAAACTTTTAGATGATGAAAATACATACCGAAAGCTAGATAAAAATCCTATAGAACTTTTTCAAAATAAATTAATAAAATTAGTTACTAAAGCTGAAAACGAAAAGGCAATTGATAAAACAGAAAAAGAATATATAATTAATAAATATCCAAAAACACCCCTTTTTTATATTTTACCTAAAATACATAAAAACCCAATAACACCCCCAGGTAGACCAATCATCTCAGGTATTAATTCATTAACCAATAATTTGTCTCATTTTGTAGATACTAAACTCCAGGGATATGTAACTAATTTACCTTCATACTTGAAAGACTCTACGCAAATATTGAACATCCTTGAAGAACAAGAGTGGCAGCCGGAGTGGCTTCTTGCCACTTTGGATGTAAAATCTCTATATACCTGCATTAAACATGAACAAGGATTAAGAGCAATAAAAGAATTCTTAATGCAAGATTCAAATATAAGTGAGGAAGGGAAGGAGTTTGTCATAGATGCTATAGAATTTATTCTAAACCACAATTTTTTTTGGTTCAATAACAATTTCTTCCTCCAAACCTGCGGGACAGCCATGGGAACTAGGTTCGCGCCCAGTTATGCCAACCTCTTTATGGGATATTGGGAGAAGCATACCCTGGGAACAATGGCACTGGACGCGAACCTAGGGATCTGGAAACGCTATATAGATGACATCATAATTATCTGGAAAAAAGGGGAAGTAGAACTAAAAAGATTTGTAGAACAGATAAATTTAAATGAGTTCAATTTAGAATTCACATTAAATTTCAGCTCGAAAGAAATACATTTTCTTGATTTACAAATCTATATAGAGAATGGTAAAATATGCACACGTACCTATTTTAAAGAAGTAGATACAAATAACTATGTGCTGGCCTCAAGCAATCATAATCCACAGTGGATACGAAATATTCCACAAGGACAATTTAGAAGGATTAGGAAGAACTGTAGTACTCTGGAAGAATATGACATACAATCTGAAATCCTCAAAAAAAGATTTAAAGATAGAGGGTATCAAGAAAGGGAAATACAAAAAGCATATGAGACAATAAGGGATAAAGACAGAAAACAGATGCTTAAGTATAAAAAAGAAGAGACAACTATACTAGAAAATGAAGAGAAAGAGAGGTTTAACATGTGCTTTGTAACACAATATAATTCACAAGCCAATAATGTTAAAAGAATTATAGAAAAACATTGGAACGTGTTAGCTTTGGATAAAGATTTAGAACCCCTTCTACCAAAAAAGCCAAGAATTATCTTCCAAAAAGCCCCGGATTTGAAACAAAAATTAGTACATACTGGGAATAATGGGAAAAAGGGTAAAGAAAAAAAGAAAGAGCAACTGAAAGGGTTTTTTCCATGTAGCCTTTGTAAGGCATGTAAACACAGTATAAAAACAAAGACTTTTAAAAGCCAGAAAACAGGAGAAAATTTTGAAATAAATAACCTAATAAAATGTGACACCCCGAATGTAATATACATATTGGAGTGTCCGTGTGGCCTCCAGTATGTGGGTAAAACAAATAGAAACCTTAAGGAAAGAATAAGAGAACATGTGAATAACATACAAAAAGGGAATGTAAAACATATAGTATCAAAACATTTCCTTGAAAAACACAATAAAAAGGTAACAGGCCTGAAATGGTGGGGGATAGAGAAAATTGAAAAGGATTGGAGAGGTGGAGATCTAATAAATAAAACACTAAGAAAGGAAAGCTGGTGGATTCATAAATTGGGGACCCTCTCTCCAGGAGGCTTAAATATAGATTTCAATCTGAGAGCATTCCTAGAGTAAAAATTATATGTTACTAAATTGAAAGAATGTGACCTCGAGGAATATGATACTGTAACAACGTGCAAGAGGTTTCCTTTTTCTTTTTATATATGGATGTTTTTATATATGGATGTTTTACTGATAACGAATACAATGTTGCTGCTGTGCCGTAACAATTGTGCTAATGTAAATGTTGCAACAGAGGTTTTAAATACTGCGGAATAGTTAGCTATAGATGCAGATATGCCTTTATGATGGGATTTGTTCATTTGTGCGGATAAAGTTTGGATAGTTTTGAATCTAGCTGGGCTTAAAGTGGAGAGCATTATGGGAAGAAGAAATCGCTCTTGGAAAAAGCCTATTGGCGAAACGCGTCGAGCGGAGACAGATCGTTTGGAGCTGCAGCGCAAGACTGAGATGCGCAGAGCAAAGTAAAGGACGCTACGGTTTCATTTGAAAAGCGGACTCTACAGATTTTACATGCGATTTTAAAAGAGGCGTTTGTGAGTGTATTTTATATTTTTATTAAACAGCTTTTTTAAACGATACTGCACATACTGCTCTATTTTCTGCCCAGCTAGAAGGTTGCCGGATGATTATTGGAAGGACACGGCTTGTTCTCTCAAAAGCGCAGATTCACTCACGTCTGTGAGTATAATATACCACCAGATCAGCACTGGGTGAAGATTTCAGTTAAAAGAAACTAATTAAGCAATTAAACCAAAACTCTCTGTGTTTGCTACCATTTGGTGTCTTTAGAATTAATTTGTTAATTATTAGTTATAAGAGGTGTTTGTGGGATAAGGATATTTTTACACATTAGTATCTAAAAAATTTTTTTTGTTTTTTATCTTTTATTTTATTTTTTATTTTTTATCTTCATTTTTAATTTTTCACTGGTAAAATATTTTTCTAGTCACTTTCTATTATTATTTACACTAATATATAAATCAACAGTGGTGTATATACATATATATAAAATAGACACACAGTCGCACAATCGAAGTGTTTTAATTTTGTCACATATTGTTTGCACTTTTATATACGTCTAATCACGCACAGTTAAAGGTGCATTTATACAAAAAATAGCAGAAAATACTGCACCATATTACGCATATCTGTTTTTTTTGTTCCCTTTTTCCTTTGCTTTGTCAGAAAATACAGCGATTCCCCTTTACCTATATTTGAATTTTCTACGGGCCTGGGAGAGCCCTTGATAAGGACTCGCTGTAAGTTGGAACTTCACTGCCCAAAAGACTCAAAAACTTTTGCTGCGTAAAATAATAAAGCTATTCCTTGAATATATAGAATAAACGTAGGAGCAGCAAGAATGAACTTTAGATCATTAGAAATGGTAAAAATTGTCAAGTCAATCTAAAAAAAAAAATATTTTTACAGCTTGTAAAAAGAGGAATATATTATGTAATTAAACATTGGAAGACTCCCTTTTGATACAACCCTAAGAAGTATATGTATTTATGTGACTAGCTTGTGAAAGCCCAGTGACAGCTCAGTGGTTGAGGTCCTGCAGAACTATACGTTTCCAGGCCTGGTCCTCTGCACGGGTCGCAGCAGGCAAAGAGTTTGATAATGAGTGTTTGACATTGATGATAACTACTATGGCTTTTATACAGGATGAATTTGAAAGAAGAAATGCAGGAAACCAAGTGATACATTTCTTTAGTCTTACCTTATTATCCTTCTGCCCGACCGAACCGAATCCTAATTTGCATATATATATGGGAATCGCGTGACTTTTAGTAGGAAGTAAAAAATGTTTTCCCCTTCCCACCCTTAATTTGCATATGATTGGGTTCGGTATTCTGCCGAATCTTTCGCGAAGGATTCGGTTGCTTCGGTCAAATCCAAAATAATGGATTCGGTGCATCCCTAGTTAATATTAAACATACATAAATCAACAACAAGTCCCAATCACATGCATATTCCCTTTTTGGTGCCCTTTTCCCACTTTCAGAAATTCTAAAGGGATCTCCTTGATCTAAGGCTCCCTCTAGTATTCTCTAAAAAGTATTGTGACTTTATTTTAAGCAAAACAATCCAGTCTACTACATCTACGTATATATATGTGTGTATTTATATAAAATTAACTGTTTCAAAAATACTTTTCTTATTAAGAGAAACAGATGTCTGTATAATATTCAACACATAAAGGCCAGAACACACGGATAAAAAGGCAGCAGGAAGTGACTTGATAACACCCAGAATGCATTGCTTTCCATGAGTAAAAATGGAATACTGAGTAACAGGAAGCAGCAACTTCATGTATATAAAAATTTTAATTTTAGAGATGTTGTTGTAAACTCTAATTATACCATTCCCGTTCTCCTGATGAAGCAGGGGCAGGGCCATAGCTAGGGCTAGGCATGTGCATAGGGAGCAGTATCTGGGGGCACAGGTCCAATAAGCATATGGATTAAAAAGAGAGTTAGTGACAACTGGGGGTGGATGTCAGCAGCAATGGAGGTAGTGGAGGTGGTGGAGGAGGAGGTGGCTGCAGTGGGGTGTGAGGTGTAAGGAAGTGTTTGTCTAACACAGTATATGGGGTGTTGTAACTCAGAAAACACAAACAAACTGGCAGCCCCAGTCTTCAAGTCTGTTCTATTTGCAACTGAAGCAGAGCCTCTTCCTCTTCACTAACATAGTAAAGTCTTACTGTAAGAAAGTTACCTGTGCGGCGGGGATGCCCGCCGCATGGTTCTTCGCCGCGTGGTTCTTCCTCTCCGGCGTCATCTTGATCCTTAGGGTGTGCGCGGCGCGCCTCTTAAAGGTACAGGCGCGCTGGCGTGATTACGCCAGCGTGCATTTGCGCACGTTTTGGCTCGAATTTTGACTGTATTTAAGGCCCATTCTGATCCCCAGCCAGTGCCCGTGATAGAACTTGTTTCTAGTGGTTTCCTGAGCCTTGTGCATCTGATCTGAATCTCGTCTGTCTGAAATCTAAATCTCCACCCTTCTCATTCCTTAGTACAACTCCTTTTTTTATACTGAGCTTCATATCATGCAAAACCATAAAGATATAGCCTTCCTGCATTTCTATTTCTTATGTCCCTCTGGCACAAGGTATAGCCATCTATATTTTTTAACTTCCCCTGGTGCTCCGGAATTTTTGGTTCTGTCACATATGCCCTATAAGATGATGCTTTCCCCATTGGCCTAGAGATCTTGTGGCCAGTTAATTTATATAATTATATTATGGGAGAGAGCACATAACCCTTCCTCTCATGCTGGACCCCCCTTTAAGAGAAAGTGGATCTGTCAGAGGGCCAGAGGTAGTAGTCCTCAGTACAGAGATCAAAACCAAGACCTAAGTTGAAGTACAGGGCCCTGTGCACAAGGATTAGATAGTAACAGCCTCTATTCTATGTTATAGTATTCCTTTGCTCCACCAAGGAGAAGTAGTGGGTGTTAGTATTTTCCCAAGACTCTCTTATGCTGAGAGATTTCCACTGGACTGGAATCATGATATTGAAGTGTTCCTGTATGCTGACACTAATATACAATCCTTTCTTTTCTATCCCGGCTGGATATCTATTCCTTTTTTTAGCCTGTCTGTGAACTCATATTTATTGCCTCATCCAGCCAACAAACAAAGAAAGTACAGGTATGGGACCTGTTATCCAGAATGCTTGGGACCTGGGGTTTTCTGGATAACGGATCTTTCCATAATTTGGGTCTTCATGCCTGAAGTCTACTAGAAATTCATTTAAACATTAAATAAACCCAATAGGCTGGTTTTGCTTCCAATAAGGATTAATTATTTTTAATATTAATATCTTAGTTGGGATCAAGTACAAGCAACTGTTTTATTATTACAGAGAAAAAGGAAATCATTTTAAAAAATTTGGATTATTTGGATAAAATGGAGTCTATGGGAGACAACCATTCCATAATTCGGAGCTTTCTGGATATCGGGTTTCCAGATAAGGTATCCTGTACCTGTACTATTTTCTGTTCAATAAGCCATCAGTTCATAGTTAAGAATCACTGGTACCCATGTATTTTATTTATTATACCATCACATCATCCAAAGTTACAGTTCAACACAAAAACAACGTCTTTCCTCAAGATATCTTCAGCAATGGCTCAGCTGAGAGAGAGGGTTGCAACGTAACAATGCTGTACTGTTCTGCAGCTATGGCTTTGAAGGGAAATTATCTCATCACCACCCTACGGCTGCTTTGTTAGTTTTAAAAACTTTTTTTATTTCTTTTTTTTTTAACACTTATTCCCATGCAACACATTCTTGTAAAACATTTAACTTATAGAGGTTTTTTAAGAAGGTTAAGCCTGGTGAAATTGTAATTGAGCCTGCACTCTGGTTGGGGGAAACATTACTATATTGTGCAAAAATGCTTCTAACAAGATCTATGCTGCCTGCACCGGGATTGAGCTCCTAGTGTGGGTGCCCATGTTTGTTGGACACGTGACTAATGAGGGAGCTGCTCAGCTTCTTCATTATGTGTGTGACAACACATACATGTGCATATTAAACCCTAACCCTAATACACTAACCCTAATAATGCTAATACACTAACCCTAACCCTAAATCTTACCCAACCCTAACCCTAATACACTAAACCTAACCCTAACCCCCCATCACTAAGGGGGTTATTTAGTCTGAATGACAAAAACTTGAAAAATTCAAGTTTTTATCACTATTAAACCTGAATTTGTATTGGAAAAAAAACCCTCAAATTTTTCAAGATTTATTATACCCCTAGGATGGAAAAAGTCAGAATCCGAAAATACTCAAGCTGTCAGGGTCCTGTAGAAGTCAATGGCAAAGGTCCCATTTCAAATTTGAAGATATCATGGTCTGCACTGAGCCTTGGCCAAAAATCCGAAAATGATTTCACGGACAATTTGAGTGTTTCGGGCATTAAATCAAGCTTTTTTCTCCAAATATTTTATCGAGTTTTTTCATTGATAAATAAGGTCAAATCATGGATTCTAGTTTGGTCTGACTTTTTGTACTTAAAAAATCTGAAAAAATCTGATTTTGATACATAACCCCCTAAGCATCATTTGTCTCCTTGTGGCTGACCAGGGGGCGGGTGAAGCTGATATCATAGACAGTGATGTCTGCAGGCTGAGCGAGATAACAGGTGACAGCAGTAGAGGGAGCACACAAACCCAGACTAGGGGTAGGTAGAGGACCCTTCAACAGGTACCTGCCCAGCACCTTCTCATTATTGCACTCCAGGCAGGTGCCTCTTCTGCCTTAGTTCTGGACCTGTTAGGACACACATCTTGTATAGGCTACAGTATTCCCCCAATAGGCATCCTTTAACCACATGCAATACTTAGATCACGTATCTGGTCTGGACTGCAATTCAGATTAGGAATTTCAAGTACAAAGAGGCCCAAATAGCCCCCCACTAGCTCATTAAATAGTGACTTTCTATGGCACCTTACAGTTGCCCCTCTGGTATTTGCCAGAAAGCCACTCCGGCCTGTGTACTTTACAGAACCCATACTCATTGTGCAACCTCCAACTTATTGAGGTACAAAACCTACCAAATTTTCAAAGCACCCCACTAGAGATTAGTATACTTTAGACTGCAAGGTGAAAATGAAAAATTCCTCTAAGAGTTACAAATCCAAAATTGGTAAATATGTCTTTCTACTGCCAATTACCAAGCTACAAAGATTAGCTACATTTAGCAGCTTGAAATATTTGAAAAATCTACTAAAAACTTCCACTTTACTGCAACTTATCTCAAACATAGGTACAAAATAAAATATCCTAAATATGAATGCCAACAGACTCATTCTCGGTTTGCCTTGGATCACCCAATTATAGGGCACCTAGTAGAGACTCATAAATAACACACAAAATTTTTTACAGCATTTACTTTTGCAAATGCAAAATCAACATACTACTTGCATTTTGTGTGTGGTAAAAGCCCCATAATGTAAGCTGACCCCAGAAAAGCATATTTAGTTTGAAAAATATTATACATATTGTGACATCCAAAATGAGTAAATATATCTTTCAAAGAGTCAAAACTGCAAATCTGCATTGACGTTAGTAGTTTCCATGAAATGCTCCCAAGAGCTTGTATTTTACAGTATCCTATTTCCCACAAGTCCTTAGATACAAAATAAAAACATCATAAATATAAATGCTAGGGGTCTTCTGAACTGTTTGATACAAATATGCATAAGATTACAATACTATGTGGACTGTATAGACCTCAGAATTAAATTACTATACTCTACATCAGGGGTGTCCAAACTGTGGCCCGAGATGCCTATCAATGAGGCCCAGTTTGAAACGTTTGGTTCACGCTTAAACATCAAGTCGCAAAGGATATAGGAGGAGGGGGTACTCTGCCCATTGTCCAGTTAGAAATAATAATATAATAATAAGTCTATTTAATATCCAGGTGTCCCATATTCCAGTGTATAGCTCCCTCTGGTTATCCAACTGGTATTGTAGTTCTTTTCTGTGTATTTCCTTTACTTTTACAAATCGTGTTTGTGTATTTCATGTGTGGCCCCAGACAATTTTTCTTTTTCCAATGTGGCCCGGCGAGCCAAAAGTTTGGACACCCCTGCTCTACATAATGGCAAAAACCAGTCAAGAACACTGAAGAATATAATACACTGAAATCCAATGAAACATAAAATCTGTAACAAAAAAAAAAAAATCAAAATCCCATTGCCACTGGTTACTAGTGATGGGCGAATTTGCGCCGTTTCGGTTCGCCGGCAAATTCGCGAATTTCGCGTGAAATTCGCGAAATTGCGAAAAATTCGCGAAACGGCGCTGGCGTCTCGTTTTTGACGTCGGCGCCCGGTTTTCCGACGCCGGCGCCCGTTTTTGCCGCCGGCGCCCGTTTTTGACACCGGCGTCCATTTTTTCAAAAAAATTTTTTGACGCCGGCGAATTTTTGATGCGAATTTTTGCGAATTTATTCGCTGGCGGCGAATCGCGCAAATTCGCCGCGAATTCGCGCCTGGCAAATAAATTCGCCCATCACTGCTGGTTACATATACCACTGACCTGGTAGTGGGCAGGCAGTCTAAAGAAATGTTGGAGTGACGCAAGATGTGGAAAAGGGCTGCCCTCTTTCTGAAAATCATGGCAGGTTGGCTAAACGGTCAGACCCCTGGGGGTTTTGGGACCCCTGGGGTTTTCCTGGGGTAACATGTTTTTGAAGCAAAGGAGCAATGGCACAATGAAGGACCTGATTTATATTTGGAATTGCTGCAGAGGGTTGAAACAACTAATGGTTCTGAAGCTATAGTTGGACATATAATATACATGTTTAGTTTAGGGGCAGTGGCATGAAACATATGAATTCTTTCATATTCAAACTCACTGTAGTTTTTCTGTTGTATTTGTTCAGTTACCATATTATAAAATCTAGCAATTCAGTCAACTAACAACTTGCCTGCCCAAGTGCCAAAACCACAGCTATTTCATCATGACACATCTTTTAGAAAAGCTTGAATGCCATTGCAGTTTTCTGCTGACCAGGGATATCTCTCTATAAATATATGTATATTTGTATTGCAAATATATGTAGCACTGTACATTAAAATAATACATAAGAACAGGAATACAATTATATTAAAGATTAAGTGCTAAGTGTTAGGAAACAAGAGGATATATGGTAGCAACATCCTTTTTTGCCAGTATAACATGCAGGTGAACTTGGTGTTACAATATTCCAAGGTGCAACAACAATCTTTGTATACACCAGGGGGCATCCCACAAATAGATTACCCTGAGTAACAGAACATTGAGTATATCACTTGAAAAAAACAGGACTACATGACCATCCACAACTGATCCATCATATGGTTTCAGATGTGAAGACTCTAAGGGGGTTATTTTTGAAGATCTGAATTTTTATCATGTTTCTAATAAAAAAAAAAAGTCAGATCAAACTAGAATCCACAACTTACCCCTATTTTTCATTAAGAAACCACAAAAAAATCAGATGGGAAAAACCGCGACTTTTTCGGATTGGCGGAGAAGCCCGAAATGTTCGGATTATCGTACAAAACCCAGCACAGACCATCTTCAAATTGCAAACAGGACCTCTGTGATTGCCTTCTACAAGACGACAGGTTGAAGATGGAGTATGATGATCTGCGGGGAATAATAAATCTCGAAAAATTCGTCTCCTCTATAATAAACCTGAAACACAGATCCAGTTACTTAAGTTACATACTTAAGTTGGGTTGAAAAAAAGACCAAGTTCAACCACCCAAAATGCCCAAATATATACACAAACCTATACAGACCTGTCTATACATTCACATATAAAAACTATATATACCGATATCTATACTAATTGTATATTTTAGTGTCAAAAAGGCCTAGGCTATTATGCTTGTCCAATATATCATCCAATCCCCTCTTAAAGGAGAAGCAAACTGTAAAGTTAAAAAAACCCTACTCCTACCCTACATAGACCCCATAGTCACAGAACCTGCATTGTGCCAAGTGGAGCCTTCATTTAGAATGGGGACAGACAGAGATATACAGACATGATCTCAGTAGCAGCTACATTTAGAAATAACATGAGTCATCAGTTGCTTAAAATGTTCTTTCTTTATCCGGTGATGAACAATATGTAGACAGTTTGCTCAATGAACTTGTCTTTTGCGGCTAGGTACAAGTTGCAAGACGGCTCCACTTTCTGACCCGTCATAACCAAAGTGAAACTAGTGAAAGCAAGTCTTATTTCTCACCTCTGTTGAGGCTTTTGTGCAGATATTTGTTGCTGTTTTCCTGTTTCCTGTTTTTAGAAAAATGCAAAACCGACCCATCCAGAAACAGGTATATAAAGCTGCAAATTGGCTGCACAATGGGCTGTTGGAAAGTTCTGCTGCTCCTCAGGATCTTCCTCTCACTGTGCAGGTAGAGTGACTCTTTTCTCATCTTATTCACCCAGTCTATTCTATACAATTCTCATGCACACTCACTCTTACGTACATTATGCTTTTATTTGTCTTTGTTTATCTGCTATAATGTATTATCCCTGCCTGCATGATGCCTTCATGTCTGAATATAACTGCGTACATTATACAGTAGAACCTCCATTTTTTACGTTTTTCAGGGGACCAGACAAAAATGGTGTAAAATCCAGGAAAACGAAAAATCAGGGAAATGTATTCTGCATAATATATAGGTGGGACCACAAAAGAACAATGTAAAATGAGGGAAAACTTAAAGTCAGGGGATGTAAGGTGGGGGTTCTACTGTATATAATTTTAGCTTCACAAAAGATGAAATTGCTTTGCATATTTTTTACACTTATTACTATTAACTGACTGAGGTTTATTAAATCCGCTTTTTAAGATTACCTGCTGAGTTATCAGAAATAAGCGAGATGTCTGCCCATCGGGTTCTTCCTACAACTTGTGTTATTTATATTGTGTTGTTAGTTGATCAAGAGGAATGTGGAATTCTTTTCTGGATTGTTTTTATGGGAATGCTGCCCTTTATTGGAATTATCCATTGTATCTGCCAGTAAAATGTCTTCAAGGAGAGAATCCCACAGCTTCAGGTGTCAAGGAGCTGTTATCCTATTAAATTGCCATTGTCTGCTGATGGAATGCTGGGGATGCTCTTTACAGCACAGCAGTAAAGAAAGATAGAAGTTTATCAGAGCATTAGTCACATAGTTGGGGGTATGAAACAAAGAACATATTTAGCCCCATGTCGATTTCAAAATGAAATATAAAAAAAAAAATCAGTTTTCTCTTTTTAAAAAATGATTCCGATGGAGCAGCACTATTAACTGATGAATTTTGAAAAAACACATTTTCCCGTGATAGAATCCATTTTAAAGGGCTGGTTCACTGTTAAGTTAACTTTTAGGGACCCATTTACTAAGGGTTGAAGTGAATTCGAAAATTCACTTCTAATTTCGGAGTAATTTTTGGGTACTTCGACCATCGAATTCGATTTGAATTAAAAAAAACTTCAAATATTCGACCATTGAAAATCGAAGTACTGTCTGTTTAAAAAACTTTGACTTCGACACTTTGCCACCTTAAACCTGCCGAATTGCTATGTTAGCCTATGGGGACCTCCTAGAACCTATAGCCAGTATTTGGCTAAGTTTTTAGAAGTCAAAGTTTTTTTTTTTGAAAATCGTTCGATCGATTAAATCGTTCGATTCGACTGATTTGAATTTGATCGAAAACTGCTAAATTTAATCCAAAAAAGCACTTCGAAATTCGATCCTTAGTAAATGTGCCCCTAAGTCTATTTTAGTATATAATTCTAAGCAACTTTTCAATTGGTCTTCATTATTTTATTTTTTTATAGTTTTTAAATTATTTGAATTTTTCTTCTGACTCTTTTCAGCTTTCAAATGGGGGTCACTGACCCCATTTAAAAAAAACAAATGCTCACTAAGGTCATATATATATATTGTTATTGCTACTTTTTATTACTCATGTTTCTATTCAGACCTCTCCTATTCATATTCCAGTCTCTTATGCAAATCAATGCATGGTTGCTAGGGTCATTTGGACCCCTAGCAACCAGATTGCTGAAATTGCAAACTAAAAAACTGCTGAATGAAAAGCTAAATAACTCAAAAACCACAAATGATAAAAAATGAAAACCAATTGCAAATAGTCTCAGAATATCACTCTCTATGTCATTCTAAAAGTTAATTTAAAGGTGAACAGCCCCTTCAAGGGAACTACAGTATGTACAACTGCAACAATATATCTAAATTCCTTACTATTTCTGGTGTATCAGGAAAACCATGGAACCGTCAACCATTATGCTTGTGGCTATTCTTTCCCTACTGATCCCGGCTCACTCGGCCCCTGATCGCACCCTGGACTCTCACTGGCAGCTGTGGGTTAAAACTCACCAGAAGACCTATAAGGATGCGGTAAGGAGATTTATTTACCCTGATATTGACTGAAGCAATAATACTACCAACACTGTTGAAAGAGTAGAACACCCCTTTTCTTCATGAGTGCAATGAATAGGGCTTGAGCTGAATATTCATTTTGTCTAATGTTTTCCACAATTCTGCATTTTTGTTAAGCATAGCAAACAGCCACAGTGATGTAATTAGATGTTACTGGGCCTCACAGCAAAATTTAACTTAGGGCTCCATAATAGTTATGGGAGAATGTCTCCCTTCTCGCTTTGCTGAAAAATTTGCGAATTTCCCACAAAATTTACGGTGAAAGATTTGAGAAAAATTGTGAAATCGGAAAGTTCACTAAAAAATCATTGCCTTCAAAAGTCTAAATTATTAAAGATATATATGTAAGGATTTTTTTTTTCAACTAATTTGAGGGGCCTGCCATATTTGTTTAAGGGTGGGCTCATGTCTAGGGCATTAGAGGATCTCTTCTGTCTTTATTATGGCTCATTGGACATGTGTTTGATAATGTGGGCACTTCAAGCATTTGCGCCAACAAGACGTGGCTAGTGAAGTTTCGGTAGACAGAAATGAACGCTAGCGTCAGTTCGCTTTGAATTTCTCGCACTACCGAAATAACGCTAGTGAAAAGTCGCCAGGACGGAACTTTGCATTTCAGGGTAGTGGTAATGAATTTGCGTCTGTTGAAGTGGCACAGAGTGTGGTGAAGCGATTGCCGGCGACTATTCGCCCTTTAGTCAATTTCCCGCAATGTCTGGTGATTAAAATAGAGTGAGCTCTAATACATCTTTAAGGCCAAAGGAGCCCCCCTATAAGATATATTGGATCTACTGTAACTGTCAATGAATATCTGACACCCAACTCCTGCATAAAGAGAGAATAAAGAGAAACAGATGCTGAGAGAGGGATAGTGAATATAAACTTGATTATTTCAGAAACAATGCAGAATATTTAATTGATTGTATTTAGAAAGTTTCTTATTTCAGTATGATTATATTAAAATTTAATTTTCAAGATATTTCCTTGGCTAACTTCTGTTTTTTTTTATCTGAATTCTCTCAGCAGATTCTGTTATCTTATCATGGTATCTATTGTGTTAGGTTCTTGCTAACTGATATTGTTATAACATCTTGTCTGGTCTAAAAAATAAAAAAGACAACTCTTAACTCCCTAAATAAACAGGATCTCAATTGTTCTACACGGGGACTGACAACTGTCAGAAAATCAAATGTACTTAAAAATATAAAGAAAAAGAATACCCCGTGGGTAACAACCTAATCAATAACCAGCATACAATAAGCTCTTAGGATTAAATAAATTAATTCAATAAATAGATTAAAGTGCAGTAGATGCCTCCAAATAAATTAATCAATTGTACAGCTACTTAATTTTAACTTAATTGATAAAATTCTATAAAGTGCCAATTAGTGCATGATATCAAAAGGTAGTTTAGTCAATTATCATTCCCATCAAGAATTCATGGTTAGCCTAAACCAACGAGGATAAGATAAAAATAAAAATGATAAGGTTCCTCTGGGGGTGCAATTAATTATGTAATAAATTAAAGTAAGTGAGAATTATTAGAAACCAAAGGAATTATATTGAATTAATCACTAATGTGTATATGATAACTGCTGGAAATTGAATTAATTACAAGATCTCGTTAAGTTAAAAAATGACCAAATTACGATTAAAAACTAAAACCAAATGCTGCGGTCAGTAGATAGGAGAAAAGATATAATGAAACATAAGAAGGTGGAGCTGTCCCAAAACTAACTGCCTGTTGTTTTCTAAGACTGAGACACCACAAAGAGGAAGCCAGGACAGGGTAACCGAGACTGTGGCCTTGGTATATTAACTTGCCCTGATCTTATAGAGGCTAGGTTAACCCTAATAAACCACAAATCACCGGCCCCTTAGAAAGGAAGGAAGATTGATTAAGATAAAAGGGAACCGCAGCAATAAGGAATCAGATCCAACCCAATAAGGTACCAGGAAAAAAATCTTTTTAAAAGAATCTCAAGGATTGAGCGACTCGCCAACGCGCGTTTCGCTTACAAGCTTTCTCAAGGCGAAAAAATTTTCTTATAGCCTCTATAAGATCAGGGCAAGTTAATATACCAAGGCCACAGTCTCGGTTACCCTGTCCTGGCTTCCTCTTTGTGGTGTCCCATTAATTGCACCCCCAGGAACCTTATCATTTTTATTTTTATCTTATCCTCGTTGGTTTAGGCTAACCATGAATTCTTGATGGGAATGATAATTGACTAAACTACCTTTTGATATCATGCACTAATTGGCACTTTATAGAATTTTATCAATTAACTTAAAATTAAGTAGCTGTACAATTGATTAATTTATTTGGAGGCATCTACTGCACTTTAATCTATTTATTGAATTAACTTATTTAATCCTAAGAGCTTATTGTATGCTGGTTATTGATTAGGTTGTTACCCAGGGGGTATTCTTTTTCTTTATATTTTTAAGTATCTTGTCTGGTCTGACACCTGATATTGGTCAGTTCTTGCTAACTGCTATGGCTGACCTTATATTGGCCAATAGGACGTGGCTGTAGGTCAGAATGTCACAAAATGCAACAAATAAAGCAACATCATCTGAATCACATAAAACAGCTCCCAAAATTCATTATAAAATGTAAAACTGTCATTATATTTGTATTAAATATAACTACAAACAATACCTCCATGGTTTCTAAAATATGAGGGCAGACTTTCCCAACGACTCTACACTAGGACCCCAGTTGAGAATTTTTTTGCAGCCTATAGCTCTTGCTACCTTACATGGGTAATCTGTACCAATAACTGATTTAACCCTTTCCCTGCCAGCCGTTTTGTCCTAGATGCGAACATCTACTGCCAAGCAGTTTTTAGACATTTTGTACTCTTTCACTTTAAGGGCCTTTCCTGGGGCAGTCTTTTAATTTACCCAGTAAAACAATATATTGTTTTTTTCAGGACAACCTGAACTTTAAAAATATGAAAGAATTTTGTGTAATGTGTAATTCTACTTCTGTAAAAAATATAGGCTTCTATGTGTCTAATAAAATGAAAAAAATCATGTTTCACAAAGAACAATCACATATATCAGAAATATCATTTATTTTATGTACGAGAACACAGCCGATTAGGAAAGGTCTCCTGAACGCGGCAATACCAAATATATATAGTTTTATGGAGATTTCTCACTTGTATAGATCAAAATCTACAAGCAGTACACTACCAAATTTCCAAAGCACCGCTCCCCAAACGGCATACTTCTGATTTCAAGGCCAAACATTCCACTAACAGTAGGTTTACCCTAGAAAACTACCCATTATTAGAAAGAACAGATTCTGGTGAATCAAAAATGTACTTTGTACTCCAAACTACCAAGTTGCAATTGTTTCCTAAAGTTATAATGTTTTATAGAAATTGGTGAATTTTTTGAAAAATTACCTTAAAGCTTCCACTCTACAGCATCATATCTCCAACATATCATTAGGTATCAATGTAAAACACCCCAAATATGAAATCCTGGGGTCCACTGAACAGTTTGATGCCCAATATGTATCGGTTTACCTAAACATGTGATATATAGGGGCCCTAAAATGTAGACACCCCATTTGAGCTATCAGTTCTGTAATTCCAGATACTGCAAAATCAACACATTTACATAGATGGGGGGGGGCAAAGTTAGAAAAAGTATGTTCACCATAGAAAACCATATATTTTCGGAAAGTACACATTCCCCCGAATCCAATATGGGTATGCATGTCTTTCTACTCAAAGCACCAAGCTGCAAAACGTTCCAAAATTTGGTAATTTTGGTGACATTATACACAATTTGGGGGTTGTGGAAGCACTCTTAAGGCTAAATCAAGATATGTTATAGTATAAGGGAAGTGCTACTTACAATGCACTTCCCTGGGCCCCTGTCTCAGCAATTCAGTATAAATGCAAGTGCATGTGTTTACAAAACAGGGGTTTTTAGTTACAAAGTTATGATCATAAAGTTGAAAAGCCACCATACCACGTCAAGGTAAACCCCATATGGTGGTCCCTAACTTATTTATCTCAGGTCATAGTATAAAAAGACTTGGTTCTCTGCATAATAGCATTACCTGTATTCACTGTGTGTTGAACATTGGTTTCAGACTGAAGGCTAAATCCTCCCCCGCCCATAAGGGCTATTAAGAGAGAGAGATTGCCCAAACCAACGCCCATATTTAAAATTTTGGTGACATTGCCAAAAATCACCTCAAATTTTCCACCCTGCAGCATCGTATGTCCCACATACTATTGAGTATCAAGATAACTCACCCTAAATATAAAAGCCTAGGGTCCTCTGAACAGTTTGATGCCCAATATGTATAGGTGTACCCAAGCACGTGGCATATAGGGGCCCCAAAATGATTACCCCCATATGGTCTCTCATTTCAGATACTGCAAAATCAACACATTTACATCGTTGGGGGGGGGCAAAGGTACAAAAAAGTAAGTTCACCCCATAAAACTATATCTTTTCGGAAAGTTCACATTCCTGCGAATCCAAATTTGGTATGCATGTCTTTGTACTCCAAAGTACCAAGTCGCAAGCCTTTCCTAAATTTGGCAATAAAAGCAACGGTTTTTATATTTCTGAAAATCGCCTAAAAATATTACAATTGGCAGCATTTATTTCACCGAATTTCTTACATATAATTGTAAAACACCATAAATATTGATGACAAGGGTCTACTGAACTACAGTTTGATGCCCAATATGCATTGATATACCAAGGCAGCTGGCATGTGCGGACCCCAAATAAAAATAGTGAATATGAGTTTTCTCTGTTGTCGATTCGTCTTCTGTGAACATAGACCCTTGACTTCATATTATGTGCCTCCAGATCCTCCTAACAGCAACGACCCCCCAAAACCATATATTTTTGGAAAGTACACATTCTGCCGATTCCAACAAAGATAACGACGTCTTTCTACACAAAACTACCAAACTGCAAAGCTTTTCTAAACGTATAGGTTTTTACAACAATTTCTGAAAATCGCCTTTTTCAGTTTGCCGCATTTATCACACACAATGTTTTACATTCAAAGAATAATCTCTCTAAATATGGACGTCAGAGGTATAATAAATAGTTTGATGCCCAATATGCATAGATTTACCAAAGTATGTGTTGTGTATGGACCCCAAATGAAAAACGTGCCTATGATTTTTCACGCTAGACAACTAAGCTGCAGAAAAGAGAACCCTAACTGTGCGTTACGTGCCGTAAGAACCCCAAACTGTAAAAATACCCCCAGAAACCCATATATTTTTGGAAAGCACATATTTTGGCAGATCAAACTAAGTAAAATCTATATTTCTATACCAAAGCACCAAACAGCAAAACTATACTAAAGATACATAAGGAACAATAATGCAGGGATAAAATTGCAATAAAACCACAAAAATAGCGAAAATCAATGCAATAACAAAATAATTGTTCTGACAGCGTAATTAGTGGCCACAATCGATTATCCAATAGTCACGCTGCTAAAATAACAAGTTTTTAGGCAAAAAATCCCAAAAGATAACAGTACAATGAATACGTAACAAAAAAAAACACCTGTTTTGTGTATACATATTTGTGCACTAATAAAAGAGTGTGCAAATACATGTAAACAAGTGTAAATAACTGTACAAAAGGGACCAAGTGTGCTAAAATAAAAAATAAAAAAATAAAACATACCAATCTTTACTAAAATGTATGTGTAAGTGTATAAATGTACTGTAAGTATTTGTAGGTGCAGGTAAGTGTGTAAAAAAACGTGCACTAACCGTTTTTGGAGCAGGAGGATACCTGTCATCGCTGGAGATGTCCTGGCAGTGTGTCTGCAGAGTTGTTGCGCAGCAGGAAGTGCGTGGGCGGCTCTGCTTTTCAGGAAGAAGGTGAGTGTAGTAGCAGATGCTCCATGTGATGGGTCTGCTACTTTGAAGTCGGATCTGCGACAATCGAGTTGCAGATCCAACTTGACAGCCCCCCAGCCTCGTTGGCTAGGGGGCTGTCTTCTCTCCCTACTCTCTGCGGAGGCGGCAAAAGCCGTCGAAGCAGAGAGAGAGCTCAGCTGCTAAAGAACGTACCATGTACGTTCTTGGCAGCCTGAGCATTTGCCTGCCAGCACGTACGCCGTACGTGCTTGGCAGGCAAAGGGTTAAATATGACAAATGTGACACAAAGAAGACCTATGTATACAGAATAGAGCAGGATAATAGGGAATGTCTGCCCATAGAATAAAAAAAATAAACATTTTGGGATCCGTTATCCGGAAATCCGTTATCCAAAAAGCTCCAAATCACAGAAAGATCATTTCCCATATACTTTTTATCCAATTAATCCACATTTTTAAAAATAAATTCCTTTTTCTATGTAATAAGAAAACAGTTCCTTGCACTTGATCTAAGATATAGATTAATCCTTATTGGAAGCAAAACCAGCCTATTGGGTTAATTTAATGTTTACATGATTTTCTAGTAGACTTAAAGGGATACTGTCATGGAAAAAAAATGTTTTTTTTCAAAACTCCAGCAGAATTATGCACTGAAATCTGTTTCTCAAAAGAGCAAACAGATTTTTTTATATTTAATTTTGAAATATGACATATTGTCAG
The DNA here is from genome assembly GCA_038501925.1 of Xenopus petersii. Lineage (NCBI taxonomy): Eukaryota > Metazoa > Chordata > Amphibia > Anura > Pipidae > Xenopus > Xenopus petersii. The sequence goes on from CM076686.1 coordinate 18,746,539, forward strand.
TTTCCCAAATGCCCCCAGTCATGTGATTTATAATCTGATAAATTTCAGTCACTCTTTACTGCTGTACTGCAAGTTGGAGTGATATCACCCCATCCCTTCCCAGCAGCATAACAACAGAACAATGGGAAGGTAACCAGATAACAGCTCCCTAACACAAGATAACAGCTGCCTGGTAGATCTAAGAACAGCACTCAATAGTAAAATCCAGGTCCCACTGAGATACATTCAGTTACATTGAGTAATAAAAACAACAGCCTGCCAGAAAGCAGTTCCATCCTAAAGTGCTGGCTCTTTCTGAAAGCACATGACCTGTTCAATGTAACTGAATGTGTTCAGGAATAAAAATGTATATTGTAGAGTGAATTATTTGCAGTGTACACAGTGTAATTTAGAAATAAAAACTACACCATAAAAATCATGACAGAATCTGTTTAAAGGAAAACTATACCCCCCCAAACAATGTAGGTCTCTTTTAAAAGATACTGAGTAAAACAGCTCATGTGTAAAACCCTGCTTCATGTAAATGAACCATTATCATAATAATATACCTTTTTAGTAGTATGTGCCATTGGGTAATCATAAATAGAAAATTGCCATTTTAAAAAATAAGGGCCGTCCCCTGAGATCGTAAGATTCACTGTGCACACATACAGACCACATGTAAGGTCACATGAGCCAATTAACAGACAGAGTTCTGCCTTTTGCTTCCTCACTTCTTCCTGTTACAGTTAGTGTTGTAGTATTTCTGGTCAGGTGATCTCTGAGGCAGCACAGATAGTGTCACAAAATGGTGGTTCAAGGCAAGAGATGTAAAAGGGCAATATTTATGTAAATATATATTCCAGTTTGGTAAGATTCTTTAATATGTCATTCAATTTGATATAAACTATCTGTTGCTTAAGTATTCATTTTGGGTGTATAGTTTTCCTTTAAGTTATTAAGATCAAAGTTACGGAAAGATCCGTTATTCGGAAAACCCCAGGTCCCGAGCATTCTGGATAACAGGTCTCATACCTGTATTTACAAGTGACATTCCAGTGAATATTCATTAAAACGTTTTAATCATGTCAAGAAATTCCAATTTAATTGACTGAATGAATGAAAATGAATTTCAGTTGTTACTGTCCATCCTTTGCTATTGAAGCCCATTGACTTCAATGCGTTTCGCCAATTTTTTGCCCTTCACTATTGAAGGGTCATTCTGCCCAGAAACAACATGTACTACAAAAACAAGTATACAATTTGGTTATTTCAAAGGATCAAAAGTGTAAATGATATCCTTATAAGCAGTGTGCTCCTACATCACCATAAATGTGCCGTTTATGACTTATGGTGATCTCTTCTAGAACTTTCTCCCCTTGCACACTGCCTGTCACTTGTCTAAAAGCCAAACATAAGCAATAATTATTTTGTATAAAAGTGATGGAAAATCATTCCCTGTGCCACATTTGTATCAGCTGTTTTTCTGGAGCAAAAAGAGAAAGGTCTTGACTAACCTATATACATTTAACTGTGGATTATAATGAATAATGGACTCCCTGCTGAAAGAAAGAAAACTTTCTCAAATCTTTCCTAAGCAGAAAAACATCAAACCAGCTCTGTTTCTTTCTCCTGACAACTTCCTTGACTGTTCGGTTGGCAGACTGGTCAGAAAATGACCAGCAGGTGGCGGTGTTGTAACAAAATCCATTCATATTAACAGTACATGTATCCCTTAAAGGAACAGTAACACCAAAAAATGTAAGTGTTTTAAAGTAATGCAAATATCATGTAGTGTTGCCCTGCACTGGTAAATCTGATATGTTTGCTTCAGAAACACTACTATAGATCATATAAACAAGCTGCTGTGGAGCAATGGCGGAAATTGAAAAACGGCTATATGGTACAGGTTAACAAATGGATAACAGATAAGACCATTAGACAGACAGAGCTTATCTGCTATCTGCTGTGTAACTTGAGCTTTTTCTCCTTTGAATGGCTGCCCCCATTGCTACTCAGCAGCTTATTTATATAAACAATAGTAGTGTTTCTTAAGCAAACACGACAGTTTTACCAGTGCAGGGCAACACTGCATTATATTTTTATTACATTAAACAACTTTTATTTTTTGACGTTACTGTTCCTTTAATGTCTTGGAATTAAAAACAAATATATAATGAATGTTCATTGCAAAAGTGCTTAGAATAGCCCCTAGGGATGTAGCGAACGTCGGAAAAAAAGTTCGCGAACATATTCGCGAACTTGCGCAAAAATGCGAGCGGTTCGCGAACCCCATAGACTTCAATGGGAAGGCGAACTTTAACATCTAAAAAAGACATTTCTGGCCAGAAAAATGATTTTAAAGTTGTTTAAAGGGTGCAACGACCTGGACAGTGGCATGCCAGAGGGGGATCAAGGGCAAAAATGTATCTGAAAAATCTGCCTGTGTGTGCTTGGAAGAGATAGTGTAGGGGGAGAGCTGTTAGTGATTTCAGGGACAGATGATAGTAAGTTTGCTGGCTAGTAATCTGCTTGATACTGCTCTGTATTGGAACAAAAAAATAAATAAAAGCAGTCCTTACAAGGACTACTGTTATTGCAGCAGTCAGCAGATGAGATCAGAAGCAGGACAGCTGCCCACTGCAGCTACATACAGAGCACTGCAGTAGAAGGTAGATTACTAGCCAGCAAAGCTACCTAAGCTTAAATGTCCCTCAAACCCCTGCAGACTTCTGTCCCTCCAATAACAGAGCAGTATCAACACGATTACTAGCCAGCAAACTTTCAACTGTCCCTGAAATCACTAACAGGCAGCAGCTCTCTCCCTACACTATCTCTTCAGCACACACAGGCAGAGTGAAAAAACGCTGCAGGGCTTCGGTTTTTATAGGGAAGGGGAGTGGTCCAGGGGAGAGCTTCCTGATTGGCTGCCATGTACCTGCTGGTCTGGGGTGAGAGGGCAAAAAAAAGCGCCAACAATGGCGAACCCAAAATGGCGAACGTCGCGCGACGTTCGCGAACTTCCGGCGAGCGCGAACACCCGATGTTCGCGCGAACAAGTTCGCCGGCGAACAGTTCGCGCCATCTCTAATAGCCCCCTCATCAATTTTACATTTACTTATTTTTAAGGTTTATTTATCCATTAAAATATGGTGGCTGGCCTGCAACTCTTTCTTGATTCCAACTTGGATTTTGTGCTTTAGGAGAGTTACCTTGGGGTGCTGTAGTTTACCTCAAACATTCTAAAGACATACAGGCAGATTATTTGGCCCCTGATGAATCTGACCATAGTGTGTGTGAATGTGACAGGGACCTTAGACTGTAAGTTTCTCTACTGGGGTAGGGATGGATGGGAATGATGTATCATCTCCATAATGTGCTGTCACTGCTGTGGAATTTGTTGGTACTATATAAATAAAATAATGACTCTCCCTAGTTAGTATTCTGTGCCTTCTGTAATGCAGGACCTGCAACTGGTTTCTGACCGTACCTCACCCACCCAAAGCACAAAATCCAAGTTGGAATCAAGAAAGAGTTGCAGGCCAGCCACGCTTGATAAAGGGGTCTGACCCCGAAACGTTGCTTTTTCTGTGAATAAACGCAAGGGCTTGTCCCTGCTTGCACCTGCCCTTTGAGTGCCAGTGATTTCTTACCCATTTGATGTTGGAGGGTGCCGACCCCCCCCTTCACCGTGCACCGGGCAATCAACACGAAGGCCAGGGAGTGCGAGAAGAGCTTTTCATTTTGTTACAACACTGCCACCTGCTGGTCAATTTCCCACCAGTCTGCCAACCGAACAGTCAAGGAAGTTGTCAGGAGAAAGAAACAGAGCTGGTTTGATGTTTTTCTGCTTAGGAAAGATTTGAGAAAGTTTTCTATCTATTTCCTATGCAGAATAACATCAGAGCAGTCTTCTTTCTTTCTTTCTTTCTTTCTTTCTTTCTTTCTTTCTTTCTTTCTTTCTTTCTTTCTTTCTTTCTTTCTTTCTTTCGTTCTTTCTCTCTCTCTTTCTTTATACATTTTAGCAGGGGGTCCATTATTCATTATAATCCACAGTTAAATGTATACTGGTTAGTTTGTCAAAAGCTGAATCTCCTACTTGTGTCCAATGAGAGAATGGATCACTAATTCAAATTTCCTTCCACTTCCTTGGTCTGTGCCCCATTTTTGAAGTGCATTTAGTTGTATCAGGTGCCACACTTTTAGCACACAATTTAGCCACAAATATTCACTGGGTCCATTGATTCCTGGTTTCATGGTATGCAAATGCAAGGAGCATTTTTGAGAGCAGATTGCTTTAATAAATAGCATCAGTTTGCAACAATTCCCGCTATAATTTCAGGGCATCGACAGGGTAGAGAGAACATGAAAATTAGATGATAGATTAAAGGAGAACAAAACTCTCTCTACAATCACAGGTCCCTTCCATTATTCCCCATCCTTGACCCCCCCACCTACCACCTGTCACTTAAAAAAGTGTCCCTATGTTTGTACCTGCTATAAAAATACACTGCAGGGTTAATAGGCACCATCTTGAACTTCTTGACTACTTTAATCTGCTTTTGTCAGAGGTGGAGCAGGAGCAGTTAGTTTGTATTGGCTCCCGCCAACCCTGTAACTGACCTCATTAACCAAATAGACTTGTCCTGAGGCTTCAGTTTCATTGTTCACAATTGCCCCAGGGACCACAGACAACAGTGTATATATGGAAACCATGTGATGTTGTCTTCACTTTCTGCACCCCCAGCACTAACACCCCATGATCAGAATGAAGTTTATGGCTTTACTTACAGTGACCTCTTCTGACTGCTTCCCTTTTTAATTACTTTTGTATTTTATTTAAAAATGTTATTGCATCTTATCCAATGCATTGCACTCTCAGTTCTGCATAGCTGGTGGGCCTGTAACACTATTACAGTATAGCACAGTGAGGCATGTTTTGCAGTAGCTGCGCCATAAAACAATACATGCCCCTGGAACCCTTTCTTGGCCCACAACAAGGTTTCATATAGATCGTTGGTAGAGCACATTTACACTATGACCCCCTCTCTCCCAGCTGGACCCTCGTGATTTTGTAGAGGAGCTGTGTTGTTGAACTACGTCTCTCACAGGGCACAGAAGGATCAGGATATTAGGATGCCAGAGGTTGTTATAGCACACATAAACCTGTAACACATTTTAATGAACTCACAAGGAGTAGTACTAATTTAGCACAATGATATCATAGAGGTAGATTCAGTTAGTGACTATTATATGTGAAATAGAGGTACACTGTCACCATGGATGGAGTTGGTAGGATTAAAATTCACCTATTGGAATACCAGCTAGTGATTCATATCCTCATCCAGGAGAAAGAGTCCCTTTCTTTACGGTAATCCCTTCACTTTAAAGTAGATGGAAAGCTACAGAGGCAGTTTATTGCCAATAGATTAGCCACAATAGTGCAAGCTTGAACGCTACATTTAATCTGTAGAATGCTTTACCATACCTGAGTAAAGAGCTCTAGACGCTTTCTCTGATTGTTTTTAATAGTAGCTGCCATATTAGCTTGGTGTAACATCACTTCCTGCCTGAGTCTCTCCCTGCTCACTCATAGCTCTGGGCTCAGATTACAGCAACGAGTGGAGGAGGCATGGAGAAAAAGGAGGGGGGAGAGGGAGAGAGGAGCAAACTGAGCATGCTCAAGACCTAGCCCTGAAAATTTAAGATGAAAACAGGAAGTCTGATACAGAAGCCCATGTAACACAATAGAAGGAAAGAAATGCTGTGTTTCTTTTGACAGAGGACTCAGAGCAGCATTAATTTGAGGGTTTACTGGTGTAATTATATATTATATATGATATTGGCCAATAGGACTTGACTGTAGGTCAGAATGTCATGAAATGCAACACATACAGCAACATCTAAAAACAGCTCCCGCAATTCATTATAAAATGTAAAACTGTCTGTATTGTCGTGTATTTGTTTAGACAAAATACAGAAAGTTATTCAAATGATAAAAAAGCTTTTTCTCACTGTATTGAATCTGGCCCCCCCGCTAAAATTTATAAAGATATTTAGGGGGTTATTTATGAAAGTCTGAATGTCAAAAACTCGAAAAATTCTAGTTTTCTTTACTATAAAATCCGATTTTTTTAGTGGAAAAAAACCACTTGAATTTTTCTAATTTATTATACCCCGTCCCGACGATGGAAAATGTCAGAATCTAATAATCTGGCATCAAAGACCTGCTGGGGTGTGTATATGTGGTCCCTATCCTATATAGAAGTTTCTGTGGCCGTGATGTTCATAAATTACAGCAGGGGTACATTATCCACTATATAAACAAGTTCAATATACACAATTTCTTAAACTACTAAAGGTGCAAGAGATAGTAGGAATCCACATACTGTATACTAGTGTAATATTGCCGGATGTGTCATAATCAAAGTCAGACTAGTGGCAGAAGATTTTATCTGTTGTCGCCATCGTGACAGTTTTGAGCTGTTAGAGGGGAAAGCAAGACCCCCCCCCCAGACAAATCAATATATAAAGCTGCAGGTTGGCTGTACAATGAGCTGTTGGAAAGTTCTGCTGCTCCTCAGGATCTTCCTCTCACTGTGCAGGTAGAGTGACTCTTTTCTCATCTAATGCACCCAGTCTATTCTATACAATTCTCATGCACACTCACTCTTACATATTCCTCTATTTGTCTTTGTTAATCAACTACAATATATTATGCCTACTTGCATGTCTAGTTATAGCTACAGGGATTATATACAGTTTAGCTCCAAAAGGACTGTTTTTTTGCATATTTTTCACTTTGCTATTATTTCCTGGCTAATATGTGTTATAGCAGAAATGTATCTGAGGTCTTTCAAATAATAAAACTGTATGTCCATTGGGTTTATCCCACCAACTACCCGCTATATCTGCCAGTGCAGCCTCTTCATGGAGAGAATGGCTCTACTGTACAGATTTATCCCTATAAATAAACCTCCAGAATAAGAGAGGCCCTTTTTTGTGATGTGGATAAGGTTCTAGTTTAAGGGAACAACAAAGCAGAGCTTCCTTTATATTGTTATTGTTACATTTATGGTTTTAGTGCATCAAGAAGACCATGGGACTGTCCACCATCTGCCTTGTGGCTCTGCTTTTCCCTACTGACCCTGGCCCACTCTGCCCCTGATCCCACCCTGGACTCTCACTGGCAGCTGTGGGTTAAAACTCACCAGAAAACCTATAAGGATGCGGTAAGGACTTAGAATAGCTTTGATAGTCATAGTTTGACTCCAGCCTACCAACATTAAACTTCACCACCAAAACTGGGAGTAAATTATCTTCTTATAGATAGCTTGGTCATCAGACTTTTATATTGTATATGCTGATTTATGCTCATAAGATACAGTTTCTAGAGATGGATTATACTGGACATGGAGTTAGGGGCCCACACCATCTTAAACACATCCATGAAATACAGAGAACCAGAATAATTTCCAATCCCTGAAGCTCAGTAAACTACATGAGGGAGTGGGTGAGTTAGCGTTGTATGGGAAGGCTATCTTAGATAGGGCAGTGGGATTAGAATTGGGTCAAAAGGGGGAGTGAGGGGGCACATGCTATAGAAGATAAAAAGAACCTACTGTTATAAAGAGAACTGTTTGATTGTAGCTATAGATCAAACTCTTAATGAATATGTAAATATCCATGGGAAAAATACTAACCTTCACTGTCTACCAAAAGAAGGAGAGCTAGAGATGATTGCATGTACAGAAAATGATACCATTCATATATACCTTTAAATAATGATGCACCCCTTGCAAACAAGACTTAAAATCACAAAACAAAACCTTTATGTTCAGGTTGGTAAGAAAAAACATGTATTATGGCATTTAAGTTAGCTAGGACATCTGAAACTTTCATCGGTTACAAAGAGACCAAGAAAGCATGCAAAACTGATATCACACAAGCCAAAATAGAGATGGAAAGTGAATTATATAGAGATGGAAGCAAGAAGTAAAACTAACACAAAATAGTTTTTTGAATAAGTATTAAAACAAAGTAAAGAAGGAAGGCGTGGGACCCTTATTATCAGAGGGAGGATGGATGGTTAATGATAATAGGGATAAAGCAGAGATTCTGAACTGTTATTTTTCATCTGTCTATACAAGAGAGGAACCAGCTAATGAAGGCTACCCTATTCTAACTGGTGGATGGCAGGAGATGGTATTCATCCCAGGGTACTAAAAGAGGTTAGCTCTTTGACTGGCAAACTGGCTCTTTGTCTGTCCATGGCCCTTTTGCTCTTTATCTTTGTTTATTAATGGCCTTAAGGTGAGCAAGTACTGTTTCTATTTTTGCTGATGGTACTAAATTGTGTAAAACTTTAAGTTGCAGGATGTTGCCTCTTTGTAGATAGATTTGACTAACATCGGACATATGGACATATTTTTTTATATTCAATTTTGAAATCTGACATGGGGCTAGACATATTGTCCATTTCCCAGCTGCCCCAAGTCATGTGACTTGTGCTCTGATAAACTTCAATCACTCTTTATTGCTGTACTGCAAGTTAGAATGATATCACCCTCCCTTTCCCCCCAGCAGCCAAACAAAAGTACAATGGGAAAGTAACCAGATAACAGCTCCATAACACAAGACAACAGCTGCCTGGTGTAAGGGCCCGAAGGCTCAAACTGGAGTAGCGGACCAAAGAGGAAGCTGAAGTTCAGCACAGTTCGTGGTACAATAGGATTAGGCAAAAGAATGGTCAAAGTCCAGACAAATAGATCAGTTCAGACGGCAAGAGTTCAATAACGATAAACAGGCAATGGGTCAAGATCAGGAACAAGAATCAATATATACTAGCACACCCAGGAACACACGGAGTAGAACCTATAATTGGGCAATGTTTGCAGATCTTTAGGCTCCTTAAATAGGCCTCCATTGGCGCCAAAAGATAGCGTGATGACGTCACTGCGCTGGCGTAATTGCGCAGGCATTCTGACACTGGCGTCCATCCAAGCACCGGCGTCCGTTCAGATGCTGGCGTCCATCCAAGTGCCGGCGTCCATTCTGACGTGGCGAACACGCGCTGGCGTCACAGTGCCGCGCTTGGGAAGAAACACGTGGGAGGACTGGGCGCCGCCATCTTGGACAGCAGGGCAGCGTTGGCGTGGAGGCAGAAGGTAATTCTCCCTTACACCTGGTAGATCTAAGAACAGCACTCAATAGTAAAAACCCATGTCCCACTGAGACACATTCAGTTACATTGAGAAGGAAAAACAGCAGCCTGCCAGAAAGCATTTCTCTCCTAAAGTGCAGGCACAAGTCACATGACTGGGGGCAGCTGGGAAATTGACAAAATGTCTAGCCCCATGTCATATTTCAAAATTGAATATAAAAAAATATGTTTGCTCTTTTGAGAAATGGATTTCAGTGCAGAATTCGGCTGGAGTAGCATTATTAACTGATGCTTTTTGAAAAAAACATGTTTTCTGATGACAGGATCCCTTTAAGGAACACAATATTTACCTAAAGCAGGGCAAACGGTTTTTCATGGTGATCTTTGCTGCGTGATATTGTGATGGCAGATTTTATTGGCTTAATTGACTACTGGAACAAACATAATATCCATACTGGGGTTCATTTGGAGGGGTTACATTATGGACTTTTGTCTTGTTTCCACTTAAATTAACTATGTCAATTCTTAAAGGTGTTTTTTCAGATGATCTTATCAACCTGCCATAGGAAGCAAAGCAATGAAAAAAAATTATATTCTTCACTCCCAAATTATTGATCCACCCACACCAAACAATGAAAGGAGAGCAGTCTAGGGGTGTGATAATAAGAATCAGAGTCTTTTATAGGGGAGTAATGGAGGCAGCTTGAATTCAGTTACCTTTAGAAGCATATTTTAGCTATGGTTTCAGGCATGGGGCCCACTTCAACCCCAAGTTTCTACAGCTAAAATTTCCAACTTGAGTTGGTTTAATAATTATGACTAAAAAGTGCAAATTACCAAGAAGAATTGTATAGGAATTGATCCTTGCAGCTAGGCAAATTAATACCATAATAACATTTCTGTACAAGGATGGGTACCCACAAATTGATCCACCTTCTTTCTGGTGACTCTTTTTTTGACCTTACCAGCCAGACAGTCATTTCTAATTCAGGTTGGAAAAGCAATATAACCTACAAAATAAAAATAATAAAAAAGGCTAAAGGGCTAATTTACCAAGTGGAAAAGACATAAATGTGCATAAATTGACTGCCATTTTTATGCACTTTGAGTGCTCTGTTTAAGTACTGCCATCATTATTGCAGTGCTGGCTGCCTTCAGCAGCGCTATATGCATGTTTTCAGTGTCTTGGTCTGTGACATTTACAGTGTGCTCTGGTGAGGAGGCAGTAGGCAATTAGACTTTCTCTCTCTCTCATGCCCTCCTTGTCCACTAACTTGGGTGTCATTAAGACCATACCAGTTATGTATCAACAGCAGATGACACCAAAGGAGCCCTGTGCTTACCGGCCACCCTATGGTATATGGTAAGGACAGGGCTTACTTTGCCAACATTGCACTCTGCACCTCATACTGGATCTTTTTTATCCAGCCTTAAATGCAATGCACTGCCAGTCCCCATGTAGAAGTGCTATGTTAATGAGGCATGCTCTAGTACCCCTTAGTGCTGTTACATGTCTTCTGGCAGCATTGTAAATGACACCTTAGAAGTACTTACAAATGTAACCACAGTTACTTAGGCCAAAAAATTTCAATTTTTTTAAATGTATGTAGTGGCGTAACTTCAATGCTCCCTCCATTTATATTAGTTATAAATTAGTCCCCTCCCCCCTTCTCTTGTCTTCCCTTCCCTCCTCTCACTTCACTCTTCTTACTCTTCCCTTCCAATCCCCTTTGTGTGGCTCCACCCTGTGTTTCCCTTTGTCCTCCCTCTCTCTTTGACTTCTGAGAGCCACTGTTGTGCCGCACACACCTCCTGATTCCAGCCATAACACCCGTGTGACATCACTTCAGGGGTACACTTAGTGGAAGCAGCAGTGGCGGGTGTGGTGCAGTCATGCAGTGGTGGGCTCAGTAGGCAGCGATTTAGGTCCCCTTTAGACCCCGACAGCAGCGGGCTCTTCAGAATTCATGGACTTATTCACACCACTGGATGTATGACTTTCTCTGAAGTCCAATATTTGGTCACAATCCCCCATAGCTTCTTTGAGCTGTAGGTTACAGCTAAGCTTTGTCAGGCAATACTTTATAGTTTAGGAAAATTACATAGAGAAATTTCTACAAAAATATCAAAATGTGCCTATTGATATAAACATCCTATTTACATTTCACAGGAGGAGGAAAATGCAAAAAGGACCATCTGGGAAGAGACACTGAAATTTATCACAGTCCATAACTTGGAATATTCCTTGGGACTCCACACTTATGAAGTTGGGATGAACCATCTGGGAGATATGGTGAGAACTCTTACCCTGTATTATATGCAATAATGGAGCAAAAAGAGAATAACAGTGCCAAGGCCACAGTTAATGGTCACCACTCAGGGTGCACTTACCCTACAAATAACAGCTTGAAGAGGTGATCCATGTCAAGAGAATAACTTACAGATTCCATCACAGGAAGTATTAAATGAAGAGTAAATTTTATTTTGAACACAAATACAATGCAGAATACAGCTTAGCCTTATGCGTTTTTTGGATATGGCACCTCAGCAGTAACGGTTCTGTGTGTAGATGAACCGCATCTCTCACCCTTTCCACCGTGTTTCCTGCCCTGGTGGTGCAGATCTCTCTAGACAGTCGGCACTTGTCAGTACAATGTAGAAGATTATAAGAGAATCGCACAACACCATGTATGTTGCAGGTGGGGAGCTTACCCCTTAAAGTGACCACCTGGGCATCAACGTTTCGGGGGGGATTAACTGTCCCTTCGTCAGGATACAAACATTTGTGCTACAAACATTTTAGCATAGGGATACATAGAGTCCGCCCAATTACCCATAGTCCACCAGGGTGTTCCAAAGTGAGGCTTGACACTAAAGTCCATGTCCTGGTATTATTGTCCAAAGTCCAGTTTCACATCCAAAAACAAGCATAAATGCATAGTTGAACCATTCTATCCCAATTTGGTTAATATATATTAACACAGTCGGTTACCAAATATTAGGTTTAACTACTTACGACCAGCGGGAGTTTTACCATTACCTCTATCATTCATTTTTCCCACTGGCAAAGATTATCTGTGAAAAAGAAACAAAGTGTCAATCAAAAAAACAAGTCAAGCTAAAATTCTCATTTAGGCCCTTAGGTTGTACGGTCTCAAGTTTCCACATCCAGAACGCTTCCCTTTTGAGAAGGGCCAGCTTCAATTCGTTGCCTTGCAGTACCACAATTTTCTCAAGAATTTGCCACCTTATTTGCGACACTGTCTGCTTTTGTGTGTAGAAGTGTTTTGCTAATTCTTTTTCACAGATAATCTTTGCCAGGGGGAAAAATGAATGATAGAGGTTATGGTAAAACTCCCGCTGGTCGTAAGTAGTTAAACCTAATATTTGGTAACCAAGTGTGTTAATATATAGTAACCAAATCCAGTAGTAGTGTAGGTGGGGACAGGTCCTTACCTAAATATCTTAAAGAATCGAATACGTCCATATGCATATGGACATTAAAAGGGGCCCTCTATACACATTCCATAAGCCAATGAGACTGGCATTATCATTGCACTGATCAGGGATATAGCATTTACATTGTACCTCATACCTCCCAACTGTCCTGTTTTTTGCGGGACAGTCCCGATTTTGAAAGCTCAATCCGAAGTCCAGGTTTGTTACTGAAATGTCTTTGATCTCCTGCACTGAACAGCCAGAAAAAGATACAAAGTTTCTAAAACTTAATTGCTTTTTGGTGGAGAGCCCAGAATATGTGGCAGATGCACTTTGATAGTTTTGTAACAATTTAAGATAAGCAAAAAAAAACAAACAAATGTAACAATTTAAGATAAGCAGGTCTCTTGGGGAAACTGTGACTTGCAGATTAAAGGGCAATTCACCTTCATTAGTAAAACTGTAATAACATCAAAACTACAGAAATCTGTTCAAACTTTCATAACCTGCCAAATTTTGTAAAATGAACATGGTAATTAGGGGGTGTGGCCACACAAACAGACGTGGTCAAAAAAGTTTCACTTTTTGTCCGTCTTTCTAGTTACAAAATGTTGGGAGGCATGGTACCTTATTCTTATATTCCTGCAGATTGTATTAAATGGAGTGGAGCAATCCATTTGAGTGGGAATACCTAAAAGTTGGTAGGATCTGGGTTGTGTTTGGGGGTGTGTGTGACAGGCAGGGCCAGAACTAGGGGTTGGCAGAGTAGGCACGTGATGAAACAAAGCCCAGGTGAAACGCGTGTTGGCAAAACTCTCAGCATTTTAGAAAAATGAATTGATTCCTATTTTGTTGTTTTTAATAGTTTGCTGGATACCTAACTTAAAAGCCTCTCACCGTACCGCATTTAATTCTCCAAACCTCGTTTTACTATATGGCACTGGGTGATTAGTCTTTTAGGGATAAGTAGCTCTCCTATGAGATAGAAAGGTAATCACAGTCCCCATTGTTCTACTTTCTCCCCGTGTGGGGTCCCAGGGTCTACAAAACAAACAGGCAGTAGTTTCTTGGGACTTCACCACCTCTACACTTTCTTCATTTTCCAACTTCATTTCTTAAATGCAGGTAATGGCAACAATTGTTTGAAATATTTTTCTTCTTTTTTTGATAATCTAACGAGCTCATTTTCTAAGACCGCATAGCATATTGCCTTTTTAACTTATTCTAATTCTATAAAAAACTTTTTAAACCACTGGTAATCAGAGATTGCAATCAGCAGCAGCACTGGCACGTTTGAAGCATTTGTCTTAATCAATTTTAATTGTACTATAATGTAATGTATTGTAATTGATGAATTTGAACTGAGTTTAATTTATTAATGGACACAATGCACTTTAAAGATAATTCACATCTAATTAAGCACAAGCACTTTTTGTAATTAATAAGGTTTTGACTAAGTTTTTCTGCCTCCAACCCCTAGTCTTGTCCTGTCTCTCCTCTCTGGCAGGCTGTGCTGGACTGTGGATGCGCTCCAGCCTATGCGCACACATGTTGCAGGTCTATTGGTGCATGTGCCCGTTTGGCTGGCCTGACGCAGATGACATGTAGTGATGGGCGAATTCGCGGTGAATTTGTGCGATTCGCCGCCAGCGAATAAATTCGCGTCAAAAATTCGCAGACGTCAATTTTTTTTTCCGAAAAAAAGGACGCCTGCGTCAATAAACGGGCGGTGGCGTCAAAAACCGGACGTCGGCGTCAAAAACAAGACGCCAGCGCCGTTTCGATAATTTTTCGCCGTTTCGCGAATTTCGTGCAAAATTCGTGAATTTTTCGGCGAAGCGAAACGGCGCAAATTCGCCCATCACTAGTGACATGGCTTAACAGGGTATTGCCTGGGGTATGGTGTAAAGTTTCTTGCTTTTAAACCAGAAAATCATATTATATACTTGTACTCGTTTAATTGAGATCATGCTTTTCCACACAGGAAAAGCATTTCTTATGTTTATAGCATAGTCAGTTATATCACTGTGAATGTGTAACATACAGGTATTGTTATTATGTGCCAGACAGGTGAGGAGGTGGCTGCAAAAATGACAGGTTACATCAGCTCAGACCATTCATTGGCCAACATGACCCATGTACCCAAAGAGATATTAGGAGCTCCGCCTCCGGCATCAATAGACTGGAGAACGCAAGACTGTGTCACCCCTGTGAGACATCAGGTATGTATGTGTATATAATTATGTATGTCTATGTATTTTATGTATATGTATATATAATATATGTATTTACATATACATTTCTTTTTTGACAACAGGAATCATGTGGATCTTGCTACGCTTTCAGTACCGTGGGGGCTCTGGAATGCCAATGGAAAAAGAAAAATGGCACACTGGTCACATTCAGCCCACAGGAACTGGTGGATTGTTCCTACATTGAAGGAAACAACGGCTGTAAAGGGGGAACTTTACAGAATTCCTTCGAATACATGAAGAAATATGGGCTTATGGAAGAATCTAAACGTCCTTATAAAGGAAAGGTAATCATTGTTTGGAACCATTTTTTGATCTCATGGAGGGGCTTGATTGATTGTATTTTTTAACATCAGGCTGAGTTAGAAGCAATGGAATCGATGTGTTCCTATATAATGGAAACCTGTCCAGTGTCGGACTGGCCCGGCGGGACACCAGGAAAAAAACCTGGTGGGCCCGACCCTTAATGGGTCAGACTCCTCTTCTGCAAAGAAAAGTTATTTTAGGCAGCGCCATCTGTGCATGTGTGTATTGGACACTACACAGGGTTCGCACAGGCGTGTTTGGCGCATCTCAGTAGGGGGGCCCTGGACAGCAGTCCCGGTGGGCCCTGGGCCCCCCAGTCCGACCCTGAACCTATCATCTTTTCTAGTTGCTATAATCAATTGGTATATTTCTCACTTACTGCAGATGCCTCTGATGTCACTTCTATAAGGCTAAGTGCATTGCATGGATGGATAGGGGCAAGATCATTATGTGTTCTTTCACCGAATTCCCTTATAGCTGAGAAAGCACATTTATGAATTAAATACAAGTTGAATTTGCCTATTTTTCTGTTGAAGGAGGAATTGGTCTAGATGTTAAGTATGCAACCTTTGATGCTGGATTTCATGCTAGAGACCCTGGTTCAGTTACCTGTAGCAACTCCTTGTTACCCTGGACAAGTCTCTTCCGGGGTCCAAGAATACTAATTGCACCAACAATGACTGCTATAAAAACACTTTGGAGAAAAGCACTCCATAATGATTCCCTTTAATATATAATTTTATGTCAGGTATACCGGGGTGCAGCAGCCACTTGCTGAACCAGTCACAACTTGGGCTTCATATGTATTTGCTTTCAATGGGACTATAATTGGAAGCTGGTCAATAATGGGTAGTGGTAGGAGTTTCATTGACTAAGTGCCTATACCATAGCTGGGCCCCTACAGTAGAACAGGTACAGCTGGTGTAGTGATGTAGTGGCACCAGGAGGGCAGTGTCCAATAATGTTTAATGTACATTAAAGGGATGCAGCTGTGAGGTTCTCTGGTTCACAGTTGGTAAAATGTGTTCTTTGCTTTATTCTCCACCAGGAAGAATTCTGCAATATCCCAGTTAAATCTGGAATACCAGGTTTAATCAGTGCTGTAGCTGCTGATGAAAATATTCTTAAGATTGCTGTGGCAACAATAGGACCCGTGTCAGTTGGCATAGACTCTTCTCGTCAAGGGTTCCGTATGTACAGGTCAGGTGAGTACTAGAGCCTGTGTAATACTGTACCATTGGAGAGGGGTTGCACACTGAATGAGACTTAGTAGACAAAGGTGGTATTAAATTTTTTTTCTTTTATAGCAAATGGTAATTTTTTTTTTTTTTTTTTACATCAGACAGGCTGGTATATTAAATACAACAGTATTAGCAGAAATATATACACACCACCAAGTAACAAGATCAAGACTAAAAGAGACAAAACACAGGGAGCAGATACACTTGGCAAAAATGACAACACCCCAACGTTTCGACACTAAAGCCTTTGTCAAGGGGAATTCTATTTATAATGTTTTGGGTAACAGATTGTGGGATAACCTGGGGTTATTTGCACCTCATTTACCTTAAAAAAGTATTTTTTCTATTGTGAATATTGTGAATATTGGGCGTGCCCTCCACCAACTTATTTTCGTATAATAATGTACAATTGCTGTATAACTTGGCTGTTCTTGTTGGGGCTGATCTAACAGCCAGGAGACAAACCGCTTTGGTAGTGGTGGGGAGGAGAGCAGGGATAGTCCCAGGCAGATTGTGGTTATAGGAGAGTAAAAAATAAATGTAAATTATCATCTGGATCACTACAACCAAACAGTTTACTGTCTCTCTGGTGCCTGAGAGAGAGCGCACAGCTGCAGGCATAGCACATTGGCGTCTATATTTCTACCAGTGCTAAAGGCTACAGCCATATATACTTAAATAATTTTCCAAAGCATGCTAGTAAGTAAAAAGTTAGTTTATTACATCGATATTATAAAAAACATTATTCAAAAATCCCCTTATAGTGCTATATGTGCTCAAGTATATATGGCTGTACCTCTGTTTGGCCATTAGAGGACTCCAGCATGCTACTATAATGTTTACCAGACTCTACTCCCAAGCTGATTAACATAGTTTCTAAAGGCTACAGTACCAGGGTTCAGCATATGGTTGATTGAGTAGACAAATTATTGGGGTGGGGTTGGGCATGACCCAACTGTCTTGGTAAATACTGGATTTAATTTAACAACATTAATGGTTAATTTGAGGTCTTGGAAGACCTTGAAGGGTGAATTCAGAGATCTAGGATCAAAGATTATGCAGAGGTCTTCCAATGTCCAATTACCTGTGCCACTTACAAGGTTAGAAATACAGTGGAAGCTTAGGGAGCTACAGTAAATGATCAGTTTAAGTCTGGGTGTAGGAAAGAAAGGTTTGCAGAATGCTGTTTTTTCCTTGTGGCACAACCCATATAGTGGGTTGCATCTCAATCGAAGGGGGCCTGCTGTGGGGAAAGAATAGCTAAAAGGCTGGAAGAGTGTTTAAATTAGGCGGGGGGGGGATTGAGTCAGAGAATTATGGAGATGCTGGGATAACATAGTAACATAGTAACATAGTAAGTAAGGTTGAAAAAAGACATGTCCATCGAGTTCAACTTTTTTTTTTTTTTATTAACTACTTATCTGCCAGTTGATCCAGAGGAAGGCAAAAAACCCATCTGAAGCCTCTCCAATTTGCCTAAAGCTGGCCATAGACGCAAAGATCCGATCGTACGAATCAACGTACGATCGGACTTTCCCATCTCCCGACCCTCCACTAACCATTCAGATCAAAGTCTTTACCATTCCAATCAAATAAGAACAGATCACCCAATGTTCTGCCCCTGACAGCAATCGTACGATACTTATGTCTGACAAAACTAGTGACAGTCTCCCTCTGAAAATTATACGATCGGCAATACATGCAGAGATATTATCGGCAGCCGACAAAAAATTTCTAACCTGTCCCATCGACCAAACAACCGATTTCCGACGGACGAAAAATGTCTGGACTCTCCATACATGGTCCGAAAATCGTACGAATCCACGATTTGTATGATCGGATCGTTGCGTCTATCGCCAGCTTTAGAGGGGGAAAAATTCCTTCCTGACTCCAAAATGGCAATCGGACCAGTCTCTGGATCATCTTGTACTATGAGCTATTTCCCATAACCCTGTATTCCCTTACTTGCTAAACACCATCCAACCCCTTCTTAAAGCTATCTAATGTATCAGCCTGTACCACTGATTCAGGGAGAGAATTCCACATCTTCACAGCTCTCACTGTAAAAAACCCCTTCCGAATATTTAGGCGGAACCTCTTTTCTTCTAATCGGAATGGGTGACCTTGTGTCAGCTGGAAAGCCCTACTGGTAAATAAAGCATTAGAGAGATTATTATATGATCCCCTTATATATTTATACATAGTCATCATATCACCCCTTAAGCGCCTCTTCTCCAGCGTGAACATCCCCAATTTGGCCAGTCTTTCCTCATAGCTAAGATTTTCAATACCTTTTACCAGCTTAGTTGCCCTTCTCTGTACCCTCTCTAATACAATAATGTCCTGTTTGAGTGATGGAGACCAAAACTGTACGGCATATTCTAGATGGGGCCTTACAAGTGCTCTATACAGTGGAAGAATGACCCCCTCCTCCCATTACTCTATGTCCCTTTTAATACAACTCAAGACCTTATTTGCCCTTGATGCTGCTGACTGGCATTGCTTGCTACAGCCAAGTTTATCATCTACAAGGACTCCAAGGTCCTTTTCCATAATGGATTTGCCTAGTGCAGTCCCATTAAGGGTATAAGTGGATATTTTTACATCCCAGGTGCATGCAGGCCTGGATTTGTGGAAAGGCCACCTAGGCCCGGGCCTAGGGCAGCAGGATTTTAGGGGGCGGCATGCTGGCCAGCCACACCCACATTGGTTCAAAAACACTGGGGATGCGCTAGAGATATAATCATTTTTTAAATTTCCCATGCGCCAATCCCCATTGATGAAAATCTACACAAATAAAGTGGGGGGGGGGCAGGGCCGACGAATGGCATGGCAGAGGGCCTAGGGTCACCCATTTTGTAAATCCGGCCCTGGGTGCATGACTTTACATTTATCAACATTGAATCTCATTTGCCACTTAGCTGCCCAGATTGCCAGTTTGTCAAGATCATGTTGCAAGGATGCCACATCCTGGATGGAATTAATTGGGCTGGATAATTTTGTGTCATCTGCAAACATTGATATGTTACTTGCAACACCCTCCCCTAAGTCATTAATGAACAAGTTAAATAAAAGTGGACCCAATACTGAGCCCTGGGGGACCCCACTAAGAACCTTACTCCAAGTAGAGAATGTCCCATTGACAACCACCCTCTGTACCCGATTAGAGATGGCGCGAACTGTTCGCCGGCGAACTTGTTCGCGCGAACATCGGGTGTTCGCGCTCGCCGGAAGTTCGCGAACGTCGCGCGACGTTCGCCATTTTGGGTTCGCCATTGTTGGCGCTTTTTTTTGCCCTCTCACCCCAGACCAGCAGGTACATGGCAGCCAATCAGGAAGCTCTCCCCTGGACCACTCCCCTTCCCTATAAAAACCGAAGCCCTGCAGCGTTTTTTTCACTCTGCCTGTGTGTGCTGAAGAGATAGTGTAGGGAGAGAGCTGCTGCCTGTTAGTGATTTCAGGGACAGTTGAAAGTTTGCTGGCTAGTAATCGTGTTGATACTGCTCTGTTATTGGAGGGACAGAAGTCTGCAGGGGTTTGAGGGACATTTAAGCTTAGGTAGCTTTGCTGGCTAGTAATCTACCTTGTACTGCAGTGCTCTGTATGTAGCTGCAGTGGGCAGCTGTCCTGCTTCTGATCTCATCTGCTGACTGCTGCAATAACAGTAGTCCTTGTAAGGACTGCTTTTATTTATTTTTTTGTTGTTTTACTACTACTACTACTACTACTACTACTACTACTACTATAAGAGCCCAGTGCTATTAGTCTAGCAGTGTTGGGGAGTGGGACTGGTGTGCTAATCTGCTGCTCCTAGTAGTTCAGCAGCACCAACTGTAATTTTTTTTTTTTAATATTCATTTTTTTTTTATTTTACTTTTTTTTATTTTACTATCGCTGTAGTAGTGTATAAGTTGACCTTTTAGGCATTATTTGCCCTGTAGGCATTTTTTGCCCAGTGTGTTATTCAACCAACAGCCATCTAGCTGTGTGACCTTGTTCACATTCTGTCTAAATATCCATAATATTACCGTCTCCAGAAAAAACACCGGAGTGACTTTTTTCAAGCAGCCATAATAAATTTTACGTAATCCGTATCCATCGCTGTAGTAGTGTATAAGTTGACCTTTTAGGCATTATTTGCCCTGTAGGCATTTTTTGCCCAGTGTGTTATTCAACCAACAGCCATCTAGCTGTGTGACCTTGTTCACATTCTGTCTAAATATCCATAATATTACCGTCTCCAGAAAAAACACCGGAGTGACTTTTTTCAAGCAGCCATAATAAATTTTACGTAATCCGTATCCATCGCTGTAGTAGTGTATAAATTGACCTTTTAGGCATTATTTGCCCTGTAGGCATTTTTTGCCCAGTGTGTTATTCAACCAACAGCCATCTAGCTGTGTGACCTTGTTCACATTCTGTCTAAATATCCATAATATTACCGTCTCCAGAAAAAACACCGGAGTGACTTTTTTCAAGCAGCCATAATAAATTTTACGTAATCCGTATCCATCGCTGTAGTAGTGTATAAGTTGACCTTTTAGGCATTATTTGCCCTGTAGGCATTTTTTGCCCAGTGTGTTATTCAACCAACAGCCATCTAGCTGTGTGACCTTGTTCACATTCTGTCTAAATATCCATAATATTACCGTCTCCAGAAAAAACACCGGAGTGACTTTTTTCAAGCAGCCATAATATATTTTATGTAATCCGTATCCATCGATGTAGTAGTGTATAAGTTGACCTTTTAGGCATTATTTGCCCTGTAGGCATTTTTTGCCCAGTGTGTTATTCAACCAACAGCCATCTAGCTGTGTGACCTTGTTCACATTCTGTCTAAATATCCATAATATTACCGTCTCCAGAAAAAACACCGGAGTGACTTTTTTCAAGCAGCCATAATATATTTTATGTAATCCGTATCCACCGCTGTAGTAGTGTATACGTTGATCTTGTGGGCATTATTTGCACAGTGTTTTCTTCAAACCGCCATCTAGCTGTGTGAGCTTGTTCACATTTTGTCTAAATATTGATAATATTATCGTCTCTAGAAAAACCACTTGAGTTACTTTTTTTCAAGCAGCATTCTTATATTTTACGTAATCCGTATCCACCGCTGTGTATACGTTGACCTTGTAGGCATTATTTGCACAGTGTTTTCTTCAAACCGCCATCTAGCTGTGTGAGCTTGTTCACATTTTGTCTAAATATTGATAATATTATCGTCTCTAGAAAAACCACTTGAGTTACTTTTTTTCAAGCAGCATTCTTATATTTTACGTAATCCGTATCCACCGCTGTGTATACGTTGACCTTGTAGGCATTATTTGCACAGTGTTTTCTTCAAACCGCCATCTAGCTGTGTGAGCTTGTTCACATTTTGTCTAAATATTGATAATATTATCGTCTCTAGAAAAACCACTTGAGTTACTTTTTTTCAAGCAGCATTCTTATATTTTACGTAATCCGTATCCACCGCTGTGTATACGTTGACCTTGTAGGCATTATTTGCACAGTGTTTTCTTCAAACCGCCATCTAGCTGTGTGAGCTTGTTCACATTTTGTCTAAATATTGATAATATTATCGTCTCTAGAAAAACCACTTGAGTTACTTTTTTTCAAGCAGCATTCTTATATTTTACGTAATCCGTATCCACCGCTGTGTATACGTTGACCTTGTAGGCATTATTTGCACAGTGTTTTCTTCAAACCGCCATCTAGCTGTGTGTATTATCGTTTCCAGAAAAACCAACTGAGTTTTTGTTGTTGTTGTTTTTTTAAAAATAATGCCAGGCAAAGGCAGGCCGCCACGCAGAGGCCGTGCTAGGGGCCGTGCTGCTATGCAATCCTGTGGCCCTAGCAAATTGCCCAGTTTTAAAAAGCCAATGACCCTGAACTCCCAAAATGCTGAAGAGGTAGTTGACTGGCTTACACAGCACAACCCATCCTCTACCGTTTCTAACTTTACCACAACATCCTCCTCATCCTCCACTGCTATGGCCACCCCACGTAACACTTCCTCCACCACCGGTGCCCCTTCTTCACTGGAGTCAGAGGAGTTATTTTCCCATGAGTTTCTTGAACTGAGTAATGCGCAACCATTATTGGCAGAAGAAGATGAAGGAGATGAGGACGTTACACCAGATTTAATTCTGGCAGAGAACACGACAGAGATGGACATAATGATGAGTGATGAGGAGGAGGTCCCCGCTGCTGCTTCCTTCTGTGATGTGTCAGAAGAAATTGATGCATCTGAGGAGAATGATGATGAGGAGATTGATGTTTTGTGGGTGCCTAGTAGAAAAGAGCAAGAGGAGGGTAGTTCAGATGGAGAGACGGAGAGTCAGAGAGGCAGTAGGAGAATAAGACTTAGAAGAAGCAGGGAGGACAGCCCGCAGGGATCAGTAGGGCAACAACATGTATCGGCACCTGTGTTCAGCCAGCCAACGCACCCGCCATTGCCGCCAATGCCGCCAACTTCTACTGTTACCGCCAGATCGCACACTTCCAAAAAGTCAGCAGTGTGGGATTTTTTTAATGTGTGTGCCTCTGACAAAAGCATTGTAATTTGCAATGAGTGCAGTCAGAAACTGAGCCTTGGTAAGCCCAACAGCCACATAGGTACAACTTCTATGCGAAGGCACATGAGCGGCAAGCACAAAGCACTTTGGGAGCAACACCTCAAAGGCAACAGGCAAACTAAAAGCCACACTCCTTCTGGTCCAGCATCTTACTGCTCTACCTCTGCTCTCCTTGACCCATCTGAACCACCCTCCACTCCGCCTTCCACCTTGACCACCTGTTCCCATTCCCAGTCATCTGCCACCAGCCAAGTTTCTGTGAAGGCCATGTTTGAGCGTAAGAAGCCAATGTCTGACTGTCACCCCCTTGCCCGGCGTCTGACAGCTGGCTTGTCTGCACTCTTAGCCCGCCAGCTTTTACCATACCAGCTGGTGGACTCTGAGGCCTTCCGCAAATTTGTAGCAATTGGGACACCGCAGTGGAAGGTACCCAGCCGCAATTTTTTTTCTAAAAAGGGAATACCACACCTATACCAACATGTGCAGAGCCAAGTTACCGCATCTCTGTCACTTAGTGTTGGGCCAAAGGTCCATATGACTACTGACGCATGGTCCTCCAAGCATGGTCAGGGCAGGTATGTCACCTACACTGCCCACTGGGTGAACTTGGTAATGGCTGGGAATGGGAAGCAGGGAATGGGTAGCTCAACAACAACAACAACAGTGGAGTTGGTGTCACCGCCACGGATTGCACGCGGTTCTGCCACCACCTCTACTCCTCCATCGCTCTCTACCTCGTCTTCTTCCTCTTCTTCTTCTTACTCTGCTGCTGGGTCCTCCTTCTCCTCCTCCACACCTGTGCACCCCCAGCTCCCCCTAGGCTATTCGACGTGCCAGGTACGCCGTTGTCACGCTGTCTTGGGGATGACGTGCCTGGAAAGCAAAAACCATACCGGATCTGTACTCCTGTCATCTCTGCAGTCACAGGCGATCGGTGGCTGACCCCACACCAACTGCAGATCGGAAAAGTGGTGTGTGACAATGGAAGCAATCTGTTGGCAGCGTTGAGACTGGGAAATTTAACACATGTGCCCTGCATGGCACATGTGTTAAATTTAATAGTCCAACGTTTTGTCTCCAAGTACCCAGGATTCCAGGACGTTCTCACCCAGTCCAGAAAGGTGTCGGCCCATTTCAGACGTTCCTACACAGCCATGGCACGCCTTGCTGACATTCAGCAGCGCTACAACATGCCAGTCAGGCGTTTGATTTCTGACAGCCAGACTCGCTGGAATTCAACGCTCCTTATGTTGGAACGTCTGCTGCAACAACAAAGGGCCGTCAACGAGTACCTTTTTGAACTGGGTGGTAGGACTGGATCTGCAGAGCTGGGGATTTTTTTCCCCCGTTACTGGGTGCTTATGCGCGATGCCTGCAGGCTCATGCGACCTTTTGAAGAGGTGACAAATATGGTCAGTCGCACCGAAGGCACCATCAGCGACCTAATACCCTTCGCTTTCTTCCTGGAGCGTGCCGTGCGACGAGTGACAGATGAGGCTGTAGACCAGCGTGACGAGGAGCTGGAAGCGCACGATTTATGGTCGGAATCACCAGAACGAACCCAGGCACCTGCTGCAACGCAGGGAGAGGTGCCAGAAGTGGAGTCAGAGGAGGAAGGTGGCTTTGTGGAGGAGGAGGAGGAGGAGGACCAACAGGAGCAGGCTTCCCAGGGGGCTAGTGGTGACCTTTTGGGGACCCCTGGTCTTGTACGTGGCTGGGGGGAGGAGACCGTGGATGATGCAGTCCTTGATAATGAGGAAGCGGAGATGGATAGCTCTGCATCCAACCTTGTGAGAATGGGGTCTTTCATGCTGTCATGCCTGTTGAAGGACCCCCGTATCAAGAGGCTTAAGGAGAAGGACCTGTACTGGGTCGCAACGCTACTAGACCCTCGGTACAAGCATAAAGTGGCAGAAATGTTACCAACATACCACAAGTCCGAAAAGATGCGGCATTTACAAACCAGCCTGCAAAACATGTTGTACAATGCTTTTAACCCTTTAACCGCCAAGCACGTACGGCGTACGTGCTGGCGGTTCAGGGCTCAGGCTGCCAAGAACGTACCTCGTACGTTCTTTTGCAGCTGAGCCCTTCTCTCTGCATCGGCGGCTTTTGCCGCCTCTGCAGAGAGTCAGGAGGGTAGACAGCCCCCTGGGCAACGTGGCTGGGGGGCTGTCAAGTCGGATCTGCGACGCGATTGTCGCAGATCCGACTTCAAAGTAGCAGAAGCGCAATGTAAGCGCTGCTGCTGCTGGCTTACCTCCTCCTCGTCGCACCACGCGCCCAGTCACTTCCTGCTGCGCAGTAACTCTGCAGACACGCTGCCAGGAGTCGTCCTTCGGTTCCAGCGATCCTCCTGCTACAAAAACGGTAAGTGCACTTTTTTTTACACACTTACCTGCACTTACACATACCTACAGTACATTTATACACTTAGATGAACATTTTAGTAAAAATTTGTGTTTTTTTATTTTTTATTTTTTTATTTTAGCACACTTAGTCGATTTTGTACACTTATTTACACTTAATTACATGTATTTGCACACTCAGACAACTTTTATTAGTGCACAAATATGTATACACAAAAACTCACAAGCAGGGGTTTTTTTTTTTTTTTTTTACTTATTCATTGTACTGTTTGTTTTGCCTAAAAGCATGTTATTTTGACAGCGTGACTATTGGATAATCGATTTCGGCCACTAATTACGCTGCCGGATCAATTATTTTGTTATTTCATTGATTTACGCTATTTTTGTGGTTTTATTGCAATTTTATCCATGCATTATTGTTCCTTATGTATCTTTAGTATAGTTTTGCTGTTTGGTGCTTTGGTATAGAAAGATTTATTTTACTTAGTTTGATTCGCCAGAATATATGCTTTCCAAAAATATATGGGTTTCTGGGGGTCTTTTTACAGTTTTGGGGTCTTATGGCACATAACGCACAGTTGGGGCTCTCTTTTCTGCAGCTTAGTTGGCTAGCGTGAAAATTCATAGGCATGTTTTTCATTTGGGGTCCGTACACGCCACATACTTTGGTAAATCTATGCATATTGGGCATCAAACTATTTAGTAGACCTCTGACGTCCATATTTAGGGTGATTTTTCTTTATACGTAAAACATTGTGTGTGATAAATGCGGCAAACTGCAACAATTTTAGGCGATTTTCAGAAATGTAAAAACCTCTGCGTTTAGAAAAGCTTTGCAGTTTGGTGTAGAAAGACGTCTTTATCTTTTTTGGATTCGTCAGAATGTGTACTTTCCAAAAATATATGGTTTTGGGGGGGTCTTTGCTGTTAGGAGGGTCTTGAGGCATATAATATGAAGTCAAGGGTCTATGTTCACAGAAGGCGAATCGGCAGCGGAGAAAAATCATATGCACTATTTTCATTTTGGGTCCGCACATGCCAGCTGCCTTGGTATATCAATGCATATTGGGCATCAAACGGTTCAATTGACCCTTGGCATCAGTATTTATGGTGTTTTAGAATTGTATGTAAGAAATTGGGTGAGATAAATGCGGCCAATTGCAATATTTTTAGGCAATTTTCAAAAATGTAAAAACTGTTGCTTTTATCGGCAAATTTAGGAAAGGCTTGCGGCTTGGTACTTTGGAGTACAAGGACACGCATACCCAATTTGGATTCGTGGGAATGTGTACTTTCCGAAAATATATGGTTTTCTGGGGTGAATGCACTTTTTTTTAACCTTTGCTCCCCCCAAAACTATGTATATGTGTTGATTTTGCAGTACCTGAAATGACAGACCATATGGGGGTCTTCCTTTTGGGGCCCCTATATGCCACGTGCTTGGGTACATCTATACATATTGGGCATCAAACTGTTCAGAGGACCCTAGGCTTTCATATTTGGGGTGATTTGTCTTGATACCTAAAAGTATGTGGGTAATACGATGCTGCAGGGTAGATATTTTGAGGTGATTTTTGGAAATGTCACCTAAATCACCAAATTTAGGAATGATTTGTGGCTTGGTACTTTGGCGTAGAAAGACATGCATACCCAATTTGGATTCGTTGGAATGTGTACTTTCCGAAAATATATGGTTTTCTGGGGTGAACTTACTGTTTTCTACTTTTGCCCCCGCAAAAACGATGTAAATGTGTTGATTTTGCAGTACCTGAAATGACAGACCATATGGGGGTCTTCCTTTTGGGGCCCCTATATGCCACGTGCTTGGGTACATCTATACATATTGGGCATCAAACTGTTCAGAGGACCCTAGGCTTTCATATTTGGGGTGATTTGTCTTGATACCAAAAAGTATGTGGGTAATACGATGCTGCAGGGTAGATATTTTGAGGTGATTTTTGGAAATGTCCCCTAAATCACCAAATTTAGGAATGATTTGTGGCTTGGTACTTTGGCGTAGAAAGACATGCATACCCAATTTGGATTCGTTGGAATGTGTACTTTCCGAAAATATATGGTTTTCTGGGGTGAACTTACTGTTTTCTACTTTTGCCCCCCCCAAAAAGATGTAAATGTGTTGATTTTGCAGTATCTGAAATGACAGACTATATGGGGGTCTTCCTTTTGGGGCCCCTGTATGCCACGTGCTTGGGTACACCTATACATATCAGGCATCAAACTGTTCAGAGGACCCTAGGCTTTCATATTTGGGGTGATTTGTCTTGATACCTAAAAGTATGTGGGTAATACGATGCTGCAGGGTAGATATTTTGAGGTGATTTTTGGAAATGTCACCTAAATCCCCAAATTTAGGAATGATTTGCGGCTTGGTACTTTGGCGTAGAAAGACATGCATACCCAATTTGGATTCGTTGGAATGTGTACTTTCCGAAAATATATGGTTTTCTGGGGTGAACTTACTGTTTTCTACTTTTGCCCCCCCAAAACAATGTAAATGTGTTGATTTTGCAGTACCTAAAATGTCAGACTATATGGGGGTCTTCCTTTTAGGGCCCCTATATGCCACATGCTTCGGTACACCTATACATATCGGGCATCAAACTGTTCAGAGGACCCTAGGCTTTCATATTTGGGGTGATTTGTCTTGATACCTAAAAGTATGTGGGTAATACGATGCTGCAGGGTAGATATTTTGAGGTGATTTGTGGAAATGTCACCTAAATCACCAAATTTAGGAATGATTTGCGGCTTGGTACTTTGGCGTAGAAAGACATGCATACCCAATTTGAATTCGTTGGAATGTGTACTTTCCGAAAATATATGGTTTTCTGGGGTGAACTTACTGTTTTCTACTTTTGCCCCCCCCAAAACGATGTAAATGTGTTGATTTTGCAGTACCTGAAATGACAACTATATGGGGGTCTTCCTTTTGGGGCCCCTGTATGCCACGTGCTTGGGTACACCTATACATATCGGGCATCAAACTGTTCAGAGCACCCTAGGCTTTCATATTTGGGGTGATTTCTCTTGATACCTAAAAGTATGTGGGTAATACGATGCTTCAGGGTAGATATTTTGAGGTGATTTTTGGAAATGTCACCTAAATCACCAAATTTAGGAATGATTTGCGGCTTGGTACTTTGGCGTAGAAAGACATGCATACCCAATTTGAATTCGTGGGAATGTGTACTTTCCAAAAATATATGGTTTTCTGGGGTGAACTTACTTTTTTCTACATTTGCCCCCCTCAAAACAATGTAAATGTGTTGATTTTGCAGTACCTGAAATGACAGACCATATGGGGGTCTTCGTTTTGCGGCCCCTATACGCCACGTGCTTGGGTACACCTATACATATTGGGCATCAAACTGTTCAGAGGACCCCAGGCTTTCATATTTGGGGTGATTTGTCTTGATACCTAAAAGTATGTGGGTAATACGATGCTGCAGGGTCGAAATTTTGAAGTCATTTTTGGAAATGTCCCCAAAATCACCAAATTTAGGAATGGTTTGCGGCTTGGTACTTTGTAGTAGAAAGACATGCATACCCAATTTAGAGTCGTGGGAATGTGTACTTTCCGAAAATATATGGTTTTCTGGGGTGAACTTACTTTTTTCTACCTTTGCCCCCCCCAAAACGATGTAAATGTGTTGATTTTGCAGTACCTGAAATGACAGAACATACAAGGAGGGGTCTTCATTTTAGGGCCCCTATATGCCACGTGCTTGGGTACACCTATACATATCAGGCATCAAACTGTTCAGAGGACCCTAGGCTTTCATATTTGGGGTGATTTCTCTTGATACCTAAAAGTATGTGGGTAATACGATGCTGCAGAGTAGATATTTTGAGGTCATTTTTGGAAATTTCACCTAAATCACCAGATTTAGGAATGATTTGCGGCTTGGTACTTTGGCGTAGAAAGACATGCATACCCAATTTAGATTCGTGGCAATGTGTACTTTCCGAAAATATATGGTTTTCTGGGGTGAACTTACTGTTTTCTACTTTTGCCCCCCCAAAACAATGTAAATGTGTTGATTTTGCAGTACCTGAAATGTCAGACTATATGGGGGTCTTCCTTTTAGGGCCCCTATATGCCACATGCTTCGGTACACCTATACATATTGGGCATCAAACTGTTCAGAGGACCCTAGGCTTTCATATTTGGGGTGATTTGTCTTGATACCTAAAAGTATGTGGGTAATACGATGCTGCAGGGTAGATATTTTGAGGTGATTTTTGGAAATTTCACCTAAATCACCAAATTTAGGAATGATTTGCGGCTTGGTACTTTGGCGTAGAAAGACATGCATACCCAATTTGAATTTGTGGGAATGTGTACTTTCCGAAAATATATGGTTTTCTGGGGTGAACTTACTGTTTTCTACTTTTGCCCCCCCAAAACAATGTAAATGTGTTGATTTTGCAGTACCTGAAATGTCAGACTATATGGGGGTCTTCCTTTTAGGGCCCCTATAT
This sequence comes from Xenopus petersii, assembly GCA_038501925.1. Taxonomy (NCBI): domain Eukaryota; kingdom Metazoa; phylum Chordata; class Amphibia; order Anura; family Pipidae; genus Xenopus; species Xenopus petersii. Next base: position 18,776,371 of record CM076686.1, read on the forward strand.
GCCACATGCTTCGGTACACCTATACATATTGGGCATCAAACTGTTCAGAGGACCCTAGGCTTTCATATTTGGGGTGATTTGTCTTGATACCTAAAAGTATGTGGGTAATACGATGCTGCAGGGTAGATATTTTGAGGTGATTTTTGGAAATTTCACCTAAATCCCCAAATTTAGGAATGATTTGCGGCTTGGTACTTTGGCGTAGAAAGACATGCATACCCAATTTGAATTCGTGGGAATGTGTACTTTCCGAAAATATATGGTTTTCTGGGGTGAACTTACTGTTTTCTACTTTTGCCCCCCCAAAACAATGTAAATGTGTTGATTTTGCAGTACCTGAAATGTCAGACTATATGGGGGTCTTCCTTTTAGGGCCCCTATATGCCACATGCTTCAGTACACCTATACATATTGGGCATCAAACTGTTCAGAGGACCCTAGGCTTTCATATTTGGGGTGATTTGTCTTGATACCTAAAAGTATGTGGGTAATACGATGCTGCAGGGTAGATATTTTGAGGTGATTTTTGGAAATTTCACCTAAATCACCAAATTTAGGAATGATTTGCGGCTTGGTACTTTGGCGTAGAAAGACATGCATACCCAATTTGAATTCGTGGGAATGTGTACTTTCCGAAAATATATGGTTTTCTGGGGTGAACTTACTGTTTTCTACTTTTGCCCCCCCAAAACAATGTAAATGTGTTGATTTTGCAGTACCTGAAATGTCAGACTATATGGGGGTCTTCCTTTTAGGGCCCCTATATGCCACATGCTTCGGTACACCTATACATATTGGGCATCAAACTGTTCAGAGGACCCTAGGCTTTCATATTTGGGGTGATTTGTCTTGATACCTAAAAGTATGTGGGTAATACGATGCTGCAGGGTAGATATTTTGAGGTGATTTTTGGAAATTTCACCTAAATCACCAAATTTAGGAATGATTTGCGGCTTGGTACTTTGGCGTAGAAAGACATGCATACCCAATTTGAATTCGTGGGAATGTGTACTTTCCGAAAATATATGGTTTTCTGGGGTGAACTTACTGTTTTCTACTTTTGCCCCCCCAAAACAATGTAAATGTGTTGATTTTGCAGTACCTGAAATGTCAGACTATATGGGGGTCTTCCTTTTAGGGCCCCTATATGCCACATGCTTCGGTACACCTATACATATTGGGCATCAAACTGTTCAGAGGACCCTAGGCTTTCATATTTGGGGTGATTTGTCTTGATACCTAAAAGTATGTGGGTAATACGATGCTGCAGGGTAGATATTTTGAGGTGATTTTTGGAAATTTCACCTAAATCACCAAATTTAGGAATGATTTGCGGCTTGGTACTTTGGCGTAGAAAGACATGCATACCCAATTTGAATTCGTGGGAATGTGTACTTTCCGAAAATATATGGTTTTTTGGGGTGAACTTACTGTTTTCTACTTTTGCCCCCCCCAAAACAATGTAAATGTGTTGATTTTGCAGTACCTGAAATGTCAGACTATATGGGGGTCTTCCTTTTAGGGCCCCTATATGCCACATGCTTCGGTACACCTATACATATTGGGCATCAAACTGTTCAGAGGACCCTAGGCTTTCATATTTGGGGTGATTTGTCTTGATACCTAAAAGTATGTGGGTAATACGATGCTGCAGGGTAGATATTTTGAGGTGATTTTTGGAAATTTCACCTAAATCACCAAATTTAGGAATGATTTGCGGCTTGGTACTTTGGCGTAGAAAGACATGCATACCCAATTTGAATTCGTGGGAATGTGTACTTTCCGAAAATATATGGTTTTCTGGGGTGAACTTACTGTTTTCTACTTTTGCCCCCCCAAAACAATGTAAATGTGTTGATTTTGCAGTACCTGAAATGTCAGACTATATGGGGGTCTTCCTTTTAGGGCCCCTATATGCCACATGCTTCGGTACACCTATACATATTGGGCATCAAACTGTTCAGAGGACCCTAGGCTTTCATATTTGGGGTGATTTGTCTTGATACCTAAAAGTATGTGGGTAATACGATGCTGCAGGGTAGATATTTTGAGGTGATTTTTGGAATTGTCACCTAAATCACCAAATTTAGGAATGATTTGCGGCTTGGTACTTTGGCGTAGAAAGACATGCATACCCAATTTGGATTCGTTGGAATGTGTACTTTCCGAAAATATATGGTTTTCTGGGGTGAACTTACTGTTTTCTACTTTTGCCCCCCCCCAAAACGATGTAAATGTGTTGATTTTGCAGTACCTCAAATGACAGACCATATGGGAGTCTTCCTTTTGGGGCCCCTATATGCCACGTGCTTGGGTACACCTATATATATTGGGCATCAAACTGTTCAGAGGACCCTAGGCTTTCATATTTGGGGTGATTTCTCTTGATACCTAAAAGTATGTGGGAAATACGATGCTGCAGGGTAGACATTTTTAAGTGATTTTTGGAAATGTCACCAAAATCACCAAGTTTAGGAATGATTTGCGGCTTGGTACTTTGGAGTACAAAGACATGCATACCCAATTTAGATTCGTGGCAATGTGTACTTTCCGAAAATATATGGTTTTCTGGGGTGAACTTACTTTTTTCTACATTTGCCCCCCTCAAAACGATGTAAATGTGTTGATTTTGAAGTATCTGAAATGACAGACCATATGGGGGTCTTCCTTTTCAGGCCTCTATATGCCACTTGCTTGGGTACACCTATACATATTGGGCATCAAACTGTTCAGAGGACCCTAGGCTTTCATATTTGGGGTGATTTGTCTTGATACCTAAAAGTATGTGGGTAATACGATGCTGCAGGGTAGAAATTTTTAAGTGATTTTTGGAAATGTCGCCAAAATCACCAACTTTAGAAATGGTTTGCCGCTTGGTACTTTGGTGTAGAAAGACATGCATACCCAATTTGGATTCAGGGGAATGTGTACTTTCCGAAAATATATGGTTTTCTGGGGTGAACATACTTTTTTCTACCTTTGCCGCCCCCCAAAACGATGTAAATGTGTTGATTTTGCAGTATCTGAAATGACAGAACAAACGGGGGGTCTTCCTTTTGGGGCCTCCTATGCCACGTGCTTGGGTACATCTATTCATATTGGGCATCAAACTGTTCAGTGGACCCAGGATTTTATATTTGGGGTGTTTTACATTGATACCTAATGATGTGTGGGAGATATGTTGCTGTAGAGTGGAAGCTTTGAGGTCATTTTTCAAAAAATTCACCAATTTCTATAAAACATTATAACTTTAGGAAACAATTGCAACTTGGTGGTTTGGAGTACAAAGATATTTCTACCCATTTTTGATTCACCAGAATCTGTTCTTTCTAGTAATGGGTAGTTTTCTAGGGTAAACCTACTGTTAGCGGAATGTTTGGCCTTGAAATCAAAAGTATGCCGTTTGGGAAGTGTTGCTTTGGAAATTTGGTTGTGTACTGCTTGTAGATTTTGAGCTATACAAGTGAGAAATCTCCATAAAACTATATATATTTGGTATTGTCGCGTTCAGGAGACATAGACCTTTCTAAATCGGCTGTGTTCTCGTACATAAAATGAATGATGTTTCTGATATATGTGATTGTTCTTCGTGCAACATGATTTTTTTCATTTTATTTGACACTTAGAATCCAATATTTTATTAGAGAAGTAGAATTACACCAAAATTCTTGCATATTGTGAAAGTTCAGGTTGTCCTGAAAAAAACAATATATTGTTTTCCTGGGTTAACTAAAAGACCACCCCAGGAAAGGCCCTTAAAGTGAAAGAGTGCAAAATATCTAAAAACTGCTTGGCAGTAGATGTTCGCATCTAGGACAAAACGGCTGGCAGGGAAAGGGTTAAGGGTGATGTCACTTCAGGAACTCATCAACATTCCAGGGGCAGAGGTGCCAGTAATCCTGCCACGAGCACACCTGCAAGGACAAAGCCCTTTGGCCGGTCTGTAACATCAGACATGCAAATGTTTTTCTGTCCAAGGCAGCGCCACAACCCTTCTGGATCCACCCTCAAAGAACGCCTCGACCGGCAGGTAGCGGACTACCTGGCATTAACTGCAGATATCGACACTCTGAGGAGCGATGAACCCCTGGACTACTGGGTCTGCAGGCTTGATCTGTGGCCAGAGCTGTCACAATTTGCCATGAACCTCTTGTCTTGCCCAGCCTCAAGTGTGCTCTCAGAAAGGACCTTCAGTGCAGCAGGAGGGATTGTAACTGAGAAGAGAACTCGCCTAGGTCACAAAAGTGTAGATTACCTGACCTTTATTAAAATGAATGAGGGGTGGATCTCGGAGGGTTACTGCACGCCGGAAGACTTGTTCTGACTTCTATGCAGCTGTCCTTCTCTTCAAGCCTCATGACTCCACACACAGCTGTCCTTTAGCGTCCTCCTCCCTCCGCCACCGTTACAAACTAGGGTGCAAACCCTACTGGTTTAATTTTTTCTGGCCTCTGTGCTTCAGTGGCTGCAACCAAAAAAACTGGGCAAACAATGTCTACAAGGTCAACGTATGGCGAAAAATGACTATTTTCAGCATTTATATGGCATATTTTTTCTGGCAACTGTGCTTCAGTGGCTGCGTCCAAAAAAATGCATATTTTCTGCATTTATATGGCATAATTTTTCTGGCCTCTGTGCTTCAGTGGCTGCAACCAAAAAAATGCATATTTTCTGCATTTATATGGCATAATTTTTCTGGCCTCTGTGCTTCAGTGGCTGCAACCAAAAAAATGCATATTTTCTGCATTTATATGGCATAATTTTTCTGGCCTCTGTGCTTCAGTGGCTGCAACCAAAAAAATGCATATTTTGTCCATTTATATGGCATAATTTTTCTAGCCTCTGTGCTTCAGTGGCTGCAACCAAAAAAATGCATATTTTCTCCATTTATATGGCATAATTTTTCTGGCCTCTGTGCTTCAGTGGCTGCAACCAAAAAAATTTATATTTTCAGCATTTATATGGCATAATTTTTCTGTCAACTGTGCTTCAGTGGCTGCGACCAAAAAAATGCATATTTTCTGCATTTATATGGCATAATTTTTCTGGCCTCTGTGCTTCAGTGGCTGCAACCAAAAAAATTTATATTTTCAGCATTTATATGGCATAATTTTTCTGTCAACTGTGCTTCAGTGGCTGCGACCAAAAAAATGCATATTTTCTGCATTTATATGGCATAATTTTTCTGGCCTCTGTGCTTCAGTGGCTGCAACCAAAAAAATTTATATTTTCAGCATTTATATGGCATAATTTTTCTGGCAACTGTGCTTCAGTGGCTGCGACCAAAAAAATGACTATTTTCAGCATTTATATGGCATATTTTTTCTGGCCTCTGTGCTTCAGTGGCTGCGGCCAAAAAAACTGGGCAAACAATGCCTACAAGGTCAACGACGTTGACCTTGTAGGCATTGTTTGCCCAGTTTTTTTGGCCGCAGCCACTGAAGCACAGAGGCCAGAAAAAATATGCCACATAAATGCTGAAAATAGTCATTTTTTGCCATACGTTGACTCAAAGTATATGGCAAAAAATGACTATTTTCAGCATTTATATGGCATATTTTTTCTGGCAACTGTGCTTCAGTGGCTGCAACCAAAAAAACTGGGCAAACAATGTCTACAAGGTCAACGTATGGCAAAAAATTACTATTTTCAGCATTTATATGGCATATTTTTTCTGGCAACTGTGCTTCAGTGGCTGCGTCCAAAAAAACTGGGCAAACAATGTCTACAAGGTCAACGTATGGCGAAAAATGACTATTTTCAGCATTTATATGGCATATTTTTTCTGGCAACTGTGCTTCAGTGGCTGCGTCCAAAAAAACTGGGCAAACAATGCCTACAAGGTCAATGTATGGCAGTTGTTTAAAGAGAACAGTAGATTACTAGCCAGCAAAGCTACCTAAGCTAAAATGTCCCTCAAATCCCTGCAGACTTCTGTCCCTCCAATACAGAGCAGTATCAAGCAGATTACTAGCCAGCAAACTTACTATCATCTGTCCCTGAAATCACTAACAGCTCTCCCCCTACACTATCTCTTCCAAGCACACACAGGCAGATTTTTCAGATACATTTTTGCCCTTGATCCCCCTCTGGCATGCCACTGTCCAGGTCGTTGCACCCTTTAAACAACTTTAAAATCATTTTTCTGGCCAGAAATGTCTTTTTTAGATGTTAAAGTTCGCCTTCCCATTGAAGTCTATGGGGTTCGCGAACCGTTCGCGAACCGCTCGCATTTTTGCGCAAGTTCGCGAATATGTTCGCGAACTTTTTTTCCGACGTTCGCTACATCCCTATACCCGATCCTGTAGCCAGTTTCCTATCCATGTGCAAACGACTTCATTAAGCCCAACAGACCTTAGTTTAGAAAGCAGTTGTTTGTGGGGCACAGTATCAAACGCTTTGGCAAAATCCAAATAGATCACATCTACTGCCCCCCCACTGTCCAGAATCTTACTTACCACATCATAAAAAGCAATCAAATTCGTCTGACATGACCTATGCTTCATAAAGCCATGCTGATTGTTGTTCATAATGCCATTCATTAGGACAAAATTTTGAATGTGATCCCTTAACAAGCCTTCAAATAATTTGCCCACCACAGATGTCAAGCTTACTGGCCTATAATTGCCAGCCTGAGATCGTAATCCCTTTTTAAATATTGGAATAACATCATCTTTTCTCCAATCAATAGGCACCATACCAGATGACAGTGAATCTGAGAAAATCAGAAATAAGGGCTGGTATAAAACTGAACTAAGCTCTCTTAGAACCCAGGGGTGTATGCCATCAGGCCCTGGAGCCTTGTTTACATTAATTTGTATTAAAGCTTTTTGAATCATATCCTGAGTCAGCCACTGACTAGATTGAGCTGAACCATTCGTGCAGTTATTAAGTGAGCCTGTGAACCCAGACTCCTCTATTGTATACACTGAAGAAAAGAACTGATTTAACACATTTGCCTTATCTGTATCTGTTACAACCATACTGGTACCATTATTTAATGGAGCAACACTCTCAACCTGCATCTTTTTACTATTAATATATTTAAAAAACTTTTTAGGGTTAGTTTTCACCTCCACCGCAATTAACTCTTCATTTCTTTTCTTAGCCTTCCGGATTGCTGATATACAACATTTATTACAGTGTTGATATTCATTAAATGCAGCTTTTGTCCCTACAGATTTGTAGTTTTTAAATGCCTTTCTCTTCTTTCCCATTAACTTCTTTACTTCTGTATTAAGCCACACAGGATGATTCTTAGAGCTTCTACGTTTAGTCCATAAGGGAATAAATTGAGAAAAGTAATGATTTCATATTTTAAAGGACAACCATTTCTGTTCTGTGTTTTTAGCTGAAAACCTAATGCCCCAATCAATGCTCTGTAGGGCAGCCCTCAAGGCACTAAAATTAGCTTTTCCAAAATTCATGGTTTTTGTTGCCCCAGTATATTTTTGTTTTTTGCACCAGACATTAAAAGATATAACATTATGGTCACTATTACCCAGGGGTTCAATGACTTGCACATTTGCTATAAGTTCTGGGTCATTTGAGATCACTAAATCAAGAATAGCATTTTTTCTGGTAGGCTCCTCAACAACCTGTGCTAAAAAATTGTCGTGCAATAAGTTTATAAACTTGTTCCCATTAACTGATCTAGCAGTACTGTTGCTCCAGTCAATATCTGGGTAATTAAAATCCCCCATTATCATTACTTTACCTAAACTAGTAGCCTTTTCTATTTGCATTAGGAGCTTTGTCTCTTCCTCCTCACTTACATTAGGGGGTCTATAGCATACTCCTACAATTAATTTGCTGGATTCTTTACAATTGGTGAAGAACTCCACCCATACGACTTCTGCCCCCTCATTTTCTAACATAACCTCCTCCTTTATATGAGCTTTTAAATCCTGCCTAACAAACAGACATACCCCTCCTCCTTTTCTATTGCCTCTGTCCCTCCGAAACAAAGTATAGTAAAGTAGATATGGCCAAGGGAATAGAATGGGTTATCATTTAGGGATTAGTGATCATTACATGGTCTCCTTTGAGATTATATTGCAGAGGCAACTCTATAAGGGAGGAACTAAAACACTAAACACTAAACTTTAGATGTCTAAACTTTCCCAGTATAAGGGCCATAACATATTAACTGGGAAAGGATTTTTCACAGGGTTAAACACTGAACAAAAATGGGACGTCTTTAAAATGTTGCTTAATAAATATACATGTCAGTATTTTCCGTTCGTAAGCAAGGAACGTCATCTCCAAGAAAAACCTTTATGGTTTGATAGAAGTGGTAGTTTTTGGTTGTAGCAATGTAACCTGTGATGCTGGCGGGCAGAGGCATGATGTGGGCTTTATTAGGACCTAGATAAATGTTCCCCTCTACTGCTTGTGTATTGTAATTTCAATGATTCACATTATTCCCTATTGTAGTAGAGTGTACAGTGTCATTTCCCCACAACAATGAGATACACACCCATATTGGCCCCTTTAAGCCATTGGTTACCAACTCTGCGTTCTTAGAGCACAAGAGGCATTTTGTTGGTTGTGTTAAATTGCTGGCTGCAAAACACCCACATTGTAAATATTTGAGGTTGTTGCAGTAAAATAATAATAATAACACAACAATGCATCAGCTGGCATTATATGTTTTTACTGACATAAGAGTGATATTTAAATGCTCCACAATGGATGGGCTTTTTTGGATGATTTGTCACCCAGGATTTGACTCAGGTGGCTGGTGAATGAGGGGCTGATGTTTTTATGTGTGTATATTTTTATTTATGTAGCATTACTTGTATATTCAGTTCTAAACAGTCATAGAACACAATCATGGAAGACTGGCAACTATATAACAACAGAACATAAATAACAATATACTGTATGTGGTAAACAGTTGTATTCAAGAATAGGTGCGTAATGTTAAGACACAAAAAGATGGACTCGCAGACACTAATAGGGGTAATAGTGAGTTATGATTGCCTCAAGGGAAAAGAGCAAGGACATTAGGGGCACAGAATTGTGACCCTTATAGCCTATAGAATTAACCACTGTGTCTGTGGAAATGGTTCCTGCAGGTTTGTGGTCTGAAACTTTTCCTGAAATAAAAATGTGGGGAGAGGTGCAGACTGTAGCACTGTTATACTGCAATACAATAATGTCGTGTTTACTTTACATTTGTGTTATCTTTCTTCTTTTTGTTTTTGACAGGTGTTTATTATGATCCATATTGCACCACCAACGTAGATCATGCCGTACTTGTGGTTGGATATGGTACTGATATAGATAAACAAACAGGCAAGAGCAATGACTACTGGCTGGTTAAGAACAGGTAAGATTTATGGAAACTGAAGGCCTATGTATATGTCTTACGATATCTAATGATTTCACTGGCAAGGACCTGCCTGTCGGAGATGAACCTCCCAGTCTATACAACAGAGGATGTCTCTCCCACCTGTCACTCCACACAGCAAACATTACACTCTAATGCACTGGTTCAATCCACCTTGGGTTGTTGAACTTCAATACCCAGAATCCTTCAAAATATAATTGAGCTCAAAGCATTCTGGGAGTTACAGTTTCTCAACACCTGGGGTCCCAGGTCTGAGATCTAAATCACATGTCAGATCTGGGATGGGTATATTATATATGTGACAAATCTAATATTGCTATTCGGTCACTTATTAATACAAGTGCCCAATGTATCTATAGCAATAAGTCAATTCAACTAGACTTGCTGTATTTTCTTTTTCCTTGAATACATTTCGCTAGTCATCCGACTGGCTTTCTGAGAATGACCTGTACAAAAATATTTGTAGTTATATACCCTGGAATCTTACTCCAATGAGCATAATCTGTTTAGTAAAATCCTCAGTAAGAAGGTAAAGAAGTACCCCGTTTGACCTTTAATACATAGAGTTTCCAAATTATAATCAGTTTAAAATGACCAATAAATGAGGAATCAACATTCTCCAATTATCACCAACTAAACCCTCAATCAAATATGTCAAGTGCAAGTGCTTAAGGCCCAATGGCCCAATACAGACAATACTACACAGAATTAAATACCTAGAATAAATTATTAATAACCAAAACATACAATTAATTAAGCCCAATCTATCATGTTTAAAAAATAAATGAAGTGAGGTAGTTTCTAAAGTGCTGTGCGTAATGTATAAATTAATTACAGTCCCCAATTCATCAGCACTTTAGAAACTACCTCACTTCATTAATTTATTTATTAAACAGTGGCAGTGATAGAGTGAAGGATAGCATTCAGGGAAAGGATCAAAAAAAGGAGCACAGTTGTGGCAAGTGCAATGCCCGTGTGACCACAATGAAAACTGCATTGTAGGAAAAAAACATGGTGATTGCATTTCAAATTGCATGCTGCTCACTGCACTTGCAGTGCATGTGACCTAAAAGTGCAAGCTTTGTGGGGCAGTTGTGCATAGTCTACAATGTCTACAGCTGCCAGACACTGTTTGTCAAGTAATGCCCCTGCTGTTTTTGTTGTTTTTCAACCTACTTTTTCATTGTGTTTCATATCCTAAGGCACTGTCATTCCGACTGGTGCTGCTGGATCAGTGTTGCGGAGCAAGCAAAAGTACCAGCTAACTGAGCCCACACTGTTTGATAAACTATATCATTGGGACCATTTAACTCTCTAACTTCCATTTATTTCACAATAATTCCATTGGTGAAAACCTTTCTCTTTTATTTCTTATAGCTGGGGAGGCACCTGGGGCGAACAGGGATATGTTAAAATGGCTCGGAACCGCAACAACCATTGTGGAATTGTCAAGGGAGCGATATCTCTGATGCTGTGAGGCCTGGTCCTGTCAGACTAGATGAGCCAATGGAATTTTATTCACAAGCACATAACTCTGCTAATTCTTTTCTATCTGAGTCTTTTTTACTCTATAATGTTATTTGTATTTTAATCGCTGAATTTACATCTCTCACCCCATTATTTTTGCTTAAATAAAGTATTACACAAGAACATGGCTAACTGTGCTCTCTGGGCATTTCCTTGTCATTACATTGTTCTTTTTTTTGTAACATATTTTTATTGATAAACAGAAAAAATCGTACATCATGAGCCATACACAATAACCCAGATCAACACAATCAATGTTGAACAGTTACAGGGTCCGTGAGGCTCCAACTATTTCAAAGGTTAATTAAAAGTGAGAGGTAGAGGACAGATGAAGGAAATAGGGGGGGGTCTATAAAGGGAAAGAAATGGGTGGGGGAGGGAGAGAGAGAAGAAGAAGATAAAACAATACAGTAAAAGAACAACAAAAAAAACCCCAGCAACTATCAGCCTTGAGTTAGTAACATAGCAAAAGCTAATATCAGCATTATCTGCATGTAAAGCTATGCTGTAACAATTCCTAGTGTGGTGGACTGGTCAGTTTATTCTGTGTACTATCATTTAAAAAGTCTATTTTACTGTTATACTGTGTGTGTCTGCTATATTTTCTTGCACAAGCTACTTGCAAAACATATTTCCTTGCTCAGTGGTTTCTGTAACCCATATATCCAGCTAGGCCGTAACCAAGAGGAACCTCTTCATAGAAACAGACTCGTGCTAAGAAGGTCACATACGTTTGTGGTTATGCCACTCTGCACCTGTTTCCTGAAGACGACTGCTGAATTAAACCGCATAAGAGACTTTATACCTTATTACTTTCCATTTGAAGATATATGACTTTCGTAGTTTGTAATTTTCCATTTGAAGCTATATAGCTTAACCGCAAGCTTAAGGGGGTGTCAAAAAAACCTCCACTTTGCCTATATAACCTTTTGTACTTTACAAATAAACTCAGAGTGAGAAAATATTTGCATACTGAACAGCCGTGTCAGTGTCAATTTCTTTCTGCCAGCTAGCTGGATTTACTCATCCTAAATTTGGAAGGGACAGATACTCTAAGGACAAGCTTCTGTCCATAACATTTTTGGCGCCCAACGTGGGGCATCAGGTTCTGGCTGACCACTAGCCGATGCCACGGACAGCAGACGCCCAGTAGAGGAAAAGGACGGAGATTGATCACCTCCGGGACACAGGTAAGACCTATGTTATTAGTTTCTTGCCTGTGTCATACCTATACCTACTGCTGATGGTGCTTGTTGTCAATATCGACTTTTAGTAGCCAGCAAAGACAGGTAACATCTTGCCTGGTGCCATTTACCCGACCTGTATAAGAGTATCTGATGCCCGGTTTATGTTTGTTGTCCGTTTGACTCCTTACTGGTGGATGGGGACATAGGTAATCTTAAAGGGATCTGGGTAACAGGGGACAACCGGATACACATAGGTTCTGACATTTGTGGAAGTGACACCGGCCGTTCAAGTCGGCCCCTTAGTGTCAACTTCACCACACCGGCCGTTCAAGTCGGCCCCTAGTGTGACTCCCCATCGGCGACACTGACCATTTGAGTCGGTAGTGGTCGGCCGATCCCGTGGAGTGTGTGTCTGTAATATCTCCCAGACGTGGGAATAGGTAAAGTGTAAAAAGAGACGCCAGCCGTTCAAGTCGGCACTTGTCTGCTTCATGACAGGTTGTCCCTGTTGACCTAGTTTGGGATAAAAGGAGATCCACCAGTATCGAGGTTATCAGTGTCTTTTGTGTGTTGAATATCTATAATTGTTATATAAACAGGAGGTCCCATGTCATGTCCTAACTGTGTGTGTGGTTTACTGTTTGCAATAATTATTTGGGGTGGAGATTAGCAAAGGTCACCTCAGGGGGTTATCCTGTTAGTGGACTAGGTCTAGGACCGGTCCTACCCCGGGTTTACAGACTTTATGGTGTATCGCCTCAACGTCCATTTTTCTGTGAGTCCGTACGATCTGGGTCATAGGCTGCTGGATATAAGAAACAGGGTGCTCTCCACCGGACAAGACCCTGTGGTGTGTGACAGTTATCCAGCAGCTGGACTAGACTGGTGTGAGGCAGAAGAAATAGATCGGGTTTGTCATGTTTGGTCATACATTTAGGTATACCTATTTCTTTCTCCCCCTTTATAGGAGACCTCATGTCCTGTCCAGAGTGCGTGTGTGGTCTTGTGTTTATCATAGGTGAGGGAGGTTATCGTTTGAGTAGTGTTAAGACGAAGGGTTATAAAAAAGAAGAATTAGGCAGACATCCCACCAGAGTTGAGGTTGTGTCAATGTCCATGTCAATGTCGTGAGCTCAGTTATGTCGTGTTTGTTTTACTTGTGTGTATCAATTTAATCATTATACAGACTGATCAAGAGCCCTATGCAATACAGTCTGTACTCCTTGTCTATCTAACAAAGAATAATCGAATCAAATAGTAAAGTTAAAGTGATGTATTAGAAGCTCTAGTCCTGCAAGAGTTGAGTGATTGTTACTCATATGGCATACATAGAGCCGTCAGCCCCTATACTGGGAATGCTTCCCCTAATAGAAAACACTAATAGAAACAAAGAGAAAAAAAAAAAAAGCTGCTAGCAGAAGGGTTAAGTTAGAAAAATAGAGAATAGTGAGAAGAGACTATTCATCTTTCAGTGCTGAAAACAGCAGCGCTGCTACAAGCAGTTCTCAGCCCCGCAGCCTAGCTCTACCCCGCCCGTACAGTACAAACTAGAGAAGAGGGGGGGGGGGCGGGGGCACACACACACAACACCAAATCTTAGAAGGATTTTTCAAGACGTTTCACAACCCCGTACTAATCCACTCAAATTTAGACAGGAACTCTTGTTTATCCATAGTGCCTATAACCCTAATTGGACTGATATGTTAGTTGCAATCAAACATGTGTGTGGTCCAGCGGATTACCAACATCTGCTAGCTAAAATGAATTGGGACATTAACCCTGCTGACCCAGCCCAAGTAGAGTTCCCGTATTTACACAAACTGCCTTTCTTATCATTGTCCCCATCCCTGACAGTTGCATAGGTAGGGACATCCTTTGTAAACTAGGGTGCAACATATACTGCAATCCGGATGCAGTGTTTGTGTCTGTCCCACCTCAGTAAGTGTCTGAGGGGACTAATGCCCCAGATACAGCAAATCTTCTGTCACTAAAATAAATGTCTAAGGAGGAACCTACCTCCTGAATTACAATGTGTCTTAGGTGATGTATGGGCTTTATCACCGACGGATGTCTAGTTGATGTCATTCATCCCACCTGTGTCCAAACAAGTAAACCCAGGCCCCCCCGCCCAAAATCTCACAGCACCCACTGTCCAGGGCACAAGTAGAGGGGATCCGCCCAGTCATTCAAGGATTACTTGACAGGGGAGTGTTAATTCACAAGATCAGCCTGTTAGTGCATCCCATCCGGTAGTGCCTAATCCGACTACCAAAGCAGGTTGCCGTCATTATGTACCAAACCCATATGGGGTTCTTTGACCCTGTAGCACAAGGTAATGCCCATGTTGATGTAGCTGCGAAGCAGGCAGCATTGTATTATAAAATGTTTAAAGCATGTATTGTAAAAGAACCAACTCTATCTGTTCCCTCTAGTGCTGTTTTATCAGCCCTTCAGGACCAAGTGGAGCTTGAAGAGAAGGAACATTGGCTTAAAGACGGGTGCACACAAACTCCCAGTGGTGATTTTTCTGTTTGCCGTTTAGGCGATTGCCCTGTTGCACCCCGTCCTCTGTCAACATATTTGGTTGCTGCCTCACATGGTCTCACCCACATTTCAAAAGGGGGAGGTGTGATGCAGTATCAAGAGTGTGGTTTGCCCTAGGTTCTCATCTATTGCAGCCAAATATGTACAGTCAATGTATCCATTTCAGATATTGCAGATAGTTTACATATTCTCTTGACAACACTAAAGTTGTAAATGACACAACCTATGAATCTGGTGTGGAATTCTGTGAGCAAATTAAATACTGGGCACAGAATAGGTTGGCTGATCAAACTGCAAAAGAAGCGGCAAAGGGCCAAGTACAGGAATTGCCAGAAGATGTGCAAGTAGAGTCGACTCATCAGGAAGAGACCAATGAAACAGCTGTGTTACGGAATGGAATATTAGGGATGTAGCGAACGTCGGAAAAAAAGTTCGCGAACATATTCGCGAACTTGCGCAAAAATGCGAGCGGTTCGCGAACGGTTCGCGAACCCCATAGACTTCAATGGGAAGGCGAACTTTAACATCTAAAAAAGACATTTCTGGCCAGAAAAATGATTTTAAAGTTGTTTAAAGGGTGCAACGACCTGGACAGTGGCATGCCAGAGGGGGATCAAGGGCAAAAATGTATCTGAAAAATCTGCCTGTGTGTGCTTGGAAGAGATAGTGTAGGGGGAGAGCTGTTAGTGATTTCAGGGACAGATGATAGTAAGTTTGCTGGCTAGTAATCTGCTTGATACTGCTCTGTATTGGAACAAAAAAATAAATAAAAGCAGTCCTTACAAGGACTACTGTTATTGCAGCAGTCAGCAGATGAGATCAGAAGCAGGACAGCTGCCCACTGCAGCTACATACATACAGAGCACTGCAGTAGAAGGTAGATTACTAGCCAGCAAAGCTACCTAAGCTTAAATGTCCCTCAAACCCCTGCAGACTTCTGTCCCTCCAATAACAGAGCAGTATCAAAACGATTACTAGCCAGCAAACTTTCAACTGTCCCTGAAATCACTAACAGGCAGCAGCTCTCTCCCTACACTATCTCTTCAGCACACACAGGCAGAGTGAAAAAAAGCTGCAGGGCTTCGGTTTTTATAGGGAAGGGGAGTGGTCCAGGGGAGAGCTTCCTGATTGGCTGCCATGTACCTGCTGGTCTGGGGTGAGAGGGCAAAAAAAAGCGCCAACAATGGCGAACCCAAAATGGCGAACGTCGCGCGACGTTCGCGAACTTCCGGCGAGCGCGAACACCCGATGTTCGCGCGAACAAGTTCGCCGGCGAACAGTTCGCGCCATCTCTATGGAATATATACACACAATAAGAAATTGTGTATACCAAAAAGCTTGTATCTGGCCCTAGTCCAATGGGCCCATGGACCAGCACATATATCCAAAAATTGGATGAACAACCTCATATCAAGGACATACTTTGCTCCCAGGATAACCACTATTACCGGGAATGCAGTGGCCAGACAGCCTGCCTATTGCTCTGTTCAGTGTCAGATACACACCAAGGGGGGACCATAAATTGTCCCCCTTTTGAAATTCTGTTTGTGTCAGCCCCCAGGTTAGGGTGTTATTTTCCCCAACAATTACAATCAGATGTATTGACTGACTTTGTATCTCAATTAACCAGTGAACTAACAAGAGCGCATGCTCAGGTCTTTTCTTCTATTCCAGATCCCTCTCTTGGCACAGGTGCCCACAGCCTCCGAAGAGACTGGAGATTGGGTCCTAGTCAAGAAGTTTCTGAAAAAGCACTGTTTGGAGCCCAGATTTGATGGCCCCTTCCAAGTTCTCCTTACCACAGCTACTTCAGTGAAGCTAGAAGGAAAACCCAACTGGATCCATGCCTCACACTGCAAGAAAGCAGATGCACCTAAGGAACCAGATATTGCTCTATATCCTTTAACTACTGCCCCTGGGACTAGCCCAGGGGGTGGAAATACGCAAGACAAGGGCAGGAGTCAACCTTCTCCAGTTCTTTTTGTTGATGTTCAAACTCTTCTTTTTCTGCAGTCTGATTTTTGTCCAGGCAAGATATAACTTCATTGCATTTCTCCAGGATTTTCTGTTTATCTTCATCACTTATTTTTCCTTTAAGTTTCTCATCTTCAACGGTAGCCTTCATGTTAAATGCATAGGATTCCAGGGAATTCTTTGAAGATACTGCACCCTAACACCCATGTAGCAACTTACACCTTTAGTTTTTGTGACATATCAAAGTCATAGCACTTATCTCAGACACCAAGTTCGCCGCTGGTTTTGAATCTCTATTCCTTTTCGTTCCAGTAAATAAGAATGTAGATTGGATTAACTATATTTACTCTAACCAACAGCGTTTTGTCATCTTCACCAAAGACGCCCTGCGTGGCATCTCAGAACAGCTCAATGCTACCTCCCATATAACCTTTCAAAACCGCCTGGCCCTAGATATGTTGTTAGCTGAAAAAGGTGGAGTTTGCAAGATCCTTGATAAATCTTCCACCTGTTGCACCTATATCCCTGACAATACTGGCCCCGATGGCTCTGTAACCATCGCGATTAAAAAATTGGAAGAACTATCTGAGGAACTAAAGAGAAACTCTGGAGTCACTGATCCCTGGGATCAGTACTTCACCTGGCTAACTGGATGGAAAAAAGTGCTTGCTGAGACAGGTATAGTTTTACTTATAGTTTTAACTTTCTGTGCTTTTGTATTTTGCTGTTTTATTCCATGCATTCGCAAACTTTGTCTCGCCTCTCAATTGAACCCCACCTTTGTACTCTCCACACCCACTTTCTACATCAACACTGCGGACGATACTCCCGACGATGATACCAACGATGATACCGCGGTTGACTTGGACCCTGACCTCATTCGTGCACTTTCCTACAATTACATACCTACCACAGTCCTCTCCCAATACATTCCCCTGACCCCACCCACTCCCACCCCATCCCTCGCTTAGGTTAAGGTCAGTGCTGTTAGATAAGTTGGAAGGGTTGGTCACTGATTTTGTGCAGGTCTCTCCAGACCACGCTGAAGCCTCATACCCACCATTAGGGTGTACCCCCTCTGGAGCAACTTACTAACTTCTATCTAGGTAAGGACAGCAAAATAGACATTTTTAGGGGGGATTGTGGTGGACTGGTCAGTTTATTCTGTGTACTATCATTTAAAAAGTCTATTTTACTGTTATACTGTGTGTGTCTGCTATATTTTCTTGCACAAGCTACTTGCAAAACATATTTCCTTGCTCAGTGGTTTCTGTAACCCATATATCCAGCTAGGCCGTAACCAAGAGGAACCTCTTCATAGAAACAGACTCGTGCTAAGAAGGTCACATACGTTTGTGGTTATGCCACTCTGCACCTGTTTCCTGAAGACGACTGCTGAATTAAACTGCATAAGAGACTTTGGGGCATGTTTACTAACATTGGAGATAAATATCTGGAGAGATTTCTGGAGATGTTGCCCATAGCAACCAATCAGATCTTTGCTTTTGTTTTCTAACTTGGCTGTGGCTGTTTAAATCTAATTGCTGATTGGTTGCCATGGGCAACATCTCCAGAAATCTCTCCAGATATTTATCTCCAATGTTAGTAAACATGCCCCTTTATACCTTATTACTTTCCATTTGAAGATATATGACTTTCGTAGTTTGTAATTTTCCATTTGAAGCTATACAGCTTAACCGCAAGCTTAAGGGGGTGTCAAAAAAACCTCCACTTTGCCTATATAACCTTTTGTACTTTACAAATAAACTCAGAGTGAGAAAATATTTGCATACTGAACAGCCGTGTCAGTGTCAATTTCTTTCTGCCAGCTAGCTGGATTTACTCATCCTAAATTTGGAAGGGACAGATACTCTAAGGACAAGCTTCTGTCCATAACACTAGGGTAACCTGGGACCACTTGTTAATTACTCTGCCAGACCTTCAAGAACCCAAACAGACCAGACTGTAAATATTGAGGGGTTTTTTTCTGCAATAAGATATTCTTTTTTCGAAGAGACGGTTACTATTAACCCAAGCTATCGCTTCAGATAAGGTTGGGGAAACCAAGGATTTCCATTTAGCTGCTATGGCTAGTCTTGTAGCCATTAAGATCTGATTGGCTAAGATCTGGGACTGTTTGGGGAGCTGAGGGAATGGCTTACATAGAAGATAAGTGAAAGGGTCTCTGGCAGAGTATGAGTCGTCACTTTGGTTAGTAAGTCCGCTATATCTTCCCATAGTGGTTGTAGTTTGGAGCATGGGCAGAAAGTTTGCAGTAATGTGCCGACTTCGCCACATTGTCTCCAACAGGTATTCGGGTGATCCGGGAACAGAGCATGTAACTTCTCCGGAGTATGATAACATCTCATAAGCACTTTATACACATTTTCTTTTTGCCTTGTGCAAGTGACCATTTTCTGGGCATTAGACCAGATTGCGGCCCAATCTTCCGTGCTCAATTGTTGAGCCAAGCTCCTTTCCCATTTGATTATATACAGTATGGGTGTTTGGGAGGATTGTCCAGTGATGGACCCATAGGAAAGTTTGTAAATCCTGGAAATGAGACCCTTTTGCAGGAGACCTGGCTTAGCTAACAGTTCAAATAGTAAAGGCATTGTAGTTTTGCTTGCTGTATATATGGTAGCAAAAAATGTTGTAACTGAAAGTACTCAAAATGGTGAAGTTGAGCAATGGGGGCTTTTTGGCAAAGTTCTCTGTATGCAAAGAGTGAGTTAGTAGAAGTCAGTAGGTCTTTGATCATATGAAGAGTTGTTTTTTGCCACCTGAGATAAAATCCCTGTGATGTACCTGGATAAAAGTCCGGGTTGTTTAGGTAGGTCGTGTTCAAAGTATAAGCAGATTTTAAATTGAATTTTGCTTTAAGATTGTTCCAGATTCCCAGAGTATGTTGGGTTGCTCAAAGGAGGCCAAATGAGGAAGTTGGTTGTTTGCTCGAGGACCATATTCGGGAATTAAGATGAGTTCCCAAGGCCTGTATGTTTTCAATATGGCCCCAAATGGTGTTGAGTTCCCAATGAGACCAAGCCAGTAACTGTCTGAGGTGGGATGCCTCATAGTACCGCTGAAGTAAGGGCACAACAAGACCCCCAGACCAAACCGGGGTAAGCAGCATTGTTTTAGCTATCGTCTGTTTCCCCAAATAAATTTGTGGAACGAGGCCTGAATATCTTGAAAGGCTTTGTGGGGGAACAGAACAGGTAGCGTCTCAAATAGATACAAAAATTTGGGAAGAATGTTCATTTTCAGTGCAGATTTCTCCCAAACCATGAAAGGGAGTGAGCATTCCACTGCTGTAGAGTGGCCTTCGTTTGGTTGATAAGTGGTACAAAGTTATGGCCAAACAGCTGATTGTAGGAAGGGGTGATTTTTGTACCCAGATAAGTGATGAAATTCAGTTTCCAGTTATATTGAAAATTAGATTGCTAATTATTAATTTAGTAAGTTTATTGGCCTATAGTTGGTGCACAATGTTGCATCCTTTCCTTCTTTAGGGAGTAAAGCTAGGTATGAGGTAAGATCTGTATGCGGAAAAGGGGTACCCCGGAGATACTTGTTAAAAAGTTCTGTGAGAAGTGGCGAGAGAATATGTAGAAAAGTCTTATAATACTTATATATGAACCCATCGGGTCCTGGAGTTTTGGCATTAGGCATTGACTTGAGTGTCGCTGCTATATATCTTTTGATATCTTTTGGCAAATTCGCTTCCTTGAGAAAATCTGTAAGAGGATTTGGTTCAGATGCTTTATCAACTGGTAGCTGCAGATCTAAATTATACAGTTTATGATAAAAATCATAAAATATCTGCCCTATTTGATCCGGATTACAGGTTATTTGGCCTGTCGCAGATTTAATGGCCGCTATTCTAGTAGAAGCTTTTTGCTCTATTAATTTTCTTGCCAGAAGTGTATGCGAGAGGCAGAATTTCACTCTAGCCAACTGTGGTTATCTCTAACTTCACTCTTTGATAAATATACCCCTACAAGAGAAATTAGATCAGAAGATAAAACGAAGAGGAAGAGATAAAGGTAAATCAGAAGAGAAATGTAAAAAGGGTACATTTGGAAAACAAGATAAATCATAACCCCTGCTGTCCTCCAGTAGCTGAACTGGATGCCTGTGGACTTGTAGACCCAGTCTCTTGTGCTAGATTAAGGTGGCCATACACGGGCAGATTAACGCTGCCGATATCGGTCCTTTAGATCAATTTGGCATCTTATCTGCATGTGTGATGGGGGGGCTCCTGACAGTCCTGCCAATCGATTTCAGTCAAAAAATCAGGCAGATATCAATCGGTCAAGTTTGATTTTTTTTCTATGATCCAGGACCGCATTGGCTAGTTGATGCAGTCCTGTGACCCGTCGGTGCCTATTCACAGCATTGTAATCCAATTATTCGGCCCCAGGGCCAAACGTTTGGATGCACCCAATATCGCCCGGCCGTTAGTGAGCATATCGGGTTAAGATCTGCTCGTTTAGTGACCTTTAAAGATCACAAATAATAAAAAATGATAACTCTGTACATCATACTAAAAGGTGGAGGCCCATTTATCAGCATTCTCATTTTATTGGGTTTAGAGGTTTTTAAAACCACGCATAGACTAATTTTCTCTAAAACCACAAATCTCATGAATTTTATTTTCATCCAATCTGATTCGAATATACATCTTGGGCCTCTTGGGCCACCACCTCGGGATTAGATGTATCCTCTCTTTCAGCATAAGGCTAATAGATATCAAATATTGAATAGATAGCATGATACTGAAAATGGTAGGGCTCTGGAAAGGGCAATTTTCATTTATATATATCATGGTTACTGGTGTAAGGAAAACGAGGGTGTCCCTGTGGTCCTGAATGAATAAATAAACAAATATACAAGTATACAAATATGTAGGTTTGTTACCAGCTAAAAATGGTTCCTTAGTTGAATAGTGTTGCATAAATAAAACTAAAGAAGTTTGGTTAAAAAGTTTTATTGCAGGTTTACTATCTTGATTAGCATGTATGTACCGAAATACAGCAGTCATACTGTACTTGTTTTCTCCTTCATATAAATGCTTTTACTTGACTCTTGTATATTACTGGTAAAGGTACAGAAGTGCAGAACATTTGTATTTTATTGTACTGGAAAATTGAAAATCTTAATAAAAAGATATATGAAAAACAAAGATCCAAATATAAAAAAGCACATACAAACGATCTGAATAAAATTACGAAAACCTCTAAAAATTCAAGTTTTTCAGACAATTACTAGCGAAATAAAATTCTGAAAACCTCTAAAAGTCAGAACTGATTGAAAATGTTTCATTTAGGATCAGCGCAGCTCCTATTGACTTCTATAGGATCTCAACAACTTTTTGTATTCGAGTTTTTTTTGTGGTTTTAACACTTAATAAATCTCAATTTTTTTGAGAAATAAACAAAATAAATTTTTTAGAGATTTGTCAAAAAAATAGACATTCAAATGTTAGTTAATAGGCCCCTTGACTTTAAAGGAGAAGGAATACCATTTTCTACTTGGGGTGCCAAAAGTTAGGCACCCCAAGTAGATCGACCATTGGCACTTGCTAGAAGAATACCGGACCGTGCAGTTTTCTGCTGATAGGAACACTGGCCCAGGGTGTCAGGTAAGTGAAAATAGTCACTTGGAGATGCCTAACTTTTGTCACCCCCAAGTAGAAAACAGTATTCCTTCTCCTTTAAGGTCCCTTGAGATCAGCTTGTTTGGTATGATTGTGCATGCAGTCTCCAAGAGACTACTTTATTTCTCTCTATATTCTCTGGGAGTATGGACCCCTTTCCACTTTACATTTACAGGGCCAACATTTACAAGTGTAAATCGAAAATAAGGACACTGAGTGCACTAGTTTTATGTACCAGTCTTCTATGTGTTTATGGGTTGCGTTTATAATATGAAAATGTTATCTAGGAGTTATCAATAAACATCGTATTTCTCTTGAAGAGTTTTATTGGCTAGATTCCATTTTATCTGCATTCTTTTATCATGTGATATCTGGGTGTATAAAGTGTCAGTTCTGTTTTTGCTATAACAAGATCTGAGAAGAGATATTAGTCAGTAGGAGGTGTCTGTCACTGGCTTTAAATTAAACACGTACATTAATGTTTTCAAAAAAGGGTTCCCAGAATTTATTATAAAATTTAAAATGAAAAATACTGTAGAATATCTTTGACTCCCAACTCCCTCTTTAGACAAATGCCAGGTTAAGATTATTAAATAGCTATTTTGTCAGTGGAATTATAAATATCAATATTGTATCATGGTTTATTGTCTAGCATAAACTGTATCTATATGCATTATGGGTTCAGAAGTAGAAGCTATACTTTGTATATAGCCTAAACATTAGAAAGTAGTTTTTTACATTTTATAGCCAAATGTTGTATTGGTTATGTAGGGATGTGAAAATCTTAGACACCCTTACACTTTACAGACAGGCACATGCCTAGTAATATGGACATCTCAGTGGGTCCTTATGAGGACCTGGTGCTTATGTAACCCCCGCAGTTCACACAGTGTACACCAGATGGCACTGTGCCAGAGTATAAAAGGATTAGGAACAATGTGCTCTGGGTCCATTGCTGTAGCCCAACCAAGCAGGCTGGAAGGGAATGGGTAGTGCTGACCCTAGGCGCCTGGCCCTAGTAATTAGACAGCTATACTCATTTTATAGATCACTCTAGGAGTGATAGAGAGGTTAATTAGTTGAGCAGCTCAAGGCTCCGCTGAGGAGATTAGAGGGATTAAGATCCCAGGGTATTACTGACCCAGAGTAAGGATCCAAGTGTTGAGATAGGGATGTCAGGAGTTCCCCTAGTCCGCCACTGGAAGATATCCTGGGCAATACCCATCACATGCTGTCAACTTACTCTCTGCTGTATATTCCCTAGCCTGTGGGGATTCAGCCTATACGTGCTGTGAGTATATGCTTCCTTTATGCTGCTGTGTATGTTCTATACTCCATTGTGGATCAATGTGCTGAATGATCTATGTGCTCTTGTTCAATAAATACTGTTCCTTGTTCAACTGTTAAAGAACTACTGTCGCCCATCATTGTGCTATTGCACCAGGTTACAGTTAAACTACACCCTTGCCGTTGCAAAAGGCTTACCCCTGAGAAAGAGAGCTCATCGGTGGTCTCAGCCCACCAAGGAAAGTAGCTAAAACTGCCCTAGCAAAAGTCAGTTTACTATAGCGCTACAGTTATAAAAAAGACAGGGGAGATTTAAAGGAAATACAGTGAGCAAGTTGAGAATGATTTTTTGTAGATTTGTAATTTTAAAATCAATTTGATGCGTTGTGGCACCAGCAAAATCCTGGACAGCGCACTCTTCAGATCACATCAAGAAATCGCTTGGTCATCAAATCATTGGTAAAAAACTTGATTTTATTAAATATTCAACGTTTTAACAAACTGTATAGCCCTGCGCCATGAGGTCTGACACGTTTCGTGTCACTGCACTTCATCAGAGACCTCACTTCCTCCTGGCAAATCCCTCTTTTAACCCCACTTAACCCCTCCCAATTACTTTCATAATTAACCCTTTAAACACATGTTATTAAAAATGCAATCCAAAAGTGCCCTTAAAAACAAACAGTTCATTAATTGTATTTGGATTCATTGAGTATAAATTTTATATTTTATATTATAAATTTTATATTATAAACTTTAAATTTTAGATTTTATATCTCTCTCCATATGTAAATTTATCTCTTGCAAAACGAATATAGATGTTCAGAATTCTGTATCTCAAAAGGCTTTCCATGATTACATTAAATCCCTTATGTTAAAGTACTACCGTTCAAATGGATATCATTATAAATACATTACAGTAAAAAGGTTACAATATTAAATGCCAGAACGGGCATAATTACTTATTACAAAGAATCAATTCATTTCCTTAGGTTTCATAAATTCAAATATGTAGCGATTCCATACAATACATCTTATGCTCACATTTAATACACATTTAGAAAAAGCAACTGATGTCAAAGACAGAGTTCAGGCCCCTAGGTTGTCTCGTACCAGTGGCGTAACTAGACCCCCAAGGGCCCTGGTACAGAAATTTACAACTGGGCCCCCCCTAAAGGGATTGTAACCTAGGAGTTAACTTTTAGTATGAGGCAGAGAGTGATATTCTGAGACTATTTGCAATTGTTTTTCATTTTATTTTATTTGTGGTTATTTAGCTTTTTATTCAGCAGCTCTCCGGTTTGCAATTTCAGCAGTCTGGTTGCTAGGGTCCAAATTCCCCTTGCAACCATGCCCTGATTTGAATAAGAGACTGAAATATAAAAAAAGAGGCATGAATACATAAATGAGTCATTATAAAGTAGCAACAACAGTAAATGTAAAGGTTACACATAAAAAGGACACTGATGCAATTTAATTATTAAAACATTAAGCAGAATAAACACAGGTGCAGTTCCATGTATAATAGCACAGAACTAAAAGTAGGATGGACATAGTAACAATTTCATTTTTAATACCCCCAGAACTCATAGTAGGATGATACATTGGCAATTCCATGAATAAATAACCCCAGAAATCACATAAGGTGGCACACTGTCAATTCCATGTATAAATACCAAATTTTATAATAGGAGGTCAGAAATGAAATTTTTGCTATTGAAAGCAAGGAAAGGGTTAAAACCACAATGCAGTGTAATAAATGTGATTTGTATCCTTACCAGCCTGCCTTCTTTCTTTCTTCACTGTTAGTCTTGGGGGTGGGTGGAGAGGAGGAACCTGCAGCAGCAGCACCACTGTCTGCCATCCATTCATCCTGCCTGTTAGAGTCCTGGACAATTTGAACTAATACAAGTGCCCTTTTCCCCTGCTGCATTTGGCAGTCATTTATCCTGCCCGCACACTCTCTCAACCCCCGCTGCACACTCTCTCTCAACCCCCCACACTCTCTCAACCCCCCACACTCTCTCAAAACTCCTCCCCCACTCTCTCAAACCCCCCCACTCTCTAAAACCCCCACTCTCTCAAACCCCCCCACTCTCTAAAACCCCTCCACTCTCTAAAACCGCCACTCTCTCAAAACCCTCTACTCTCTCAAACCCCCCCACTCTCTCAAAAAAAAACCCACTCTCTCAAAAAAAACCCCACTCTCTCAAACCCCCCCACTCTCTCAAAAAAAACCCCACTTTCTCAGACCCCGACTCTCTCAAACCCCCCCACTCTCTCAACCCCCACACTCTCAAACCCCCCCACTCTCTAAACCCCCCCACTCTCTCAAACCCCTCCACTCTCTAAAACCCCCACTCTCTCAAAAAACCCCACTCTCTCAAAAAAAAACCCACTCTCTCAAACCCCCCCACTCCCTCAAAAAAACCCCCACTCTCTCAAAAACACCACACCCACTCTCTCAAACCCCCCCACTCTCTTAAAACCCCCCCACTCTGCCACTATATTTATATATACCGGGTCCGTATATCAGCCAGGGTCAGACTGGCCTGGGCCGGCTCCAGTGGACCCTGTAGGCCCAGATCCGCACTCTGCGGCAAAAAAGCTAATGCGCATGCGCGAGTGTACACCTGATAACGCGCATGCGCGAACGCATACTTGCGTACATGGGTATTGTTTCTGTTACCGGACAGGAGCTAGTGAGGCAGCATCCCCCAGCGTATTGAGGGGGGGCTCTGAGGCAGAAGCCCGGTGGGCCCCCAGACCCTGAAGCCAGCAGATAGTGGGGGAGGAGATGCCTGCAGGGACAGGTATTTTTTTGCTGGTACACGGAGTAGCCGTCGGTACCCGGTACTCCTCTCCTGGGTTGCGGGCCCCACCGGGGGTGCAGGGGCCCTGGTGCAATTGCACCTCCTGTGCCCCCGGTAGTTCCGCCACTGTCTCGTACACAGTTTAAAAATCCATTTAGCCTCTGCTTTCAGCAATCTAGCCTGTACATCCCTACCTCTTGGGCCCAAAATTACTCTCTCTATGCCCTGAACCGAAACAAACTGCAGATCCCCATTATTGCAGCTCTTAAAGTGTCTAGAGACTGGGGTAGTATCACTACCCGACTTTATGGTGTTGAGGTGTTCCCTAATTCAACTTTTCAAGCTCCTTATAGTGCAACCCACATACTGAATTCGGCATTTCTTACAGGTAATTAGGTATACAACCCCTCTCGTATTGCATAACTTTGACTTTTTTAGGTGCACATATGGAAATCCTGCGCAGGTCAATGAATTGGCAATTTTTTTATAAACATACATGATTTTGTACGTATTGATAGGATTAGGATAAGGGAAAAAATTTAAAGCGTACTCTATATACATCTTATAAACCTTTGGTAGTTTGGATTATTATATGACCTGGCCAGTCATATGATAAAATATTTGAAACTATCAAAGATATATTATAAGATGTATATGTTTAATAACCATGAAAGTTATGAATATGGATCCTTTATTATTATTAATAATAATAACTTTTTCTTTGAAAGATTATCAACTGTAAATATATAAGTTTAGGTTTGGTTAATCCTATTGTTGTGATATATGAATTCAAGCTCAGAATTGTTTTCTATTCATAACAGGGAAAAAGTAATGTCCATGAACCTTTGTTCTGAAATTGTCAAAAATCTAACCATGGACAACTAGTTTTTATATGGACTCATATGAATGTTTTTTTTTTATCCATTGGGAATGTGAATACATAGTTTATGTTTGTTAATATTTTGTTTTTATGCATTCACAAAAGGTTTAAGTGATTTCACTGTGGAGGGCATTATTTAAAAGTGAGATGTATTTAATATACAGTATAATATCATATTCATGAGAATGGCATGGTAAGACAGTGATAGTAGTTTAGATTAAATAAATAAGTGCAGCTTTTGCACTAGCTATAGATCGAAATGGACGAAATTCTGTGAGACTATGGAAGAGACAATCGACAATGGAAGAGGAGCACCATCGTTCAAGGAGAAGTGCAGGTTCCAGAAGTAAAGTAGTTTGTAATACGGACTGTGATTCAGGATGACTTAACTGAAGGATATCAATAATTTCATGAAAAATTATTTTTTATTCTGAACTATAAGAACTTTTTACAAAGTGTCTCATTCTTTTTAAATTTGCCTTTGTCTGGTTCCATTACTGAAAGTCTGCAGTTTTCAAAGAGCCTGTCAAAGAATGTGGTGTTTCTTGCTTATTCAAGTCACACCTTTGTTTCACACTGTATGGACTAAAATATGATTGTTCTGTATCAGGGTAACTGCAAAGTGACCAGGGGCATTAAAAAATGGCATTGATAATACATGTACTGGTGCAATTCCCTGATTCTATACAGAAGATTCGTGATTGATCAACTATGGAAGTCAAGGCTTACATCTGCCAGGCCCAACTGGACCAAAAGGTCGTAGGAAGCCTCTGCATAGACACACATCTGTTATCAATCACAGGAGGAGTGTTTGCCATATATTGTGTTACAAAAGAAATGAAATTATTGACTCAATTTTTTACGCAAGCAAACCTTCCTAAACTGTCCCAAGAAGAGGTTTCAAAATTGAATGAGCCTATTACTTCTGAGGAACTAGTTTTCACTTTAAAATCCATGCCTAATGGTAAATCCCCGGGACCAGACAGGTTCCCGTATAAATATTATAAGATATATTCACACATTCTCACCCCTTATTTGGTAAAACTCTTTAATTCATTTTTGGAAGGATCTTTGAATTCACCTTCTTTTTTAGGTTCGTTCCTCACCCTTATACCTAAAGAAGGAAAAGACCCTAATCAGTGTGCCAACTATAGACCAATTGCATTACTGAACTTGGATCTTAAATTGTTTTCCAAAATTCTAGCAAACAGACTAGCACTAGATAATAGAAGGCAGACAATAGACCTGATTGAGATACTAAACAGAAACAAAACACCAGCAGTCCTCTCGAGCCTTGATGCAGAGAAGGCCTTCGATCGCCTAAGCTGGCCTTATCTGTTCTCCCTGCTAAAACATTTAAATTTCTCAGGCCCATACTTGGAGGCACTGAAGGGTTAATAGAGCAAACCAAGGACTAGGTTGAAACTTCCAGGCCAAACATGTAAATATATTCACATCAAAAATGGTACTAGACAAGGCTGCCCATTGTCCCCTCTCCTTTATGCATTAAGTATTGAGCCTTTAGCAGCTGTAATTAGAAACTCACCTGATATATCCAGGGTCACTATGCACACTGTAACATATAAGATTTCGATTTTTGCAGATGATGTGTTGCTAACAATAACCAAACCATTAATTTCTCTACCAAATCTGCATAAAATCCTTGATGCTTACAGCAAGTTATCTAACTACGACATTAACCTTAGCAAAACAGAAGCTCTTCCTCTACATATCTCACAACCTCTGATGCAACAACTCCAGAGCTCTTTCCAGTATAGGTGGCAGGCAACATCAATTTCATATTTGGGGACGAAAAATCAGTTTGACATACTCAGATTTATATACGTGTAATTACACCCCTATGATACAAAAAGTAAAGAGTATGATACAACATTGGGTAAAACATTCCATCTCCTGGTTTGGTAGAGTTTCGGCAATAAAGATGTCTATTTTGCCTAAGTTTTTATATCTTTTTGAGACTTTGCCAATCCCTGTACCGTTCAAGGTTCTTAAAGAAATCCAAACAATGTGTCATGATTTCATTTGGTCCAACCGTAGACATAGGATTACTAAGAAAGTTTTAACCCTACCACTACGGCAGGGAGGACTAGGTGTCCCTTCTTTTAGAAGGTATTATGAAGCTGTCCACCTTCGACAAGTACTGGCCTGGTCTGGTTGGCGACCCACCACTAAATGGGGTCTTATAGAGAACGATATGTCTCCTGATTTGAATTATTTGAATTATTGGGTATGGCTGAAGCCCCGCTCCTTAAGGGATAGGACAATTTAATTTGTCAACCCAACATACACTCTCCATATGGCATGCTCTTAAAAGAAGACATAACTTAACTTCCATTAGACCACTCAATACCCTATTCCTTAATAACCCTGAGTTTCAGCCCTGAATGTGCCAAAGTTTTATAAACAAATGGAGAGACTCGGAAATTGACACCGTAGGTGATCTACTAGACTCTCGGACCAAAGAAATTCTTCCGTTTATCGACTTAAAACAAAAGACATCTCAAGCCTCCCTGAATTTGTTCGAATATTTTCAATTAAGGCATTTTATTAAGCCTTATAATGACTGTGCAAAATTTACCCCACCTACCCCATTCGAATTATTAGCCAAACCAGGCCTTCCACAGAGAGGTCTTATTTCCAAATTATACCAGTTACTTGCTGAGCCTAAACAGCAGCTACCCCCTAGGCACCTGTACATGACTAAATGGGACTCATATCTATCACATCCTTTGACTGACCAAGAATGGACCTCTATATGGGAAAATGCTAAAAAAAATGGTTTCGTGTGTGAGGCAAAGGGAACATATTTATAAAATTCTTATGTTCTGGTATCACACCCCCACTAAACTACACTCTCTATTTTCCGACCATTCCCCATTATGTTGGAGAAACTGTGGAGAAATTGACACATTGCCACATATATTTTGAGACTGTCCTAATATAGGTCCACTATGGGTTGAAATATCAGTATTGTTGAGTGCATTATTACGGACTCCAATCCCGCTGGATCAATGCACCTATCTGTTAGGTAAACCTATCCCACGAATAAACAGCTCAAGCATTAGTAAATCAAATTCTTCTCCATAGCTGCAAAGTGGAAATCACCAGACCCACCCTCCTTAACCGAAATAAAGAGACGGGTTAATTCTAATAAACTTTTTGAATCAGGAATAGCTATATTATATAACACAACCCAACACTTTCTAGACATATGGTCACCCTGGGAACAGATTGATCTAGATAACTGAATTGAATACTGCTATTGTTTAATGTTTTTTCATTAATGGCAGAACCTTTTTGATTCCTATTTTGAATAGCACCAGTTTTCCTCTTATTTTCTCTCTCTCTCTTTTTTTTTTTCTGTACAGTTAAGTTGTATTAAGTTGTATTATGTGATTTACTAATAATACTTGTAAGATCGGATTGAACACGAGATATAAAGACACGGAAAAAGAGGAAATGGGATTCGTTCTCATCCCATCTATAGTAACTAGATCGCACTGTGACTTTCTGTTATCTGGTTTAGACAGTAGGCTGGGGTTCAGATTTGTATAAAACTTGAGGATGCTAGCTTTATACCCAACTTACTGTTTATTGTATGGGGATGTCAATCGGAAATGTTATTCTGTATTTCTTGAATAATTATTTTATTGTGAACCAACTTTTCAATAAAATATGTTACAAAAAAAACAAAAGAAATGAAATGACTGTAACTTCATGAAAGTGACTCCTAGAACATAGTACTTAGCTCTTAATTTTCCATTTTTGATGTTTATGGACACATTTTATTGCAAGATTGTGAAAGGTGTGATGAAGAATTCAATGTCAACTACAACTAAACTCAGTGATATGAGTAAAGGCTGTAATGAAAGATTTTTAAATCCACATCAGGAGGACATGTCTGAATAACTAGAGGATGGAACCAACTTTAGAATATAGTTAGGATATTTTTAATTCTGGTGAACTATCACTACTTACCAGGTGATGGGGGGGGAGGGTTCAGTAAAAGAATCAGTGGTACAGGTTACATGAGATAGTGGGCAAAGAAAGGGAAAATGGGGGAGGAGATTTGGCTGGGGATACTGTTAAGGATAGGGAGGACCAGGTGTGATATGTTCAATATGGTACCAGTATTAAATGTATGTTTACAAATGCAAGAAGTCTGACTGCTAAAATGGGAGAGCTGGAGCTGCTGGTGTTGGAAGGAAAATATGATGTGATTGGTGTGGCCGAAACATGGCTGAATGAGTCGCATGACTGGGCAGTAAATATCAGTGGCTATACTTTGCTTCAGAGGGACAGAGGCAATAGAAAAGGAGGAGGGGTATGTCTGTTTGTTAGGCAGGATTTAAAAGCTCATATAAAGGAGGTTATGTTAGAAAATGAGGGGGCAGAAGTCGTATGGGTGGAGTTCTTCACCAATTGTAAAGAATCCAGCAAATTAATTGTAGGAGTATGCTATAGACCCCCTAATGTAAGTGAGGAGGAAGAGACAAAGCTCCTAATGCAAATAGAAAAGGCTGCTAGTTTAGGTAAAGTAATGATAATGGGGGATTTTAATTACCCAGATATTGACGGGAGCAACAGTACTGCTAGATCAGTTAATGGGAACAAGTTTATAAACTTATTGCACAACAGTTTTTTAGCACAGGTTGTTGAGGAACCTACCAGAAAAAATGCTATTCTTTATTTAGTGATCTCAAATGACCCAGAACTTATAGCAAATGTGCAAGTCATTGAACCCCTGGGTAATAGTGACCATAATGTTATATCTTTTAATGGTCTGGTGCAAAAAACAAAAATGTACTGGGGCAACAAAAACCATGAATTTTGGAAAAGCTAATTTTAGTGCCTTGAGGGCTGCCCTACAGAGCATTGATTGGGGCATTAGGTTTTCAGCTAAAAACACAGAACAGAAATGGTTGTCCTTTAAAATGATATTAAATCATTACTGTTCTCAATTTATTCCCTTAAGGACTAAACGTAGAAGCTCTAAGAATCATCCTGTGTGGCTTAATACAGAAGTAAAGAAGTTAATGGGAAAGAAGAGAAAGGAATTTAAAAACTACAAATCTGTAGGGACAGAAGCTGCATTTAATGAATATAAACACTGTAATAAAAGTTGTAAAGATTGTGGACAGTGGTGGGGCAGTAGATGTGATCTATTTGGATTTTGCCAAAGCGTTTGATACTGTGCCCCACAAACGACTGCTTTCTAAACTAAGGTCTGTTGGGCTTAATGAAGTCGTTTGCACATGGATAGGAAACTGGCTACAGGATCGGGTACAGAGGGAGGTTGTTAATGGGACATTCTCTACTTGGAGTAAGGTTCTTAGTGGGGTCCCTCAGGGCTCAGTATTGGGTCCACTTTTATTTAACTTCATTAATGACTTAGGGGAGGGTATTATAAGTAATGTATCATTATTTGCAGATGACACAAAACTATCCAGCCCAATTAATTCCATCCAGGATGTGGCATCCTTGCAACATGATTTTGACAAACTGGCAATCTGGGCAGCTAAGTGGCAAATGAGATTCAATGTTGATAAATGTAAAGTCATGCACCTGGGATGTAAAAATATTCACTTATACCCTTAATGGGACTGCACTAGGCAAATCCATTATGGAAAAGGACCTTGGAGTCCTTGTAGATGATAAACTTGGCTGTAGCAAGCAATGCCAGTCAGCAGCATCAAGGGCAAATAAGGTCTTGAGCTTTATTAAAAGGGGCATAGAGTCAAGGGAGGAGGGGGTCATTCTTCCACTGTATAGAGCACTTGTAAGGCCCCATCTAGAATATGCCATACAGTTTTGGTCTCCATCACTCAAACAGGACATTATTGTATTAGAGAGGGTACAGAGTAGGGCAACTAAGCGGGTAAAAGGTATCGAAAATCTTAGCTATTAGCAGCGCAGATTCTGGGACTGCTGCCGCCTGAGGCAGCAGCCCAGATGCCGCCCCCCTCCTCTCCCGCTCCGCGCTTAAAAATTAGCGTCGGAGCGGGTTTCAGGGGGCAGTATCGCTAGTGCACTAGCAGAGCCGTGCAAAACCCGGAAATTCAGCTCTTAAAGTTACAAGAGGCGGCTTTTTGCCAACCCTTGTAACTGGCCGCTCGCTGCCGCCTGAGGCAAGGGTTTCACCTTGCCTCATGGCAGAAGCGGCCCTGGCTATGAGGAAAGATTGGCCAAATTGGGGATGTTCACGCTGGCGAAGAGGCGCTTAAGGGGTGATATGATAACTATGTATAAATATATAAGGGGATCATATAATAATCTCTCTAATGCTTTATTTACCAGTAGGTCTTTCCAGCTGACACAAGGTCACCCATTCCGATTAGAAGAAAAGAGGTTCTGCCTAAATATTGGGAAGGGGTTTTTTACAGTGAGATCTGTGAAGATGTGGAATTCTCTCCCTGAATCAGTTGTACAGGCTGATACATTAGATAGCTTTAAGAAGGGGTTGGATAGCTTTTTAGCAAGTGAGGGAATACAGGGTTATGGAAGATAGCTCATAGTACAAGTTGATCCAGGGACTAGTCCGATTGCCATTTTGGAGTCAGGTAGAAAATTTTTCCCCCTCTGAGGCAAATTGGAGAGGCTTCAGATGGGTTTTTTGCCTTCCTCTGGATCAACTGGCAGATAGGTAATTAATTAAAAAGAAAAAAAAGGTTGAACTCGATGGACATTAGGGATGTAGCGAACGTCGGAAAAAAAGTTCGCGAACATATTCGCGAACTTGCGCAAAAATGCGAGCGGTTCGCGAACGGTTCGCGAACCCCATAGACTTCAATGGGAAGGCGAACTTTAACATCTAAAAAAGACATTTCTGGCCAGAAAAATGATTTTAAAGTTGTTTAAAGGGTGCAACGACCTGGACAGTGGCATGCCAGAGGGGGATCAAGGGCAAAAATTTATCTGAAAAATCTGCCTGTGTGTGCTTGGAAGAGATAGTGTAGGGGGAGAGCTGTTAGTGATTTCAGGGACAGATGATAGTAAGTTTGCTGGCTAGTAATCTGCTTGATACTGCTCTGTATTGGAGGGACAGAAGTCTGCAGGGATTTGAGGGACATTTTAGCTTAGGTAGGTTTGCTGGCTAGTAATCTACTGTTCTCTTTAAACAACTGCCATACATTGACCTTGTAGGCATTGTTTGCCCAGTTTTTTTGGACGCAGCCACTGAAGCACAGTTGCCAGAAAAAATATGCCATATAAATGCTGAAAATAGTCATTTTTCGCCATACATTGACCTTGTAGACATTGTTTGCCCAGTTTTTATGGTTGCAGCCACTGAAGCACAGTTGCCAGAAAAAATATGCCATATAAATGCTGAAAATAGTCATTTTTTGCCATATACGTTGAGTCAACGTATGGCAAAAAAATGACTATTTTCAGCATTTATGTGGCATATTTTTTCTGGCCTCTGTGCTTCATTGGCTGCGGCCAAAAAAACTGGGCAAACAATGCCTACAAGGTCAACGTCGTTGACCTTGTAGGCATTGTTTGCCCAGTTTTTTTGGCCGCAGCCACTGAAGCACAGAGGCCAGAAAAAATATGCCATATAAATGCTGAAAATAGTCATTTTTTTGGTCGCAGCCACTGAAGCACAGTTGCCAGAAAAATTATGCCATATAAATGCTGAAAATATAAATTTTTTTGGTTGCAGCCACTGAAGCACAGAGGCCAGAAAAATTATGCCATATAAATGCAGAAAATATGCATTTTTTTGGTCGCAGCCACTGAAGCACAGTTGACAGAAAAATTATGCCATATAAATGCTGAAAATATAAATTTTTTTGGTTGCAGCCACTGAAGCACAGAGGCCAGAAAAATTATGCCATATAAATGGAGAAAATATGCATTTTTTTGGTTGCAGCCACTGAAGCACAGAGGCTAGAAAAATTATGCCATATAAATGGACAAAATATGCATTTTTTTGGTTGCAGCCACTGAAGCACAGAGGCCAGAAAAATTATGCCATATAAATGCAGAAAATATGCATTTTTTTGGTTGCAGCCACTGAAGCACAGAGGCCAGAAAAATTATGCCATATAAATGCAGAAAATATGCATTTTTTTGGTTGCAGCCACTGAAGCACAGAGGCCAGAAAAATTATGCCATATAAATGCAGAAAATATGCATTTTTTTGGACGCAGCCACTGAAGCACAGTTGCCAGAAAAAATATGCCATATAAATGCTGAAAATAGTCATTTTTCGCCATACGTTGACCTTGTAGACATTGTTTGCCCAGTTTTTTTGGTTGCAGCCACTGAAGCACAGAGGCCAGAAAAAATTAAACCAGTAGGGTTTGCACCCTAGTTTGTAACGGTGGCGGAGGGAGGAGGACGCTAAAGGACAGCTGTGTGTGGAGTCATGAGGCTTGAAGAGAAGGACAGCTGCATAGAAGTCAGAACAAGTCTTCCGGCGTGCAGTAACCCTCCGAGATCCACCCCTCATTCATTTTAATAAAGGTCAGGTAATCGACACTTTTGTGACCTAGGCGAGTTCTCTTCTCAGTTACAATCCCTCCTGCTGCACTGAAGGTCCTTTCTGAGAGCACACTTGAGGCTGGGCAAGACAAGAGGTTCATGGCAAATTGTGACAGCTCTGGCCATAGATCAAGCCTGCGCACCCAGTAGTCCAGGGGTTCATCGCTCCTCAGAGTGTCGATATCTGCAGTTAATGCCAGGTAGTCCGCTACCTGCCGGTCGAGGCGTTCTTTGAGGGTGGATCCAGAAGGGTTGTGGCGCTGCCTTGGACAGAAAAACATTTGCATGTCTGATGTTACAGACCGGCCAAAGGGCTTTGTCCTTGCAGGTGTGCTCGTGGCAGGATTACTGGCACCTCTGCCCCTGGAATGTTGATGAGTTCCTGAAGTGACATCACCCTTAAAAGCATTGTACAACATGTTTTGCAGGCTGGTTTGTAAATGCCGCATCTTTTCGGACTTGTGGTATGTTGGTAACATTTCTGCCACTTTATGCTTGTACCGAGGGTCTAGTAGCGTTGCGACCCAGTACAGGTCCTTCTCCTTAAGCCTCTTGATACGGGGGTCCTTCAACAGGCATGACAGCATGAAAGACCCCATTCTCACAAGGTTGGATGCAGAGCTATCCATCTCCGCTTCCTCATTATCAAGGACTGCATCATCCACGGTCTCCTCCCCCCAGCCACGTACAAGACCAGGGGTCCCCAAAAGGTCACCACTAGCCCCCTGGGAAGCCTGCTCCTGTTGGTCCTCCTCCTCCTCCTCCACAAAGCCACCTTCCTCCTCTGACTCCACTTCTGGCACCTCTCCCTGCGTTGCAGCAGGTGCCTGGGTTCGTTCTGGTGATTCCGACCATAAATCGTGCGCTTCCAGCTCCTCGTCACGCTGGTCTACAGCCTCATCTGTCACTCGTCGCACGGCACGCTCCAGGAAGAAAGCGAAGGGTATTAGGTCGCTGATGGTGCCTTCGGTGCGACTGACCATATTTGTCACCTCTTCAAAAGGTCGCATGAGCCTGCAGGCATCGCGCATAAGCACCCAGTAACGGGGGAAAAAAATCCCCAGCTCTGCAGATCCAGTCCTACCACCCAGTTCAAAAAGGTACTCGTTGACGGCCCTTTGTTGTTGCAGCAGACGTTCCAACATAAGGAGCGTTGAATTCCAGCGAGTCTGGCTGTCAGAAATCAAGCGCCTGACTGGCATGTTGTAGCGCTGCTGAATGTCAGCAAGGCGTGCCATGGCTGTGTAGGAACGTCTGAAATGGGCCGACACCTTTCTGGACTGGGTGAGAACGTCCTGGAATCCTGGGTACTTGGAGACAAAACGTTGGACTATTAAATTTAACACATGTGCCATGCAGGGCACATGTGTTAAATTTCCCAGTCTCAACGCTGCCAACAGATTGCTTCCATTGTCACACACCACTTTTCCGATCTGCAGTTGGTGTGGGGTCAGCCACCGATCGGCCTGTGACTGCAGAGATGACAGGAGTACAGATCCGGTATGGTTTTTGCTTTCCAGGCACGTCATCCCCAAGACAGCGTGACAACGGCGTACCTGGCACGTCGAATAGCCTAGGGGGAGCTGGGGGTGCACAGGTGTGGAGGAGGAGAAGGAGGACCCAGCAGCAGAGTAAGAAGAAGAAGAGGAAGAAGACGAGGTAGAGAGCGATGGAGGAGTAGAGGTGGTGGCAGAACCGCGTGCAATCCGTGGCGGTGACACCAACTCCACTGTTGTTGTTGTTGTTGAGCTACCCATTCCCTGCTTCCCATTCCCAGCCATTACCAAGTTCACCCAGTGGGCAGTGTAGGTGACATACCTGCCCTGACCATGCTTGGAGGACCATGCGTCAGTAGTCATATGGACCTTTGGCCCAACACTAAGTGGCAGAGATGCGGTAACTTGGCTCTGCACATGTTGGTACAGGTGTGGTATTCCCTTTTTAGAAAAAAAATTGCGGCTGGGTACCTTCCACTGCGGTGTCCCAATTGCTACAAATTTGCGGAAGGCCTCAGAGTCCACCAGCTGGTATGGTAAAAGCTGGCGGGCTAAGAGTGCAGACAAGCCAGCTGTCAGACGCCGGGCAAGGGGGTGACAGTCAGACATTGGCTTCTTACGCTCAAACATGGCCTTCACAGAAACTTGGCTGGTGGCAGATGACTGGGAATGGGAACAGGTGGTCAAGGTGGAAGGCGGAGTGGAGGGTGGTTCAGATGGGTCAAGGAGAGCAGAGGTAGAGCAGTAAGATGCTGGACCAGAAGGAGTGTGGCTTTTAGTTTGCCTGTTGCCTTTGAGGTGTTGCTCCCAAAGTGCTTTGTGCTTGCCGCTCATGTGCCTTCGCATAGAAGTTGTACCTATGTGGCTGTTGGGCTTACCAAGGCTCAGTTTCTGACTGCACTCATTGCAAATTACAATGCTTTTGTCAGAGGCACACACATTAAAAAAATCCCACACTGCTGACTTTTTGGAAGTGTGCGATCTGGCGGTAACAGTAGAAGTTGGCGGCATTGGCGGCAATGGCGGGTGCGTTGGCTGGCTGAACACAGGTGCCGATACATGTTGTTGCCCTACTGATCCCTGCGGACTGTCCTCCCTGCTTCTTCTAAGTCTTATTCTCCTACTGCCTCTCTGACTCTCCATCTCTCCA
Source organism: Xenopus petersii (assembly GCA_038501925.1). NCBI lineage: Eukaryota > Metazoa > Chordata > Amphibia > Anura > Pipidae > Xenopus > Xenopus petersii. The sequence continues at coordinate 18,814,751 of CM076686.1, forward strand.
TCTGAACTACCCTCCTCTTGCTCTCTTCTACTAGGCACCCACAAAACATCAATCTCCTCATCATCATTCTCCTCAGATGCATCAATTTCTTCTGACACATCACAGAAGGAAGCAGCAGCGGGGACCTCCTCCTCATCACTCATCATTATGTCCATCTCTGTCGTGTTCTCTGCCAGAATTAAATCTGGTGTAACGTCCTCATCTCCTTCATCTTCTTCTGCCAATAATGGTTGCGCATTACTCAGTTCAAGAAACTCATGGGAAAATAACTCCTCTGACTCCAGTGAAGAAGGGGCACCGGTGGTGGAGGAAGTGTTACGTGGGGTGGCCATAGCAGTGGAGGATGAGGAGGATGTTGTGGTAAAGTTAGAAACGGTAGAGGATGGGGTGTGCTGTGTAAGCCAGTCAACTACCTCTTCAGCATTTTGGGAGTTCAGGGTCATTGGCTTTTTAAAACTGGGCAATTTGCTAGGGCCACAGGATTGCATAGCAGCACGGCCCCTAGCACGGCCTCTGCGTGGCGGCCTGCCTTTGCCTGGCATTATTTTTAAAAAAACAACAACAACAAAAACTCAGTTGGTTTTTCTGGAAACGATAATACACACAGCTAGATGGCGGTTTGAAGAAAACACTGTGCAAATAATGCCTACAAGGTCAACGTATACACAGCGGTGGATACGGATTACGTAAAATATAAGAATGCTGCTTGAAAAAAAGTAACTCAAGTGGTTTTTCTAGAGACGATAATATTATCAATATTTAGACAAAATGTGAACAAGCTCACACAGCTAGATGGCGGTTTGAAGAAAACACTGTGCAAATAATGCCTACAAGGTCAACGTATACACAGCGGTGGATACGGATTACGTAAAATATAAGAATGCTGCTTGAAAAAAAGTAACTCAAGTGGTTTTTCTAGAGACGATAATATTATCAATATTTAGACAAAATGTGAACAAGCTCACACAGCTAGATGGCGGTTTGAAGAAAACACTGTGCAAATAATGCCTACAAGGTCAACGTATACACAGCGGTGGATACGGATTACGTAAAATATAAGAATGCTGCTTGAAAAAAAGTAACTCAAGTGGTTTTTCTAGAGACGATAATATTATCAATATTTAGACAAAATGTGAACAAGCTCACACAGCTAGATGGCGGTTTGAAGAAAACACTGTGCAAATAATGCCCACAAGATCAACGTATACACTACTACAGCGGTGGATACGGATTACGTAAAATATATTATGGCTGCTTGAAAAAAGTCACTCCGGTGTTTTTTCTGGAGACGGTAATATTATGGATATTTAGACAGAATGTGAACAAGGTCACACAGCTAGATGGCTGTTGGTTGAATAACACACTGGGCAAAAAATGCCTACAGGGCAAATAATGCCTAAAAGGTCAACTTATACACTACTACAGCGATGGATACGGATTACGTAAAATTTATTATGGCTGCTTGAAAAAAGTCACTCCGGTGTTTTTTCTGGAGACGGTAATATTATGGATATTTAGACAGAATGTGAACAAGGTCACACAGCTAGATGGCTGTTGGTTGAATAACACACTGGGCAAAAAATGCCTACAGGGCAAATAATGCCTAAAAGGTCAACTTATACACTACTACAGCGATGGATACTGATTACGTAAAATTTATTATGGCTGCTTGAAAAAAGTCACTCCGGTGTTTTTTCTGGAGACGGTAATATTATGGATATTTAGACAGAATGTGAACAAGGTCACACAGCTAGATGGCTGTTGGTTGAATAACACACTGGGCAAAAAATGCCTACAGGGCAAATAATGCCTAAAAGGTCAACTTATACACTACTACAGCGATGGATACGGATTACGTAAAATTTATTATGGCTGCTTGAAAAAAGTCACTCCGGTGTTTTTTCTGGAGACGGTAATATTATGGATATTTAGACAGAATGTGAACAAGGTCACACAGCTAGATGGCTGTTGGTTGAATAACACACTGGGCAAAAAATGCCTACAGGGCAAATAATGCCTAAAAGGTCAACTTATACACTACTACAGCGGTAGTAAAATAAAAAAAAGTAAAATAAAAAAAAAATGAATATTAAAAAAAAAAAATTACAGTTGGTGCTGCTGAACTACTAGGAGCAGCAGATTAGCACACCAGTCCCACTCCCCAACACTGCTAGACTAATAGCACTGGGCTCTTATAGTAGTAGTAGTAGTAGTAGTAGTAGTAGTAGTAGTAGTAGTAAAACAACAAAAAAATAAATAAAAGCAGTCCTTACAAGGACTACTGTTATTGCAGCAGTCAGCAGATGAGATCAGAAGCAGGACAGCTGCCCACTGCAGCTACATACAGAGCACTGCAGTAGAAGGTAGATTACTAGCCAGCAAAGCTACCTAAGCTTAAATATCCCTCAAACCCCTGCAGACTTCTGTCCCTCCAATAACAGAGCAGTATCAAAACGATTACTAGCCAGCAAACTTTCAACTGTCCCTGAAATCACTAACAGGCAGCAGCTCTCTCCCTACACTATCTCTTCAGCACACACAGGCAGAGTGAAAAAAACGATGCAGGGCTTCGGTTTTTATAGGGAAGGGGAGTGGTCCAGGGGAGAGCTTCCTGATTGGCTGCCATGTACCTGCTGGTCTGGGGTGAGAGGGCAAAAAAAAGCGCCAACAATGGCGAACCCAAAATGGCGAACGTCGCGCGACGTTCGCGAACTTCCGGCGAGCGCGAACACCTGATGTTCGCGCGAACAAGTTCGCAGGCGAACAGTTCGCGCCATCTCTAATGGACATGTGTCTTTTTTCAACCTTACTTACTATGTTACTATGTTACCATCTCATTACATGATATCAAATCAATTATGTTATGTTATTTGCATCAGACATTTGAAAATATGAAAATATTTCTTGATGTCTTTTGGGATGTAGTTTCAAGGACTATGGGATAATATGTTCTTGGCAAGTCAAATGTGCAAAGGGGGATTTGTTCAATATTGGGTATTGGAAAAATGGTTATATTCCAGTATTGATTAAGTTTGAATATGTTTTATTTGTCCTGTGAGATTTTACTATTACCCGTACTGTGTTGCATCGCTCACCTGAGTGTTCTTGTATTTTGTTATTTAGTGATCTTTTATTACTTTATTCCTCTTTATGTGCCTATCATGCACCCAGACCTTCTATAAATGTGTTGTACTTAGACAGTACTTGTCTACCCCTTCGGTGTACCCCCTAAGGTTTGTTACCTCCTCCTCACTCTCTTTCCCCTGTGTAGGTGACACTATACCCCCCGTGGTGTAACGTGCCATGGTGATTCCCCTGGAAGACTTACCTATTTGCCCATCCACCTGTTTGGTCGTCTTCCCCTCGTCTTATCAAATATTGACAGGAGCTTTGTTTTTACGGAAGAAAAAGAACAGCAGCAACAAACAGAACTTCCCTTGTGCACATCTGCACTGTCTCTTCCTCCCCCTCTCTCCTCCCTTAATCAGTTTAAGTGATTGTGAGAGTGTAGTTAACATTTCATTGCGACCCCCCTCCCTCAATGCATAAACACCACTGTTCCAAAGAGTTCAGTTTGTAACCATTCAAACACTCAATCTCTGAAAGTCTTTCATATTTACCCATCCTGTGGGACGGACCCTCCTTCTAATATCTTCTGCTTAATCGATAAGAGGGATAAGGGTCACACAATTTACAATATAATAAAGGGAAACAAACACAATGGAGGGAAGGGGTGGGGCATGGATATAGTTAAATCACTGAAAACCCTGGAAGACTGCTATTCGCCATACTCGCCTGAGATGCCCCCAGGAGCCAAGACATCTTGGAAATGTTTAGGGGGAACATTGGTATGAAATGTAAGATCTCTTAGGTCTTTTCTTTCCTTCTTTCCTTTATGAGGGGGGACAAGGGAGGGTAGCAGGGAAGTAGTTTAGCAATAAGATCAAAGGTCGAGGAAAAAGCTAGAATAATATGGAAAATTAGGAAAAAAAAAAATAAAAGGGAGTAAAAGGTTAAGCTCTGGCAAGCAACCCAACCAGGTTTAGGTTTATCTGGAATAAGATCTTGGCTATCTCTGGAAGGAGACAGCAAAAATTGCAGCTATAACTCCTTGCGCTATAACATAATTGCGCCTAGGCGCACCTAGCCGCCCTTGGGGAACAGCAAGAGGATACTTCCTCTATAAGTCTGAGGCGGCATATTGATCTCCCACCATGCAAGTGGGATATCTTATCTTTCTTAGCTTTTTTATTTGTTTTTCTTACATCTTATTCTTTGTTTTTTCTCTTTGGGGCCCTAGGCTAAATCTTTCTTTCTTGATGGATCATAATTTTTTTAGAGTAGACGATATAGGACAAGAGGGAAAAAACAACAGGGTACACGATATAACAAGGTATTCTAAAAGGGAATGTGCTCAATTGTAAGTTACAACGTAAATGGGTTGAATGAACCGGTTAAGAGAAGTCAAATCCTCAATGCGTGTAAAAAACTTCAGGCACATATAATATTGTTGCAAGAAACACACTTTAAAGAGGGACATACCCCAAGGATAATGGATAGACACTATACACAGGTTTATTACAGTAACAATCCCGAGAAGAAAGCAACAGGCCTAACACAGCACAGGTGAATTTTTTAAAGAAATTTTTAGAAGAGTTAACTAATTTTAAAGAAGGGGTAGTAATAATGGGAGGGGATCTTAACCTGATGTTTAACCCATTATTGGACTCTTCCAATGGGAAAAGCCATATATCCTATAAGGGGATAAAAAGTATAAAAAAAAAAATTGGAAGAGATATGTTTGGTTGATACGTGGAGAGTCCAACACCCGAAAGATAAAGATTACACACATTTTTAAAAAAAGTATAGGGTCTATACGCGGATAGATTATTTATTTGTTTCACAAAGGGGGCTCCACTGGGTCACAGAGGCCAAAATTGTAACAAATTTGTTTTCAGATCACTACCCAATTTTTTTAAAGCTGAATATACCTCAAATAAATGACAAAGAATACACATGGAGGTTTAACGATTTATTGTTACATAAAAAAAGACACAAAGAATAAAGTAAGGGATATGTTACAACAAATATTAAAAGAGAATTCAGGACCAGAGGTTAATGTGGCGACACTGTGGGAAACCAAAAAAGGTGTGCTCAGAGGACAGTTGATAGCTCTTGGCAGTAATCTAAAGAAAGAAAAAGAGAAACAAATTAATAATTTACTTAAAGAGATTTCGAACTTGGAACAGATACATAAAATAAAAATAACAGAGGATATACTAGAGCAGTTAGAAAAGAAAAGAATACAACTGAAAGCAATACTAGACCAAGGCTAATACAAAGCATACATGAACAGCAAACAAAAAGGATACGAACTGGGGGATAAATGTAACAAATACTTTGCTCAAAGATTGAAAAAAATGAATAGTGCTACTCATATCACAGCAATAAAAGGCAAGGATCAAAAGATTTATTATGATACACAAAACATTGTCAAAACATTTCAGCAGTACTATCAAACATTATATAGATTACAGGGAGGGGTTGACCATAAAGACAAATTGGAGGAAATGGATAAATTTATAGAGGAAGCACAATTACCATTTTTAGAAGCGAAAGATAGAAATATACTGGACCTACCTTTCACACCTCAAGAAATAAGTGATACCATAGATTCGTTGGCCGTGGAAAAGAGTCCCGGACCAGATGGTTTTAGTGCATTGTATTATAAAACATATAAAACAGAATTAATACCCTTGATGTGTTCTTATTATAATACAATTGATGGATTATGTGGGTTTCATAAACAGGCAAAAGAAGCTAACATCACTATTATCCCAGAAGAGGGGAAAGATCCCCAGCTTTGTGAAAGTTACAGGCCAATCTCCCTAATAAACATAGATTTAAAAATATACGCTAAAATAATAGCAAACCGAATTAAAAAATACTTACCGGATTTAATTCACGATGACCAGGCTGGGTTTATACCTAAGAGGGAGGGAAAAGATAATATTTATAAAATTTTATCATTATTGAAAATTGGGCAAATGAACGGGCACAAAGTACAAGCTCCAACAATACTTGTCACAACTGATGCTGAAAAAGCATTTGATAGAGTGGGGTGGCCATTCTTGGAAAAAGTTCTGAGGGGATTTGGAATAGGGGAGACCACAATAAATTGCATTTTAGCTCTTTATAAAGATCCATACGCAAGAGTTAAAGTGAATGGTAAACTATCTGACCCAATATATATCTGTAATGGAACCAGGCAGGGCTGCCCGCTATCACCACTGCTATTTGTCTTGGTAATTGAGACACTACTGTCACACATCAGATTGGAGGCGGAGATAGAGCGAATGAAGTTTGGAGAGAAAGAATATAAGACAATAGCTTTCGCCGATGATATGCTAATTTTTGTCTCAAATCCGATGTCCTCCCTACCCAGCCTCTTATCACTTATAGAATATTTTGGAACCCTATCAAACTTTAAGGTTAACCTCACAAAATCTAAAATTTTGAACATTAATACCCCAGAAAGTATAATGGATAGTCTAACAGACAACTTTCCTTTTAAAAAGGCAAACCACAGTATCAAATACTTGGGTGTTAATATAACTCCAAATATGTCCGATTTATATAACAGCAATTTTGTCCCCTTATTGACAATACTACAGGAGAAGGTTAATAAATGGAATAAAATAAACTTATCATGGATGGGGAGAGCACAAGCATTGAAAATGTTCTTGATGCCTAAACTGAATTATTACTTACAAGTTCTGCCAATTAGTCTACCAGCTGTTTTTTTTAAGAAAATTAAATCCCTATTTATAAAATTTATTTGGAACGGCAAACAGGCTAGGATTCAATATAAACAACTAATATTACCATTACATAGAGGAGGGTTAGCTATCCCAGATGCCTGGTTATATTACATTTCAATCCATTTAACTAGTATTAAACAATGGGCAGGTGAAGAAAGGAAGAAAGAGTGGGCAGGGATACCTCTGTTAAATTATTTATGGCGTGAGTCCAAAGGCATACCAGATAAGGTGAAGGCCCACCCTTTAATATCTCCCACACTTAGGATTTGGTACGGCAATAGAACAAAGTTGAATTTGACTAAAAGACCCTATATACTACAACCCTTAATACACAACATTTCTTTTATACCTAGCTTGGAGAGTGGCGCATTTGGGAATTGGCGGGTACTTGAGGGGAGACCAACTAGAATCAGCGATTTCATTAAATGAAATTCAGAAGAAATGGGGAAAACATGTTAGAGATGCATGGAACTACTGCCAGTTGCAAAATTATACTTATAAATTTAAAGAGGAAGAATGGGATAGAGAATTGACCAAATGGGAAAAATTACTGGAAAGTAAAGATATAAAGTAATATCAATTACATATAAACTCTTATTATCAAATATCTCTCTGGGCAAAGACACAGCTCTTAGGGAATGGGAAAAAGATTTGGATATTAAGATCCCCTCTGAGATGTGGAATAAGATCTTGTTACAAGCCCACAAATCATCTAGAGCTGTAAGAGTGAGGGAAATGAATTTCAAAATAATTACTAGATGGCACCTTACTCCAACTAGGTTGAATAAGATGTTTCCTGTACTCACAGATTTATGTTGGAGATGCGGCAAGGAGAGGGGGACACATACGCACATATGGTGTAAGTGTAAAGAATTGCAAGATTATTGGGGTAAAATCCTTAAAGTAATAAAAGAAATAACTAACACCAATCTGTCGTTGGATGATGCCCCCTTGATTTGCTAAGCTTTGATACAGATAAAAAGGGTTTATTAAGGGACCCACTTACCTTGCACTTGCTGGATGCGGCTAGGTCAATAATCCCAAGACACTGGAAGCAGAAGGGCCCACTAAGTAGCATGGAATGGCAGCAGGTGGTAGAGCACACTAGAAAAATGGAAGAAATAACATATATTATCCATAACAAGAGCTCTACATACTGGGATATCTGGGGACCATGGGTTAGGTATATAAATAAATCGAGTTAAAAGGGATGTCAGTCAGAATGAGGAATAAAGGGAGGTTCCTTAGTAGTATAGACAGGAATGCATCGGGGAGGGGGCAAGGGAGGCAGCCGAAATAATAAAGGTAGTAACTGGTCCAAGCAACCCTGAAGGTTTGAGAGACGGCCTGCGGGTGATGCAGCGGACGCCAGATGTACCCAGTTGCAAGATAGCCAGGGTCCTATATATTCTTATTCTACTCTATCCTACTTTTTCTTTTTCTTTTTTATGTGTTTATCTGTTTATTTTTGTGGTACTGTACTATTTTTGTAAAAATTGTTAAAATAAATAAAAAATAAACAAAAAAAAAAAAAAAGTTTGAATATGTTTCATTTGTGCACTCATGACTTGTCATTCACACATCTTTCACACACTGGTTCCCATACTCCATTTGTTACTCAAGTCTGGAGGGATTAGGTTACAGTTAACATACGGAATGTCTTATGGGTAGGTTGGGGGAGGTGTATCCCACAGGTTTTGAATATATCCCTGGACAAAGAGAAGTTGGCTCTCACTCACACTGGACCCACACACAGACACACACTGACCTCACACAATACAGACATACACAAAACGTTTATACAACATATTGATGCATACATATTTTGTATTATTTTGGTAGGCTGTCAATAGAGCATTTGACTGGCTAGATATCTGATAATTTGTATGTATTTTCTGTAACACATTTTTACACATTAAATATACTTAAATATCACCTTGGTGTTTGTTGACCATAGAACTTATACAAATTATTTAAAAAGACAATAGTTTTTACATGGATACTCGTCTATAGAAATGATATACATGAATGAGAAAAACTGCAAAGACTACCAGTTTAATAAGAAAATGGAAAATGTAACAAACGGTTAACTCTTCTTACAGAGAGCTATGCAAGTGACAAGCGGAACCCAAAAATAAATGTGTTTCTTTAAACCAGAATTTTGTAGATATTTCTCACATCATATCCAAACCAAGATTAGGGGCAGCAGTTCTTATCTGTTATGTCGGTGATGTTTTTATGCAGATATTTGCTGTTGCAGCCACAGGTTCCTCTTTGAGGGGAATGTAAGACCCCCCTTCTCCCAGAGAAATCAGTATATACAGTAAAGCTGCAGGTTGGCTGCACAATGGACTCTTGGAAAGTTCTCCTGTTTCCCAGAATCTTCCTTTCACTGTGCAGGTAGAGTGACTCTTTTCTTATCTTATTCACCAAGTCTATTCTATACAGTTATTATGCACACTCACTCTTACATATGCTTTTAGTCTTGTTTATATACAAAAATGTACTATACCTGCATGACACATTCATACCTAGATGTACTTTATGAATTGCACATTATTTCATCCCATAAAGTCAGCAACAACTTTTAACATTTACACATATTTTAAAATGTATTACTATTTCCAGGTTAAAAGCCTTATTAAAAAAACACTAAGCAACACATTGACCTATTGCCGTCACGTGTGCATATGGAGTTGTTAGTTGATCAAGAGTAAGGTAAAGACTTTTCTGGGGAAATGAAAGCATTGTAATTTGGGGCATGTAACCCTTTCTTGACATTGTCTACTGTATCTGCCAATACAACCTCTTCATGGACAGAATCCTTTGGCTTCACAGTTCATAAACGTCAACAACAGAAGATTAAACTTCTCTCTTATTAGAATTATTTTTTTATGAATAAAGGTCAATGTATTGACGTCACTTTTAATGTTGTTTCTCTTTCTGTTCTGCTTTTAGTGTATCTGGAAAACCATGGGACCATCCACCATATTCCTTGTGTCTCTGTTTTCCCTATTGATCCCGGCTCAGTCGGCCCCTGATCCCACCCTGGACTCTAACTGGCAGCTGTGGGTTAAAACTCACCAGAAGACCTATAAGGATGCGGTAAGGACTTGCATGATTGCCCTGAAAATTCTGGATTGGTTTTGCTCCCTGATAACACTGTTTTAAGACAGTGAATTTAACCACTCTGAAGAAATATATCTTATCTCCTTCCAGGTAGCTTGCGCCTTTTATTCCTAAGCATTTCAAAGCAGGTTGCTGCTTATAGGATGCTACTTTTTCTATGACCCCTAGGTATTTATTAGTAAGGATGTATCTATAAAATTCAATTAAACTAAAAGAATGTGCAATCCCTGCAGCCCAGTAAACTACATTGTAGAGGTGTTCTTGACTTTTTAGATGATTTGGACACGCTACAATGGAGAACAATGCTCTAGAAAAAACATATAGCCCCAATAGCATCACACATACAGGCCTCCTGAAAGCAATGAAAGAAAAGCAGTTGAGCAGTAGGGTGTAAGAGAAAATATGGAAACAAGTATTTTAGCCGAGTCAATGCATTGGACTGGATTGGATTTGTCCAATGGCTATCAAATGTTCTAGTTTAATTATTGTGCTAGAGGCAATGGTCGTTGCAACCAGGTGTTGGTCTGAACAACAGAAAAGAAAATAAAAACATTTATTAGCATCATTTTTTAGACTAACAATAAATCTGCTTTCTAGTCATTACTCTTTTACCTAAGTCACAGGACGGTAGTTTAAATTCAGACTGGATAAAAATAGCATAAAAAGGCAATTTAAAAACAAAAAAACTGAAGTACAATGTAACATACAGTAGTAACATAGTAAGTTAGGTTAAAAAAAAGACACACGTCCATCAAGTTCAACCTTTTAAGTCTACAGTATATATATAACCTGCCTAACTGCCAGTTGAAGGCAGAGGAAGAGGAAGGCAAAAAAAAAAACATCTGAAGCCTCTCCAATTTGCCTCAGAGGGGAAAAAATTCCTTCCTGACTCCAAGATGGCAATGGGACCAGTCCCTGGATCAACTTGTACTATGAGCTATTTCCCATAACTCTGTATTCCCTCACTTGCTAAACACCATCCAACCCCTTCTTAAAGCTATCTAATGTATCAACCTGTACCACCGATTCAGGGAGAGAATTCCACATCTTCACAGCTCTCACTGAAAAAAAAAAAACCCCTTCTAAATATTAAGACAGAACCTCCTTTCTTCTAATTGGAATGGGTGCCCTTTTGTCAGCTGGAAAGACCTTCTGGTAAATAAAGCATTAGAGAGGTTATTGCATGATACCCTATATTTATATATAGTTATCAACCCTTAAGCACCTCTTCTCCAGCGTGAACATCCCCAACTTGGCCAGTCTTTCCTCATATCTGAGATTTTCCATAACTTTCACCAGTTTAGTTGCCCTTCTCTGTACCATCTCTAATTCAATAATGTCCTGTGATGGAGAGTGTTGGAGTGATGGAGACCAAAACTGTATGGCATATTCTAGATGGGGCCTTACAGTGCTCTATAAAGTGGAAGAATTACCCCTTCATGCAGTGACTCTATGCCCCTTTTAATACAGCTCAAGACCTTATTTGCCCTTGATGCGGCTGACTGGTATTGCTTGCTACAGCCAAGTTTATCATCTACATGGACTCCAAGGTCCTTTTCCATAATGGATTTGCCTAGTGCTGTCCCATTAAGGGTATAAGTGGCTTGGATATTTTTACATCCCAGGTGCATGACTTTACATTTATCAACATTGAATCTCAAGTTTGTCAAGATCCTGCAAGTTTGTCAAGATCCTGTTGCAAGGATGCCACATCCTGGATGGAATTAATTGGGCTGGATCATTTTGTGTCATCTGCAAACACTGATACATTATATGAATACCCTTCCGTAAGTCATTAATGAAGAAGTTAAATAAAAGTTTACCCAATACTGAGCCCTGAGGGACCCCACTAAGAAACTTACTCCAAGTAGAAAATGTACCATTAACAACCACCCTCTGTACCTTATCCTGTAGCCAGTTTCATATCCATGGGCAAACCACTTCATTAAGCCCAACAGACCTTAGTTTAGAAAGCAGTCGTTTGTGGGACATGGTATCAAACGCTTTGGCAAAATCCAAATAGATCACATCTACTGCCCCCCCACTGTCCAGAATCTTGTCTGACATGACCTATCCTTCATAAAGCCATGCTGATAATTGCTCAAAACGCCATTCACTAAGACAAAATATTGAATGTGATCCCTTAACAAGCCTTCCAATAATTTGCCCAACAATGATGTCAAACTGGCCTATAATCTTATATCAAAATTGTTTGGACTTTTAGAATTAAAAAAAGTCTTTGGACTTTTTGTCATTAAGCCCCCCCCCCTCTGAGCCAGTTTAGCTCATAAAGTAAGCATTTAAAAGCAGATAAAATTAATATGAATATACTGCTGTACTAGTACCTCAGCCATAGTGCCAAGAGTATAATACAGAATACAAATGTTTACCGCTAATCCCATTCCATGTGATCCATGGGCTTGACCCCAGAAAAATCTAGGAAAGAAAATATGCATTCACCCAAATATCACTGGAGTTTGGATCCACCAGCTTCAGCTCTGGGGCCTGGTTGTTGGGGGAGCAGGGAGTTCTCGTATGTCATCCACTGTTTTAGATTCTACCTGGAAATGGATGGATATTACAGTGAACCCACAGTTTTAGAACATGAGATCGATATAACTTATCTTCGGGATATCCCACAGTAGATTTTTCCAGTTAGAACATAAGACAAATGTATGTCTAGACTCTACACAAGTCACTGATTTATAATTGGAAATGAGATACCTGGTTTCTTTGTCTGGAGTAAAGTTTACACAACTTATCATTCCCATTATAAAATATGTTTAATGATATAAACACTCCACAGGAAGAGGAAGGTGCAAGACGGATCATCTGGGAGGAGAAACTAAAATATATCACAGTCCATAACTTGGAATATTCCTTGGGACTCCACACTTATGAAGTTGGGATGAACCATCTGGGAGATATGGTGAGAACTCCAGCCTTCTATGCAAAGTTTCCCTGATGTTTAGCATTGTGAAACTTCCCAACAGTAACATAAAAAGAGCTTTATTTGTTAACTTTATTTGATTGCTATTATGTACCAGACAGGTGAGGAGGTGGTTGCCACAATGACAGGTTACATTGGCTCAGACCTTTCATTGGCCAACGTGATCCAGGTACCCAAAGAGATATTAAAAGCTCAGCCTCCGGCATCAATAGACTGGAGAACCAAAGCCTGTGTCACCCCTGTGAAATGTCAGGTATGTATGTGTGTTTGTATGTGTATATATATATACATATATATACATATATATATATATATATATATATATATATATATATATATATATATATATATATATATATATATATATATATATAGCCAAATACAAGAGTCCTCTGCACTCAACCCATTATCAATATATTTAAGACAGAGACATTTTGTGCATACTGCTACTGAAAAATGCCTTACCCTTTAAAAATAACAGGGATTGTTTGTCCATATATTGCAATATATCTAAGCTGGCCAACTACGTCAAAGTCATCCCATATCTTGCCAGTCCTACGCTCAATTTTCATCTGATTCATTAAGAATTCTATTGCTTCATTATACATTTTACAAAGGGACTAAGTTTTACCTGCAACTTATTGGCTGCTTTCAAAGTAAAACTCCCAAACTTGGCTGCCCTTTTATTAGACACCAGTGGGATCACCTGACTATAGCTGGGAAGGGTGGGAGCTACAACATGGAGCTGGTCACTGCTCCTGTATAACTATAACAAACAAGGGATGCAATGAGGCTGTGATCACAAAATACATATAGTCAAATACAAGAGAAGGACTCATTTTGGCTTTCTGTGCCCTAAAAAGAGCACAGTTTGTTCTTCTGAGCCCTGACAAAGGCCCCTTTCCTTTCAATCCCTTAATATAGCGTGCTTTTCTGCCTCTGGGGTTCCCTACTAAGTTGTCACACAAAGAAACAACTTTCTCTCTCGGCTTCCCTCCATCTGCAGGCTTTTCTACCTATCAGTAGTGATGGGCGAATTTATTCGCCAGGCGCGAATTTGCGCAATTTGCCGCCGGCGAATAAATTCGCGAAACAGCCCCAGAAAATTCACTGATGAAAGTTCGCCAGCGTCAAAAAAAATTGTCACCGGCATCCAAAAAAACAGACACCGGCATAAAAAACGAGATGCCAGCGCAGTTTTGCGAATTTTTCGCCGGTTTGCGAATTTCGCAAGAAATTTGCGAATTTTTTGACGAAGCGAAACAGCGCAAATTCACCCATCACTACCTATCAGCTTCTCTCTCAGCATTTCATCTGCAAGCATTCCTACCTGTTAGCTGCACTCCCAGCACCTTCTCTGTAGGCCTTCCAGCCAGCTTCTCTCCAGCAAATTCTCCACAGGCCTTCCTTCCAGCCAGCTTCTCTCCAGCACATTCTCTGCAGACCTTTCCTTTTCTGCCACCTTCTCTCCAGCACCTTCTCTGCAGGCCTTTCCTTTTCTGCCACCTTCTCTCTAGCACAGTCTCTGCAGGCCTTCCTTCCAGCCAGCTTCTCTCCAGCACCATTTCTGCAGGTCTTCCTTCCAGACAGCTTCTTTCCAGCACCTTCTCTGCAGCCCTTTTCATTTCTGCCACCTTCTCTCCAGCGCCTTCTCTGCAGGCATTCCTTCCAGCCAGCTTCTTTCCAGCACCTTCTCTGCAGGCCTTCCTTCCATCCAGTTTCTCTACAGCACCTTCTCTGCAGGCCTTCCTTCCTGCAAGCTTCTGCCCAGCACATTCTCTAAAGACCTTTCATTTTCTGCCACCTTCTCTCCAGCACATTTTCTGCAGGCCTTCCTTCCAGCCAGCTGCTCTCCAGCACCTTCTCTGCAGGAAAAATCCAGATGTATGTGGAAAACAAGCTCAGAATCCGCAGATACTGTGCTGCAAGGTTTTGAGCTAAGGTGACTCTTTGTCAAGTGTATCAACACTATAATCAGCTTTTGCAGAGTGTTCAATCCCATTCATTGCTTTCTTTTCTAAACCCTAACAGGGATCATGCAGGTCTTGCTACGCTTTCAGTACTGTGGGGGCTCTGGAATGCCAATGGAAAAAGAAAACTGGCAGACTGGTCACATTCAGCCCACAGGAACTGGTGGATTGTTCCTACACTGAAGGGAACAATCGCTGTGATGGGGGATATTTAAATTATTCTTTCACATACATGAAGAAATATGGCCTTAGGGAGGAAACCGCCTACCCATATACAGGAAAGGTAATAACTAACCTGTGGGACAATACTGAATATCAATTATAAAAAGTTATTCTACAACTGGCCTCACATGGATTGATTTTTACGGAAATTTTATATATATATATATAGACACACTATATAATCAATTATCAGTGTGAGTGCCCCTACCAAGCCATTTGCATGATAAAGCTTTAGTGAAATCCTTCCACATTCCATTTTCCAAAAACCAGGCCGACAAATTCATCACATGCATTGATTCATCAGCTGAGCATAGGTCTACTCTATAGCATTCTATCATGGGCTGATTGGTCACATCAATGCATTTCACGTGTGGTCTCAATTCAAACTAATTGTGCAGATGTTGCTGCCTATTTACACATACTTTATAAATTTATCATCATATATAGGATTATTCTACTTCCAGTTTGTAACAAGGAAATTACATTTCATAACAATCTCTCTTTATGATAGTAGGAACTGCTTCTCACTGCAAATCTTCAGGCTAAAGAAAGTAAAGGGATGATCGTAACCTAGCAACAATATAGATATTATGGGCTCACCTGGGTCTCTAGGTGAACTGTAGCCTGGTGCTCGACCCTCTGGTGAGATGACACCCCCCAAGCAGAAATGATGAGACAAACAAGGTACCGCCAATCAATGACAGTTGCAAGCAGACCATTGGGACCCCTTGTCTTTATTGTGTCAAAGATCAAACTTTTTTTGAATGTCAGGTGACATGCAGGACTTGGTCCCCTTGCAACTGCCGGTACCTTGTTTGTCTCATGAACACAATCAAAGCCCATATCCAATAACTACTCCCCTACATATGATGTAAACAAATGGCATCCAGCACATTAATGATTGGAGCTCTTTGTGACCTATAATGTGTACCTTTATGTGAGGGGTTTATCCAGCATATACAGGAATAGCAACCTCTTACTGTGCCAATCACAGCTTGTCCTTTATGTTTATTATGCTATAAATAGAACCCTATAATGAGGGTGTTACTGAGGTCTTTCATTGGCTAAATGCCTTCCCCTTGGGCATTCAAACCACAGCTGATAACTGGTGGAAATGAAGTCTTATTCTTACCATTGGATTTCAACAGGCATAGATACAGACCCTCTAGTGGCACCAGGCAACACGTTACATAACTATGCCCTATTATGTTTAGTTTCTATTTACGTGAGCTGCTGAGCACTGGCATAATTTTTGATGCTCACCACAACAAAAATGTTCCCCTCCCCCCCATATGTAAATTGGGGGTCACCGGAAATGCACATATTGCAGGTCATCTGTGATATCTTGTTCATCACCTGCAATCCCTCCACCACTCCCCTTTGGTAAGCTTCTTCCTACACAAAGAGATCGTAAGTGGTCCAAATGGCCTGGATTGAATATGTAGTTTTAGGCAAAACAGCCATGTACTGTTCTCTGGTTCATTAATGGTGCAGATGAACATTGATCTGACTATTTCTTTTATTTCCACACCAGAAAGCACATTGCAAAAGGATTAAGCCAAGTAATAGTGGGGTAGTAAAGGATTTCTACAAAATATTTCCATACAGTGAAACTCTTCTTATGAATATTGTCGGAACAGTAGGACCTGTGTCTGTTGCCATAGACTCCAATCATACAGGGTTCCTTAATTACAAGTCAGGTGGGTACCAGAACCTGTATATTACTGTATTGTCTCTGTGTAACAGGAAAGCACACCCATTAGTACAACATTATTCTGACTACTCCCAGTATCAGTAAAATACTAAAAAAACTAATTATTGGGGTTGTTTTCTCTGGAAAAAGGGCGCTTGCGAGGGGACATGATTACACTTTACAAGTACATTAGAGGATATTATAGACAAATAGCAGGGGACCTTTTTACCTATAAAGTGGATCACCGTACCAGAGGCCTCCCCTTTAGACTAGAAGAAAAGAACTTTCATTTGAAGCAACGTAGGGGGTTCTTCACAGTCAGGACAGTGAGGTTGTGGAATGCACTTCCGGGTGATGTTGTGATGCTGATTCAGTTAATGACTATAAGAGGGACTTGGATGATTTCTTGGACAGACATAATATCAAAGGCTATTGTGATACTAAGCTCTATAGTTAGTATAGATATGGGTATATAGAATTTAATTAAAAGTAGGGAGAGGTGTGTGTGGATGCTGGGTTTTCATTTGGAGGGGTTCAACTTGATGGACTTTGTCTTTTTTCAAAGATTTAACTATGTAACTATGTAAAGAGTTATGTGTTGGTGCCATGCGGATAAAGACTCTTGTATTTATATAGCATTGGCAAGAAGCATAACAAAAATGTTTTTTTCTTTGACAGGTGTTTATTATGAACCAAATTGCACCACCAAACAAGACCATGCTATGCTTGTGGTTGGATATGGTACAGAAAAGGGCATGGACTATTGGTTGGTTAAGAACAGGTAAGATATACAGTATGGGAGGCTAAAGGGCCATGCACAGCGTTAGACTGGGGTCTTGGCCCACCAAGGCTACAACACCAAGGCCCCTCCTTGCAACCGCCAGGGCCCTCCTCCCGACACGTCCACACTCCTCCCCCGCTTGCACCATGATGCTTCATGCCTGGTGGGGCTGATGAGGGCCGGGGCCCACTGCGTTTTTTCCCCAGTGCCATCTGGGAGGTCAACTTAAAATGAACGTTTAGTATTATACAGATAGGGATATTGTGAGACAATTTGCAGCTGTTCTTCATTGTCAGTGGACTAAATAAGTGACTAGAAGATGAATAGGTTTCGCAAGGAAACTTTGACTTCGGAAAAAAGAATTGCTCCAACTGCCACCCTGTCGGTGATTTACATTTTAGCCAGCAGGAAGGCAGGGGAGGCAGTTCTGCCTGTGTGCCCTGACCCTTAAACTGTGAGGCTTAGTTCTTATCTTAGGAGATGAAAGAGAAGCTCGAGACATATCATTACAAATCTGGGACTTCAGGTTGAGCTGCCAAAAGCGGGACTGTCCTGCTCAAAGCTGGACAGTTGAGAGGTATGAAATCAGACCTGAGCATGGAATAGAGGAAGTCCCACCCACCTGACACAAAACAAAGCAAGAACAAGTGCAGGTTGCCATTTTTGTGCACTTTGCACCCTGCTTGCCGCATATCTCTGCACTTCTCTATCCCTATAGCAGGTGGCAAGGACAGACCTGTGCCTGCCAACTCTGCACCTGGAGCTAGGGTTTTTTTTTATTCTATATTTTCCTGTGCAGAATTGCTCTGTGCATGATCAATAAGAGTTAAACTATTGTGCCCCTTATTGCTCTTTCACTTCTTCTCAGGGACATTGCCCTAATATCACTGTGACTAAGTAGTGTTCTCTAACTTCCATTTCTCTCTCTGACTATTCATTTGCAATAATGTACATGTCCTTATAATCTTTACGTCTTGTTTTCAGCTGGGGAAACAGCTGGGGAGAGAATGGATACATAAAAATGGCTCGAAATCGCAAAAACCATTGTGGCATTGCCCAGGATGCTTTCTATCCATCGGTGTGATGCCTGGTCCTGTCAGACTTCATGGGCCAATGGGATATTATCTGCAAGCACATCATTCTGCTAACTTTTATGCCTGAATCTTTTTGTTTTTCTATAATATTCTTTTGCACTTAAATTTTCACTAGTTAAATGTGTGCTCCTAAAATACCCATCTTGTTACCCACATTATATAATAGTTGATCCAGTTTTCACAAATGAGTAAGAATAGTATTACTAATAGGGATGCACTGAATCCAGGTTTCGGCTTGGGATTCGACCAGGACTTGGCCTTTTTCAGCAGGATTTGGCCAAATGCTTGTGCCTAGCCGAACTGAATTTGAATCCGAATTTGCATAAAAAAATGTGGGGCGGGAAGGGAAATCACTTGACTTTTCATCATAAAACAAGGAAGTAAAAAAAATGTTTCCGATTTTTGCTTTTCCTGCCCCTAAGGGTAGGACTCCATGGGTGATTTCGGGCGCAATCGTCACGTGGGATGCAACGGAAATATGGTAAGAGATGGAAATGTCAGATGAAGTCGCAGCATTGATCTGACGCAACACGACTGTCGCATGCAGACGCAGTGTGCAGCGTCTGCACCCGACAGTAGTGTCAGATCAACAATGCGACACCATCCGACAATGCTATTATTTACCTTATTTCTGTTGCATCTGACGTGATGCCTGCGTTTTTCCGCAGCACGTCGGATTGTGCCGAAAGCACCCATGTCCTACCCTTATTTGCATGTGCAAATTAGGATTTGGATTCGGTTCAATATTCGCCGACTCTTTCACGAGGGATTGGGGGATTCGGCCGAATCCCAAATAGTGGATTCAGTGCATCCCTAATTACTATTCCTTGCGAAGGTACCAGTGAATTCTTGGGGGGAGGGGGTACAGGGGATGTTTATGTGCCAACATTGCTGGGTCCAAGAGAACAATATTAGTATGCTACTTTATGTCATAGGTGGCTCAAAACTTGCACTTGTACTGCACTCAAGAGAAAAAGTGGCACCCATGATTGGCTCACTATATAACTGATTGTTACAGGACAAATACCCCACATCATTTTCAGTATTAAAGCAATAGTTCATCTTAAAGTTAACTTTGTTGTAGACAGTGGTATTGTAAAAATAAAATTGCAATTTGTCTTAATTGTTTGTTATATTTTTAAATCAAATATATTTTGTGTTCTACAGCTCCAGACTTTTGGGGTTACGGAAAGGAAGGTGCAAAGTTTGCTACTGGTCACCGGAATAAAAGCAATCATTGTATTAGTTTCAACTGGTTCAGGTACCTGGGCAAACCTTGTGCCATTATTTGAATTGAAACCAATATCTAATTAACAACCAGGAAGCCATTAGAAAGTAAAACTGGAAGAAGAATAGTATGGTTGAAGTGTCAGTGACCCTGGCAACTAGATAGACGTCAAAAGAGACAGAATTTAAAGGCTAATATTTCAAAACCTGTACAACAGAAAAAAGTTAAGAGAAATGTAAGTTCCTTAGACAAGGTCCATCCATAACATACAGAAATTATTTCATTATGAACTACCACTCAATGAGCAATGGCACAGGGTATTATTTGGAATTAGGTGCCGCATCCTAATCTTTAAACTGCAAATATTTGATAAAAGTGCTTAATTTTACTGTATTAATGCACAACATTTTTCCGCAAAAAAAAGCAAATAAAAAAGTCAGCATGGTAAAATGCTTTTGTCATTATTTTTCTACTTATTTTACTTATTTATACTTATTGTTATTATATAATATTGGGTATTTGTAAAACTGGAGGCAAGCACCATAGGAAAGCCACAGCAGCTCCAAATAAATAGCAAGGTTTGCTCTATGGGAAACACTGGAACCAATCTATGGCCAATGGCTACTACAAATCTTCAAATTAGCCTCATGGGAAATAAGGAAATGTATCAATGCTTTGTATATGTACAGTATACACAATGAAACTCACCATCATACTGTGGCACAGTGAATTCAAACTGGGCAAGTGGAGTTCTCCTACTATATCTAACACTGGGAGGTACTTACAGCTTGTTTTTTGTTTCCATTCATTCAACTCACTAGTCACTCTAAAAGACACACGGTATATCAGGAGTTTTTTATATACTGAACTTATTGCACGAGGCTAAAGTTTCAGCTTGTCAATAGCAGCAATGATCCAGGGCTTCAAACTTGTCACAGGGGGTCACCATCTTGGAAAGTGTCTGTGACACTCACATGCTCAGTGGGCTCTGAGCAGCTGTTGAGAAGCTAAGCTTAGGGCTCGTCACTAATTATCCAGCAGAAATTGAGCTTCCCCTGTAATATAAGCTGATGCTACAGGGCTGATGCCAATTGCACTGGTTTCTGTGCTGCCATGTAGTAATTATGTGTATTAATTACTAATCAGCCTTATATTGTGACATTTCTATTCTATGTGTACTGTATATTGTGAGTGGGTCCCTAAGCTCAGTAAGTGACAGCAGCACAGAGCATGTCCAGTGAATCAGCAGAAAAGAAGATGGGGAGCTACTGGGGCATCTTTGGAGACACAGATCTTTACTGCTAAAGGGCTGTGGTTGCCTTGGGCTGGTACAGAAGCACAAAACATAATGTACAACAATTCTAGCCACTTCTTTAGTTAAGCTTTACTTCTCCTTTAAAGAGCAGGGGACTGTAGAGGTAGATGTTTGAACCACACAAGGTATAAAAAAAAGAGATCAATTTCTCTTTATGGACCAACAAGAAATAAACAAAGCCAAGAACATATAGAGAAAAGGTAAACATGTGCAACATGTAAGGATGGTAGACTGCATGGAAAGTTTATTTCATTTACACTGATTACGTTTAGTCAAATCCATTTTTAAAACCACACAGTTCTACATAAAAAAGAAACAGACATTTTATTAGACCTTTCGCTAATTTAATCAAGGCCACTCCAATGCGAGCCTTGATGTCATGCAATTCACTATTGATGAAATGTTATGTCTGCAATAGGAATTAACATAGTAACTTCCAGCAACACATATCGTCATCATGACTCTTCCCAGTATTAAAAAGCAACTCCAGCAGCAGAGCTGTAACCTCCAATCATAAAACAGATCAGTGACTCCCTTCTCCACAGTGGCCCCATCAGTTTATGACATAGTGACCCCAGCAATACATGATACGTGGCAGCACAGCATTTTATGTCTTAATGGCCTTATAAACATGACACATCAATCTGTTTCATGACCGAAGGATCCTATGCTAATGTGGGACCTGGATTTCATGACATTGTAAAGGTGATCCACCCCTTTAACTAAACATGTTATTTGGTAAGGGGGCCCCAAACCTTTGCATTCAACTGTGACATTCTTTATTTATCTAGTTCCTATAGGTTTCCTTTTGAGAAGGTGAGTTCATGCCCAATATAAAACCACATAACGGGTATGAAAATCAGCCCCATAAATGTTACTATACAATTCTTTATTTCCCATATTCACACCAATAGAACTTGAGGGACACCTTGTGGTGGATTCCATGTATGAAAATCCTTTTAGATTTGTTCCTAAAAACCTTTCACCTCGACACAGTGAAACAGCACAGACACTGATTTTTTTTTTTAATTGTTTAATTGTCCATATAAAGACATACATGTGTATTAATCTTTGTTGACATATAACTTAATTGCACAGTTATAGAGGTCTCAAAAAACTATTACATTTAGTGCTCAAAATTGTAATTGTGTCATATCCAAAAATACTCTGTGTTGCTATAATATCTCAATGTGTATAATAATAATAACCAAGTCACCTTTCAGTCACATGACAGCTTTAGTGCATAACTAGAGCTGGTGAGTGTGTGTAGATTACTGGCTTTGGACCGGGACTGGATTGCACTAAGGGTCAGGGTGAGAACTACTGTATGCTACTGCTGATCTGTCAGAATTCCTGCTGGTTCCTCATAATTCTTTCCTAAATCTACCCTGCTCTATCCACTGTCTACATTTTAAGAGGGACTTGCAGCCCAGTGAGCACATGTCACATGGCTGAGGGCACCTGGGAAACTAAGAAAATGTCTAGCCCCATGTCAAATTTTAAAATTAAATATGCAAAAATCCAGTTGCTCTTTTGAAAAATGGATTTTAATGCAGGATACTGCTACAGGCACTCATTTTATCAAAAAACATGTTGTCCCATGACAGAATCCCTTTAATGGTGTCATTTTTAATTCTAAATTACACTGTTTACAATGCAAATAATTCACTCTGTGTAATGGAATCCGACTTACCTGGCGTCCAAGATGGCGACCTGGATGACGCCCCTCTGCTCCACCATGCTGTTCCTGCTGACCTTGGTTTGATTGCGTCAAGAACGAGTCGCCCTCGGATTGGACGCCGGCGTCAGAATGGACGCCGGCGTCAGAATGTGCGCCGGCGTGAGGACGCCAGCGTGAAGACGCTGGCGTCAACGTCATGACGTCAGCGCGTCAAGTTTCGGCGCCAAAGGCTGAACTATTTAAACCCCATTTTCCTTTGTGTCCTTGCCCAATTATAGGTTCCATTCCCTTGTGTTCCTGGGTGTGATATATTTATTGTCTGATTTCTCCGTGTACCAATTCCTGCCTGTTTTCTCGACACTGTTTGATTGCTGCCTGAACCGACATTGCCTGTACCCTGACTATTCTTCCGGATAAACCTTTTGTACTTCGAACCTGGTCTGGTCTCCTCTTTGGTCCTTACTACTACTGTGCCTTCGGGCCCGTTACAGTATAATTGGGCCATGGACCCTGCGGAGGGGACCCAAACTTCGCCTGAAGTCCGCCAAGCTGTCCGCGGACTGTCTGAACGCTTGCTCTCTTATGAGTCCCAGCAGGCCCATCTCGGCCAAGTTCTTATGGCGATCCAGGAGAAGCTGTCTGTATTCCTGCCAGTGGTCCAAGCACCTGCTCCGGTTCCTGTGTCTCCGGTACGTGTCTCTGAGCCCCGTATCCCAGCACCTCCTCTGTATTTCGGCGATCCAGAAGCATGTCGCGGATTCGTCATCCAATGCGAAATCCAATTCTCTTTGCTTCCTGGCCAGTACGTCACAGAGCGTGCCAAGGTGGGCTTTATCATCTCCCGGCTGCAAGGGAAAGCTTTGGAATGGGCATCTCCACTCTGGGAGAAGCAGGATCCAGTCATAGATGATGCTAAAGTTTTCTGCCGGGATCTCCACACAGTTTTTGACGCCCCAGGTCGGTCTGCCTCGGCTTCTGCTCGGTTGTTCCAGTTACAGCAAGGAACTCGCTCTGTGCCGGAATACGCCATAGAGTTTCGTACCTTGCTGGCCGAAACATCCTGGAACAATGACAGTTATCATGCTGCCTTCTATAACGGCCTGGCGATGCGGATCAAAAACGACCTCGTGTCCCGTGAGATTCCCTCCTCCTGGGAAGATTTGGTTTCCTTGGTGGTGAAAGTCGACACCCGGCAGAGGCAACATCAAGCTGATTGTGAGCGGGCCTGGAAATTGCAAAGGCCTCAACTTGCTTTGGCTCCTCGCTTCCAGAGACCTGTCCTTCCTCCTCCGGCAACTTCCTCTTCTCCTGTTTCTCCTCCGCAACTTGCCAAGAAGCTTGTGCAGATTGGACATGATCATCTTTCCGAGTCGGAGAAACTTTGCAGAAGATCTGCAGGACTTTGTCTTTATTGTGGGGGCAAGGCCCACTTCGCTCTGGAATGCCCCATAAAGCCTAGAAAGTCCGGTGCCAAGTCTGGGGAGACTTCCGTGGGTGGAATTACCCACACTCTTCGTTCCTCTGCTCAGCGTTTTCTTCTCCCTGTACAGATCCAACTGGGCTCTCGAAAGATTTCCTTACAAGCTTTCCTTGATTCTGGGGCCGCTGGAAACTTTATGGACAAGGTCTTCGCTTCCAACCATGCCATTCCTCTTCAGTCCCTGGCAAATCCTCTCCGGGCCCTTGCCATTGATGACCGTCCCTTGTCTTCTGCTATCATCTCCCAGTCTACACAAGAACTCTCTCTTAAGGTGGGCACTATGCATTTGGAGAGACTGTTTTTTCTTATTATTGACTGCCCTTCCACTCCAATTGTACTGGGACTTCCATGGCTGTGCACACATAACCCAGTCATTGATTGGTCTTCCTCACAAGTCTCTCGTTAGAGTCCTTTCTGTCAACAGAACTGTTTGCCTGTTATGCCTCTTGTCAAAGTCTCTGCAATTTCTTCAAGTTCTTCTCTGCCATCCACTTATCAAGCATTCGCTGATGTCTTCAATAAAGGCTCTGCAGAGAGTCTTCCTCCACATCGACCCTACGACTGCCCGGTCGAGCTTCTTCCTGGTTCCATGCCTCCCCGTGGTCGCACCTATCCTCTTTCTCCTTCCGAGACTGCAGCCATAAAATCTTATATCCAGGAGAATCTCCAGAGAGGCTTCATCCGTCCTTCTTCCTCCCCTGCTGGTGCTGGATTTTTCTTCGTCGAAAAGAAGGATGGAAGTCTGCGACCTTGCATAGACTATAGGGGGTTAAACAAAATCACCATTAAGAACCGTTACCCTCTCCCTTTAATTTCTGAACTTTTTGACCAGTTAAGGGGCGCCAATCTTTTTACCAAGCTGGATCTTCGGGGCGCCTATAATCTCATCCGAATCCGTGAAGGAGACGAATGGAAGACCGCCTTCAATACTCGAGATGGGCATTACGAGTACCTAGTAATGCCGTTTGGTCTCTGCAATGCACCCGCGGTCTTCCAGGAGTTCGTTAATGACATTTTCAGGGACTTGTTGGGGCAAAGTGTGGTCGTCTACCTAGATGACATTCTTATTTTCTCCAAGAATCTCCAGGAACATCGTTCCCAAGTGAAAGAAGTTCTTCTTCGTCTCAGGAAGAACAACCTTTTTGCCAAATTGGAGAAATGTTCTTTTGAGGTGTCATCCATTCCCTTCCTTGGGTACATCATCTCCCAACAGGGCTTCAAGATGGATCCAGCCAAGGTTTCTGCAATTCTTGATTGGCCCCTTCCTACAAGTGTCAAGGCTATCCAGAGATTTATTGGTTTTGCCAATTATTACAGACAATTTATTAAAGGTTTTTCTTCCAAGATTTCTCCTATTCTTGCTCTCATCCGCAAAGGGGGTAAACCTCAGCACTGGCCCTCTCTTGCCCTGGAAGCCTTCGAATCCCTGAAAAATGCCTTCTCTTCTGCTCCAATTCTCAGACACCCTGAACTCCTTCTACCTTTCTTCCTCGAAGTTGACGCTTCTGATATTGGAGCCGGTGCGGTCTTGTCACAGAGGTCCCCTTCGGATGGCAAGCTTCATCCTTGTGCATTCTTCTCCAAAAAGTTTTCCTCTTCTGAGCAGAATTATGATATTGGGAACCGGGAGTTATTGGCAGTCAAATTAGCCCTGGAAGAATGGAGACATTTGCTGGAAGGATCTTCTATCCCTGTGACCATCTTTACTGACCATAAAAACCTTGAATTTATCCAGTCCCTCAAACGCCTGAATCCTCGACTAGCCAGATGGTCATTATTCTTCTCCCGTTTTAACTTCATCATCACCTTCCGTCCTGGCTCAAGAAATCGGAAGGCTGATGCTCTGTCCAGAAACTTTGTTCCCGAGATTCCTTGCTCCGAGGACCCCGAACCCATTGTGCCTCCTTCTAAGATCGTCGCTGCTCTGTTTCCTTCCTTGGCCTCACAACTTCTTTCCGCCCAGACTGCCGCTCCGGATAATATTCCTCTGGGGGTTGCCTTCGTTCCTCCTGATTGTCGTCAGTCCATATTGTCTCAGGTCCACTGTTCTAAACAAGCAGGTCATCCGGGAGTTGAGAAAACTACCGAACTCCTCTCTCGTGTGGTGTGGTGGCCTTCCATGAGAAAGGACGTCAAGGACTTTGTGTCTTCTTGTACCATTTGTGCGATTTCTAAAACTGGAAATTCTCCTCCCAAAGGCCTTCTTCTTCCATTACCCATTCCATCGCGCCCTTGGACTCATCTTGCCATGGACTTCATTGTGGACCTCCCTGTTTCCTCTGGACACACCGTCATCTGGGTTGTCATTGACAGGTTCAGCAAAATGGCTCATTTCATTTCCCTCCACAAGTTACCCTCTGCTCCTGAACTTTCCAAACTTTTCATCCACCATATTTTCCGTCTCCATGGTTTTCCGGCTGAAATTGTCTCTGATCGGGGATCGCAATTTGTTTCTAGATTCTGGAGATCCCTGTGTAAAACCCTCAATATCTCGCTGCAATTTTCTTCTGCCTACCACCCCCAATCCAACGGAGCTGCTGAGAGGGTTAATCAGGCTTTGGAACAGTTTCTTCGCTGCCATGTCTCCTTGTGCCTGGATGATTGGTCGGATCTTCTGCCTTGGGCTGAGTTCGCCCATAACAACGCCCTGCACTCTTCTTCCCAAAGGTCTCCTTTCTTCTGTGTCTACGGGCAGAATCCTTTGGCATTTCCTCAGGACCTTCTTCTCACCAATGTCCCTGCTGCCAACGATCAAGCTGCTCACATGGCTATTTGGCTTGCTGTGGCTTCTAATCTGGAAAAAAGTTCCCTGGTGCAGAAAAGGTTTGCTGACAAAAGAAGAGTTTCTTCCCCTCAATATGCTCCTGGAGACAAAGTCTGGCTCTCCACTCGAAACATCCGTCTTAAAGTTCCAACACCCAAACTTGGTCCCAAATTCATCGGTCCTTTTCCTGTCATTGAAGTCATCAACCCTGTTGCTGTCCGGTTACAACTCCCTCCTGAGATGCGGATTCCAAATGTCTTTCATGTCTCGTTGCTTAAGCCTGCTGTGCCCTGTTCCTCTTCTTCTTCCCCAGCTCCTGTTCTGGTCGATGGTCACCAAGAGTTTGAGGTTGAGCAGATTTTGGATTCTCGTTTTTCCAGGGGCACTCTTCAATATCTAATCGAGTGGAAGGGTTTTGGTCCAGAGGAATGCTCCTGGGTAAAGAATTCGGATGTCCATGCTCCTGCCTTGGTCCGTAAGTTCCACAGACTTTTTCCCTCTTCTCCTAGTCTTGGTGGTCCTGAGGCCCCCCCTAAGGAGGGGGGTACTGTAATGGAATCCGACTTACCTGGCGTCCAAGATGGCGACCTGGATGACGACCCTCTGCTCCACCATGCTGTTCCTGCTGACCTTGGTTTGATTGCGTCAAGAACGAGTCGCCCTCGGATTGGACGCCGGCGTCAGAATGGACGCCGGCGTCAGAATGTGCGCCGGCGTGAGGACGCCAGCGTGAAGACGCTGGCGTCAACGTCATGACGTCAGCGCGTCAAGTTTCGGCGCCAAAGGCTGAACTATTTAAACCCTTTCCTTTGTGTCCTTGCCCAATTATAGGTTCCATTCCCTTGTGTTCCTGGGTGTGATATATTTATTGTCTGATTGTACCAATTCCTGCCTGTTTTCTCGACACTGTTTTGATTGCTGCCTGAACCGACATTGCCTGTACCCTGACTATTCTTCCGGATAAACCTTTTGTACTTCGAACCTGGTCTGGTCTCCTCTTTGGTCCTTACTACTACTGTGCCTTCGGGCCCGTTACACTCTGCAATGTAAAATTTTATTCCTGAACCAATAAGGTTCAAAAAGTTTAAAGTGTATTTTTTAAAAATTTATAATATTGGTGTGTAGGTGCATCTGAGGTCATTTTGCCTGGTCATGTGCTTTCAGAAAGAGCCAGCACTTTAGGATGGAACTGCTTTCTGGCAGGCTGTTGTTTCTCCTACTCAATGTAACTGAATGTGTCGCAGTGGGACCTGGATTTTACTATGGAGTGCTGTTCTTAGATCTACCAGGCAGCTGTTATCTTGTTAGGGAGCTGTTATCTGGTTACCTTCCCATTGTTCCGTTGTTAGGCTGCTGGGGGTGATATCATTCCAACTTGCAGTACAGCAGTAAAGAGTGAATGAAGTTTATCAGAGCACAAGTCATGTGACTGGGGGCAGCTGGGAAACTGACAATATGTCTAGCCCCATGTCAGATTTCAAAATCTTTTGAAAAACAGATTTCTGTGCAAAATTCTGCTGGATCAGCTCTATTAACGGATGCATTTGGAAAAAACATGTTTTCCCGTGATGGAATCCCTTTATGATAAGGTACATTGCCAGAACAGTGTGTTAAAAACAAGCTACAGTACCACATCCCATGGCCAACAGTGAAATGAATATCTATTAAAGCAGGAATTGATGAATTTGATGGCTAAAACAGAATGGTGATACTACAACAAGATACTTACCTAAAGTGAACAGAAAGTAGCAGGGTTTGATACTGCTCTTAAACTTCATCAGTTCAGTACCACACAGACGATTACTGGATAAATTAAGGAATATTGGCCTGGAACATAGTGTTTGTACTTGGATAGGAAACTGTCTGAAGGATAGATTGGACAGTACATATATTGGATCTGTTCTCCAGAAACCCATTTTCCAGGAAGCTCTGAATTACTGGAAGGCCATCTTTCATAGATTCCCTTTTAATCAAATCATTCAAATTTAAAAAACATATTCCCTGCAATAAGAAAATAGTATCTTGTACTTGATCCAAATTAAGATACTGTATAATGAATCCTTATTGGAAGTACAACAATTCTGTTGGGTTCAGTTATGATTTTTTAGTAGACTTAGGGGCCGATTTACTAAAACAAACTCTCTCCCTCGATTTGAACTCATTTATCAATAATTTTTATCGAAAAAAATGGAGCACCAAACATCGCAACAAAATTGAGCATCTATTGAATTTTTGATGCAAAACCTCAACTATTTCGGCTTATCCAGTCCAGAAACAACTTCAGGGACATCTGCTATTGACGTCTACATGACCTCCAGATGGAATATTTTTGGATTTTTAGCAACTAATCTCTAAAAATGTGAGTTTTTAGTTTTCCATGAAAAATTCGAGTTTTCTCCCTAAAAACCTTGACCAGAAAAAAATTGAGGTTTAATAATTTGGACCCTTAATGTATGGAGATCCAGATTACAGAAAGATCCCTTATCCAGAAAACCCCAGGTCCTGAGCAAACTGGATAATCGGTAGCGTACTTATACAAAGAGTACTGGTAAATTGAACAATTTCTAATTGGACTAGTGTTGTTAGTGGGTGCTGCAGGGGTCTGTCCTTGGCCCTTTGCTTTCATAAATTTAATAGATTACTTCAAGTTTGGCATTGTAACCAGTTTTTGCACCCTGCTTGTCTGTTTGTAAATGAGCCCTTATATTTACAAGTTTATACAGGTTCCAGTAGTTTAAATAGTAATTGGGCCCTATGGTAATATATTTTAGGCCCCCAAAAAAAAACATTAGAAAGATGTCCTGTGTCACCTCCAAAAATTAAACCTGTTCTGGCTCTTCTACAAGATTGACTTGCAGAGACCACATTATTAGCAATATATTACCTTAAATTCTATGGATATGAGAGTCTCTGCAGTGTAGGGCCACATTCTGCTGAACATCTTGTTGATCCGTTGTTGACCTCAATCTTTGCAGATCTTCTTTTCACTGTTCAAATACATTACAGTCTCAGTACTGTTTCTTAAACTCTGTAATTAGGGGTAGTCAGATGTAACATTTTGCCGTCTTTTACACAAATAGGGGTACGGATATTGATCAGGGTTAGACTTGATGAACAGGAGTCATAGGTAATAATGTAGTAGATGGAGGCGCAGCTCCAAGGCCTCTTATTAAAGGAGAGGTGTTGAAAGGGGCGGAGTGGAGGCTTTAATCAGTTAAAGGAGAAGGAAAGCTATGGAGGCATTTTATTGCCAATAGATTAGCTGCAATAGTGCAAGCTAGAATGCTATATTTAATCTGTAGAATATTTTACGATACCTGAGTAAAAAGCTCTAGAAACTCTCTGTTTAGAATAGGAGCTGCAGGATTAATGTGGTGTGACATCACTTCCTGTCTGAGTCTCTCCCTGCTCTGGGCTCAGATTACAGTAGAGAAGGGAGGGGGGGGGAAGAGGAGCAAACTGAGCATGCTCTTGCCCAGGGCAATGAGGTTTAAGCTGAAGGCAGGAAGTCTGATACAGAAGCCCATGTGTACACAATAGAAGGAAAGAAATGCAGTGTTTCTTTTGACAGAGGACTCAGAGCAGAACTATTTTGAGGGTTTACTGGTATATTTAGATGGACCTTTCTGATAAGGCTTACTTTGTTTTAACCTTTCCTTCTCCTTTAAGACAGGAGTTCTCAACTTGTGGCAACGGCAATTATATTTTCTAACTTCTTATGCGTCCAGGCAAGACTATGTATGCTGAGGTTACTTTGAGGACAATTTAGTAGTCCTACCACAAAGGTAATAGCATACTGGACAGCAGACTCTTTGGCATCTTGGTTAAATTTGAAAACTATTTCCCATGAAGCTTCCAAAAGGAAAAAAAAAATGGTGCTTACTGTACTTTTCAGAGCATGTAAACAGACTCCGACTTGGGCTGGGTCAACAGGGTTAGTATCTCAATACATTTTGTCTAACATTTGGTAATCCCCTGGACCACACACTTTGAGTACAAATAATATATTGGTCTAATTAGGCTTATGAGCACCATTGACACACAAGAGTTCCTGTGCAAATTTGTGTGGATTAGTATGGGGCTGTGGAACATCTTGAAAAATCCTTCTAAGATCTGTGTGTTTTTAGTTAGACGCACTTCTGCAGCGTCCCCCGTCGCCCCCCTTTTTCTCTACTTTGTATTGTACGGGCAGGGTAGAGCTTAGCTGTGGGGCTGGGGACAGCCTGCTCGTCTGTATCTGAGCTATAACTTCCAGAGAACATTTCTCTGAGCTGTTTGTCTTTTTGGTGTCAATTTTTCACTGTTCTCTATTATCTAACTTAACCCTTCTGCTATCAACTTTTCTTGTTCCTCTCTTTGCTTTCTAGCTTCCTTTGATTCTTAGGCACTTTCCTGACTTTCTAGGGCACATACTTGACCATTTACCTCTTTTGCTGCCTCTCTCTTGCTCTTAGCTATTACGGGAAAACAACCCATCATAGAGTGGGGAGGCTGACGGCTCTATGTATGCCTTATGAGTTACCACCACTCAAGTCTGTGGGGCTAAAGCTTCTGATATATCACTGCTGTGCTGCGTATGTACTTAAATGCTTGTACTCTTGTCTGGTGATCCCATGTATCATTGGGAGGAATGGCAAATGACTTACTCTTTGTAAGTGTACTCCACTTAGGCAAGTAAGCCACTACATCTTTGCCATATTTAACAGCAATCACACTACCTGGTGAATGCTCTACAGTCACTCTGACTAGCGACTGTCTTGCGCTCACTCTCCTTGGTGAACGCGCAGAGGTGATCAGCCTCTGTTCACAATCCTCCCCACTAGGGCGAGATGCTCCTAACGGAGTCTTACACTCATTCTGGCCAAATGCCTTAGTGAGCCTATTTCATCTCAACTAAAAAAAAATGCCCTCTTCCCTCAAGTACGCATACTATCTTGGGGTATACTGGGGTCTGACCAGGTAAGTTAGTACAATTCTTATAAGCAGCAAAAGTATAGAAAAGTTAGAACTTTTTCACTTTGCAATTAGTCCCCAATCACATGCACATTCATACAGGACACATGGTTAAGACAAAAATAGATACCTCGAGTGATCACCTTGGGTCAGGGTGCTTGCACAGCAACACCCTGTCCGTTTGGAACCGGAGATGAAAGGAGACAGAACAAGGTAATCTTACCTCGTGTGGCGCCACTCCTGTCCCGTTATTTCTCCGGCTCCTCACTGTGGATGGGTGATGTCAGCGTCTTGAGCCTGCCCGCATTATCTCCACCATTTGTTAGGGAATAATCCAAAGACCGGAGATCACCGAGGTAAAAGGAATAATCCAAGTTTATTATTTATATAATAAACATACACGAGCTCCGTGGGTTCTGATACACAAGTAGGTCAGAACTGAGAAACAAAAGACTGACCACACATTATATACCCTTCAGGAGAGGAATTTCAATGGGAAAAGGCCTCTCTAGGGAGAAAAGGGAGTATTGCCAAGTATCTATCATAGTGTCTCAGTGTACAATTATCTAGTGTTAGCTAGCTATGTGAACGAGAAGGAAGTAACACAGTGGGAGAGCTTCAAGGCCAGGGCACCTTGTTACTGAGAACAAAAACATAACAGTAATACGAACCTTCTCACAGATGTTACACATAACCTTGAACAGTTTCTAGAAGGGCCTCATGGGCACCTAGAAACTGTTCACTCCGTTAAGGGGGGCCAAGCAAGGCCTGCAAGACTTTTCCTTCCACATAACCAACAGAGGGCGCTGTGTGATATTGCAGTCACTGTTATTCTTTGATATAACCAACAGATGGGCGCTGTGTGATATTGCAGTCACTGTTATTCTTTCATATAAACAACAGAGAGTGCACTGTTATTCTTTCATATAACCAACAGAGGGTGCTGTGTGATATTGCAGTCACTGTTATTCTTTCATATAACCAACAGATGGCACTGTGTGATATTGCAGTCACTGTTATTATTTCATATAACCAACAGAGGGCTCACTGTTATTCTTTCATATAACCAACAGAGGGCGCTGTGTGATATTGCAGTCTCTCCCCAAGCGAACTGTTGGTATAGGAATGATTAAAAGTGACTGCAATCTCAGCTACTGACTGCTGACTCGAGTATAAGCCGAGGTAGACTTTTTCAGCACATTTTGGATGCTGAAAAACTCGGCTTATACTCGAGTATATACGGTAAGTACATATAAATGACTAGCAGAATAAAGAGGTTGAGAGAGGAGGAATAATAGTTTGGAAAGTGGGCCCACTGTCTAAGATTTTCCGGTGGGCCCATGGTCTAAGGTTTTCTGGTGGGCCCCTGGCATCCCAGTCCGACACTGCATACGGTGGCTCTAAGAGGAGCAGAGGAGAGGAATGGACAAGTGAAGAAATTAGAAAGGAGCACAGGAGTGAAGGGCTATGAATGTTAGTAAAAGCATGTGAGATAACAGCACTAAGCAATGGTGATGACATCAAATAGCATATTCTCAGGAGGTATATAACAGGCTCAAAAAAGTTTCAAGTACCTGGCCCCACTGTGATATATTTTAGGTCCCAAAAATGACACCCAAAAATGACAGGTGATGTCCTGTGTGACTTACATAAATTGAACCTGAATATAAGTGAGGAACCCAGCAGGTCTTCTACACTCGTAGGGGGTTATTTACTAAACTCTGGTCGGGCTTTTAGGTGCATAACTCGAATTTTTCAGGGTTTTTTTTAAGGGGAGACTTATTAAAGCCAGATGCAACAAAAAGCCAGAATTCAAAAATCCGCCATCTCAGACCGGCCGAGGTTTTGATTAAGTCAATGGCAGAGGTCCCTATCCCAGTTTATAGAATTATCCTGAAAATCCATTTTGAAAAAAAGTACAACTTGGATTTTCTCTCGATTTTATCGGGTTTTTACCTAAACCGATTGAATCCAGCTTTTTTTTTTTAAATAATAAATCATCATTTATTTTTATTATCATCCTCATTTTTTTTTATATAGCGCCGGAAATAAGATAACAATAAATAAGGTCAAATTGTGGATTCTAGTTTGGTGGGACTATTTTTTATTAAAATAATCAGAAAAAATCAGATTTTAGTAAATAACCTTCCCAGACTCTATTGCCTTGTATGGGCAATACTGGGTTTTGTTATTGATACATTGAGGTCTGGAGGCTATTGCTACACCCTGTTGCTAAAAACTCAGCAGAAGTTGAACAACATCTTGTTACTAAAAACTGTGGGTGGCCCCAGATCTCATTTTCACATCACCTATACACTAAAGTTACACAAACTCTTTGGTTATAGACAAAGGATCACTTTGGGTTCACAGTGTATGTTCTGTTTTATAAACCCCCTAACCCTTTAGGGGTAAACATATGTAACATTGTTTATTAGCTACTAGAATTTGTCATTTTAAATATGGTAGCTGGCCTGTGGATGTCTCTTTCTTGATTCCAACTTAGATCTTGTGGTTGGGGAGGTTACCTTGGGGTGCTGCAGTTTACCGCCACATTTTAAAGACATACAGGCAGATTATTTGGCCCCTGTTAAAACTGACTAGTGTGTGTGCAGTGTCGGACTGGCCCACAGGGAGACCAGGAAAACTCCTGGTGGGCCAAGGTGTCAGTGGGCCTCTTGCTTCTAACCATTTAGCATATTTCATGGTCCTTACTTGTTCCTTTATGGGGAAAAATGCTTAATAATGGAAAAATATAGTAAGTAGATATAAATGACTAGCAGAATAAAGAGGTTGAGACAGGAGGAATAATAGTTTGGAAAGTGGGCCCACTGTCTAAGATTTTCCAGTGGGCCCATGGTCTAAGGTTTTCTGGTGGGCCCCTGGCATCCCTGTCCGACACTGTGGGGCAGATGTATCAAGGGTCGAATATCGAGGGTCAATTAACCCTGGATATTCGACTGCTGAATTAAAATCCTTCGACTTCGAAGTCGAAGGATTTTGCGCAATCGTTCGATCGAACGATTAAATCCTTCGAATCGAACAAAACGAAAATTGTTAGCAAGCCTATGGGACCTTCCCCATAGGCTAACATTGGCCTCTGTAGGTTTTAGGTGGCGAACTAGGGGGTCGAAGACATTTTTAAAGAGACAGTACTTCGATTATCGAATAGTCCAATAGTCGAGCGATTTTTAGTTCGAATCGTTTGTGTCGAAGGTCGTAGTCGAAGGTCGAAGTAGCCAATTCGATGGTCGCAGTAGCCAAAAAAAACATTCAAAATTCGAACTATTTTTCCTCTATTCCTTCACTCGAACTTAGTGAATGGGCCCCTGTGTGAATGTGATAGGGACCTTAGACTGTAAGCTTCTCCACTGGGGTAGGGATGGATGGGAATGATGTATCATCTCTATAATGTGCTGTCACTGCTGTGGAATATGTTAGTGCTATATACATAAAATAATGAATCTCCCCAGTTAATATTCTGTGCCTTCTGTAATGCAGGACCTGCAACTGCTTTCTGACCGTACATCATATCAGATTGCCCAAAGCTGAATCTGCTACCTGTGTCCAATGAGAGAATGGATCACTAATTCGAATTTCCTTCCACTTCCTTGGTCTGTGCCCCATATTTGAAGCACATTTTGTTGTATCGGTTTCCACACTTTTAGCACACAATTTACATACCTCCCAACTGTCCCGTTCTGAGCGGGACAGTGCCGATTTTGACAGCTCAACCTGCTGTCACGGATTTGTACTGATAAGTCCCAAGTTTCTCTTTGATCTGCTGCACCGAACAGCCAGAAACAGATACAAAGTTTCTAACTTAATTGGATCAAAATGTGAAGAGGAGGCGCACACCCTATTAGTAAACTACAGGGTGCTGATCCAAAGGTGACTCCCCATAAGGGTCTCCATATAAAATATAACTGCAAAAGGAATGGATAGCACACCTAATTTGAAAAAGCAAAATTAATTTATTATACAAAAGAAAAAAAAAAAAAAATCTAACAGAAACAAATAATTTATAAAACAAATCCATAATGAGCCCAACGCGTTTCGACCTTAAGGGTCTTCATCAGGGGCACAAAAAATTAACAAAAAATCAAAAAGGCCTGCCTAACTTAATTGGGTCTTGGCAGCCCAGAATAGATACTTAACATACATTTGTAACAGTTTGATAATATAAGAAGGAAGACTCAAAGCTTAAAAGGCAATTCATCTTCATTAGCAAAACTATAATAAGATATAAAAACCACAGAAATGTGTTCAAACTTTCATTACCTGCCAAATTATGTAAAATAAACATGGCCAAGTCTTTTAGCCCCTCTTTATGTTTCCTAAATGTTGGGAGGTATGAATTTAGCCACAAATATTCACTGGGCTCATTGGTGCCTGGCAATAGGGATGTAGCGAACTGTTCGCCGGCGAACTAGTTCGCGCAAACTTCGACTGTTCGCGTCCGCCGAATGTTCGCGAACGTCGCGCGACGTTCGCCAATTGGTGTTCGCGTTCGATTCGAAGTAAAATTTCGTTCGACCATTCGACCATTCGACCATTCGATCGCTAAAATCGAACGATTTCCATTCGTTCGAACGATTATAAGCATTCGATTGAATTAAAATCATTCGATCGAATAGCTTCGATCGTTCGATTCGAACGAAAATCCTTCGATCGTACGAATAAAATCCTTCGATCGTTCGATCGAACGATTTTATCGAGCGTTCGAAGTTCGCGAACTGTTCGCGAACTGTTCGCTTTTTTGCCGGTGTTCGCGAACGGTGTTCGCGAACACATTAACGGCAGTTCGCTACATCCCTACCTGGCAATATGCAAATGCTTTAATAAATAATTATTATTAATAAATAGCATCAGTTTGCAGCAAACTACTCTTGCGTGAAGTAAATTCCCCCTATAATGTGAGCCAGCTGAAATTTCGTGCATGGACAGGGTAGAGAGACCATGAAAAGTAGATGATAGTTTAAAGGAGAACAAAACTTTCCCTCCAACCACAGGCCCCTTCCATTGTTCTCCATCCTTGCCCCCACCCCTCACCATTCACTTGTCACTTAATAAAGTGTCCCTATGTTTTGTACCTGCTATAAAAATGCACTGTGGGGTTAACAGGAACCATCTTGAACTTCTTTCATCTACTTTTGTCAGAGGTGGAGCAGGGGCAGTTAGTTTGTATTGGCTCCCACCAACCCTGTAACTGACCTCATTAACCAAATAGACTTGTCCTGAGGCTTCAGTTTCATTGTTCACAATTGCCCCTGAAACCCCAGACAACAGTGTATATATGGGAACCATGTGATGTTGTCTTCACTTTCTGCCCCCATGCTAACACTCCATGATCAAACAGTTTAGATGGGGTCAGCGACGCCCTTTTGAAAGCTGCAAAGAGTCAGAAGAAAAAGGCAAATAACTATAACAAATAAATAATGAAAACCAATGTAAAGGTTGCTTAGAATTGGCCATTCTATAACATACTAAAAGTTGCCTTAAAGGTGAACCACCCCTTTAAACAGTTTTATTGCATTTTAGCCATTGCATTGCACTCTCAATTCTGCATAGCTGTTGGTTTGTTGTTTGGGCCTGTAAAACTATTATAGCACAGCAACGCATGTTTTGCAGTACCATGAAAAAAAATACATGTCCCTGTAACCCTTTCTTGGCCCACAACAAGGTTTGATTTAGATTGTTGGTAGAGCACAGTTACACTATGACCCTCTCAAACAAAATAACTGCCTTTTGCACAAGTCCTGCATGTAGAGAGACAGGATGTCTGGTGATTTTAATAGAATGAGCTCTAATGCATCTTCTAGGCAAAAGGAGCCCCCCTATAAGATATATTGGATCTAACTGTCAATGAATATCTGACACCCAACTGCTGCATGAGGAGAGAATAAAGAGAAACAGATGCTGAGAGAGGAATAGCGAACATAAACTTGATTATTTCAGAATATTTAATATGTAGAAAGTTTCTTATTTCAGTATGATTACGCTCATATTACATTTTCATTTTCATGATTGTTTCCCTTTAAACTCTTTAGCTAACTTCTGTTTTGTTATCTGCATTCTCTTATAATCTCATGGTATCTGTGTGTTTGTTGGGTCTGTTCTTGCTAACTGCTATTGCCTGACCTGATATTGGCCAATAGGACGTGACTGTAGGTCAGAATGTCATGAAATGCAACACTTACATACTTGACATTCATGAGTCATGAAAAACAGCTCCCAAAATTAATTATAAAATGTAAAACTGTCATAATACAGTATTTGTATAGATTTTTCTATCGAGTCTGCACTAGGATCCCAGTTGAGGATTTATTTGTAGCTTGTAGCTCCTTCTACCTTACATGGGTAATCTGTACCAACTAACTGATTTAAATATGACAAATTTGACACAAAGAAGACCTATGTATACAGATTAGAGCAGGATAAAAGAGAATTTCTACCCATAGAATGAAAAAAATAAACATTTTTGTATACAATGAATAAGAATATACAGTATTTACAGGTGACATTTCAATGTACATTCATTAAAACATTTTAGTGATTTCATGAAATTCCAATTTAATTGATCGAATGAATGAAAATGAATCTCAATTGTTACTGTCCGTCCTTTGCTATTCCCTTCCCCGCTTGCCCAGCTTCAGAATCAGTACAGAAGAAATCAGCTCTACTCAAGACTAGAGCTCCCACAAAGCCTTACATACTTATTATGTATTGTGGGAATTAGAAATGAATGCAATATGTATGCATGATTAAAGCAGGTAGCGTTCCATTCACAATGCATTAAAAATGGAGTACAGAGGTCTACGGATGATTGCCTTTTTTGCACTTTGCTAACTATGTGTGAGTGATCCCTTATTTGTAGATGTATAACCCTATCTTGGCCCAGGACACATTATCTAGCTTAGGGCCAGATTCTATTCAGTGAGAAAAAGGTTTATCACATGAAAATTTATGGATGAGATTTAATTTGAGATGCAATTTCATTCAGAAAA
The DNA here is from genome assembly GCA_038501925.1 of Xenopus petersii. Lineage (NCBI taxonomy): Eukaryota > Metazoa > Chordata > Amphibia > Anura > Pipidae > Xenopus > Xenopus petersii. The sequence continues at coordinate 18,853,836 of CM076686.1, forward strand.
TCTTATCTCACTGTTTATCACATGAAATCTCACATAAAGTCAATGGGAAACAATAGAACTATATTAGGAGAAACGTTTTTCTCCTTGAATTGAAACTCGTCCAGTGGTAAACTGAAAAGACATGAGAAGAGATGTAGTGAAGTGCAGAGGAATGAAGGGCATGAAGTTTATGAGAAGGAGCTAGTAAGTTTTTCTTGGTTTATGGGAAGCCACCATAAGGACTTAAGCAGGACAGGGGACTGCACTCTATTGGATGAGAGGAGGAGAATTCTGGCAGCAGTATTTAATACAGACTGTAGTGGGGATGAGATAAGCGTTAGGGAGGACAGTTAAAAGAAGGTTACAGTAATCTAGGCAGGATAGGATTAGATCATTCAGGAGTGTTTTAGATGTCTAGGTGAAAGAAAGAAATGGATTTTGGCAATACTGTGTAAGATAAAGTGACAGTGTTGTTTATATGGTCAGAGAAGGAGACAGAGGAATCAAAAATTACCCCCAGACAACATCAGCTGAGTTGATAGGGTTATTGATCATGCCTTCAATAGAGATAGTAAAGAGTGAAGTAGGACCAGGCTTAGGTAGAAAGATGATCCCAATGAAAAAAACTATAGACCTGCAGCTCTAACACCGGTAGTGGGAGAAACATTTGAGATATTTTGAGATATTTTGTCCAGAATTACTACTAAAGTATTAATAAATTACCAAAAGTCACCATGGAATGATGGAGGAGGTCTTGTGCCAAATAACTCCATTGAGCTTCTGCCAGAAGGTGAGTAGTAAAGTAGATCAGAGCTTTTTTTGACACACGTTCCTAATTTACAAGGAGGACAATTTTGGGAATTCATCCACAGAAATGATATACAGGAAAAACAAAAAGGCAAGAAAAATGAATTAAAAACAAATGAAAGAAAATTAAAGACTTGAAGGGTAGTGGTGAGCAGCAAATTTTTTCACCAGCCATGGATTCACAGTGAAATTCTCCATTTCGTCCGAGGTTACTTCTAATATCCTCAAATTTTTTAACAAGGGGTACTTTATTTATTATAATACACAAGTTTTAGTGAGTCATGTGACAGAAATGACATCACTATGCACTTTTATAACTGATGACTAGTTACCATTTCTAGGTATATAATTTACAGGATATTCATGGCTTTTGTGTATTATATCCTTATTAGCAGTGTGTTCCTACATCACCATAAATGTGCCGTTTATGACTTATGGTGATCTCTTCTAGAACTTTCTCCCTTTGCACACTGCCTGTCACTTGTCTAAAAGCCAAACATAAGCAATAATTATTTTGTATAAAAGTGATGGAAAATAATTCCCTGTGCCACATGAGTGCCAGTCATTTTTCTGGAGCAAAGAGAGAACGTTCTTGACTAACCTATATACATTTAACTGTAGATTATAATGAATCATGGACCCCCTGCTAAATTTTATAAAGATATTTAGGGGTTATTTATTAAAATCCAAACATCAAAAACTCATTTTTTTATCCATAAAATCCGAATTTTTAGTGGAAAAAAAATTGAATATTTCGAGATTTATTATACCCCAACGATGGAAAAAGTCAGAATCTGAAAATCCGGAATCTCAGACCTGCCTTATATATTGACTTATATGGTTGTATATAAGTCAATGGGAGAGGTCCCAAGCCTATTTAGAAATTTCTGAAAAGGAATTAGCCCGAAAATCCATCTATTTATGACTTTTCGGGCCAACATCTGAAAAATGTGGGCTTTTCAGGAAAAAGCCAGAAAAAAATGTAACGATTTCGGGGGAAAAAAAGCCTCAAAAAAATAGTACAGTTCGAATTTCCGTATTTTTCCGTATTCGTGCCTGATCTGATGAAATCATGCTCTTTAAATAATAAATAAGGTCTAATCGTGGATTCTGGTTTGGTCAGACTTTTTTTATTTAAATAGTCAGAATTTTGATGAATAAGGACCTTAATGTCACCTCGGAGTTATGTGACCTGTATTGAAAGCACTCGGCCGTGGCTAAAATTATGTTTATAAATTACAGTAGGGGTACATTATCCACTATGTACACAATTTCTTCAACTACGGGAGGTGCAAGAGACAGTAGGAATCCATATATGAGAGTGTTTACTACTTTACTCTAACTGTAACCTTGACGGATGTGTCATAATCAAAGTCAGACTAGTGGCAGAAGATTTTATCTGTTGTCTCCATCGTGACAGTTTTGAGCTCTGCAAGACAAATCAGCATATAAAGCTGCAGGTTGGCTGCACAATGGGCTGTTGGAAAGTTCTGCTGCTCCCCAGGATCTTCTTCTCACTGTGCAGGTAGAGCAGTTCATTTCTCATCAGTCTATTCTATACAAATCTCATGCACACTCACTCTTACATACACTCTCGCTTACATATTCCTCTATTTGTCTTTGTTTATCTACAACAATATATTATGCCTACTTGCATCACCCATTCATGTCTAGTTATAGCTACAGGGATTATATTCAGTTTAGCCCCAAAAGGACTGCTTTATACATATTTTTCACTTTGCTATTATTTCCTGGCAAATATGTGTTATAGCAGAAATGTATCTGATGTCTTTCAAATAATAAAACTGTATGTCCGTTGGGTTTATCCCACCACATTTTTTTCTGAGAAGATAAAACTACCTTTATGAAACATTGTTTTTTGGACATGCAGCTGATTCTACCTTCTATTTCAGCCAGTACAGCCACTTCATAGAGAGAATGTCTCACCTGCAGGCTTCTCCCTGCATCTAAACCTCCAAAATAGGAGAGGCCCTTTTTTGTGATGTGGTTAAGATCTTAGTTTAAGGGAACAACATAGCAGAGCTACTTTTATATTGTTATTGTTGCATTTATGTTTTTAGTGCATCAAGAAGACCATGGAACCATCCATCATCTCCCTTGTGTCTCTACTTTCCCTACTGATAACGGCCCACTCGGCCCCTGATCCCACCTTGGACTCTCACTGGCAGCTGTGGGTTAAAACTCACCAGAAAATTTATAAGGATGCGGTAAGGACTTAGAATAGCTCTGATAGTCCTAGTTTGACTCCACCCTACCAACATTAAACTTCTCCACCAAAACTGTTATGGGAGTAAATGATCTTCTTATAGATAGCTTGGTCATCAGACTTAAGCATTTTATATGCTGATGATTGCTCATAAGATACAGTTTCTAGAACTAGATTGTACTGGCCATGGAGTAAGGTGTCCACATCATCTTAAATACATCCATAAAATGCAGAGAACCAGAATCATTTCCAATCCCTGAAGCCTAGCAAACTACATTGGTGGGTGAGTGAGTTATAGTATTATGGGGAAGCTATGTTAGATAGGGCAGTGGGATCAGAATGGGGTCAAGAGAGGGAGTGAAGTGGGCACATGCTATAGAAGCTAAAGAGATTGTACTGTTATAAAGAGAACTGTTTAACAGATCAAACTCTCAATGAACATGTAAATATCCATGGACAAAAATAGTAGCCTCCACTGTCTGCCAAAAGTGGGAGAGCTGGGGTTAATTGCATGTACAGAAAATGATGATATAATTCATATATACACATAAATAATTATGTGCCCCTTGCAAACAAGACTAAAATCACACGGCAAAACCGGTATGTTGGTAAGAATGCATTTATGTCATTAAAGTAAGCTAGGACTATTAAACTGACAATGATGGTTATTTATCAACACTGGGCAAATTTGCCCATGGGCAGTAACCCATGGCAACAATCAGAGTGCTGCATTCATTGTTCTACTTGCAGATGGCATTAACAAGCTAATCACTGATTGGTTGCTATAGGTAAATTTGCCCAGTGTTATGAGGAGTTTAATTGACTACTGGAACAAACATACTGGTGTTCAGTAACGTAACTAGAGGGGGTGCGGGCCCTGGCCCAATCGCACCCCCTGCTCCCCTGGTAGTTACGCCACTGCTGTGGTTCATTTGGAGGGGTTACATTTATGGACTTTTGTCTTGTTTCAGCTTAAATTAACTATGCCAATTCTTAGAGGGGTTTTTCAGATGATCTTGTCACCCTGCCATAGGAAACAAGGCAATGAAAAAAAACTTACAGTCCTCACTCCCAAAGTAGTGATCCACCCACACCAAACAATGAAAGGAGAGCAGTCTAGGGGTGCGATAATAAGAATCAGAGTCTTTTATAGGGGAGTTTTGAAGGCAGCTTAAATTCAGTTACCTTTAGAACAGGGGTCCCCAACCTTTTTCACCCATGAGCAACAATCAAATGTAAAAAGAGTTGGGGAGCAACACAAGCATGAAAAATGACCCTGAGTGGTGCCAATAAGGGTCGTGATTGGCTATTAGTAGCCCCTATGTGGACTGGCAGCCTACAAGTGGGTCTGTTGGGCAGTACACATGGTTTACTGCCCAGAAACTTGCTTTGAGGCCACTGAGAGCAACATCCAAGGGGTTGGGGAACAACATGTTGCTCTTGAGCTACTGGTTGGGGATCACTGCTTTAGAAGTATATTTTAACTACGCTTTCATTCACTGAGCCTACTTCAATTCAAAGTATTCGACTGCTAAAATTTGTCAACGACAAATACTTGTGAGTTGGTTTAATAATTTATGCCTAAAAAAGTGCAAATTAACAAGAATAATTTTGGAAGTAACTGCAGTAGACAAAATAATTGTGTAGGAATTGATCCTTGCAGCTAGGCACTGCCTGAATAACAGACTAGCAAATAAATACCATAATAACATTTATGTACATGGATTGGCAACACAAACTGATCAAACAACTAGGATAATAATTCACCTTCTTTTCTGTTGACTCTTTTTGATTTACCTTAATAGCCAGACAGTAATTTCTATATGCTTATTGATATAAACATCCTATTTACAATTCACAGGAGGAGGAAAATGCAAAAAGGAACATGTGGGAGGAGACACTGAAATTTATCACAGTCCATAACTTGGAATATACCTTGGGACTCCACACTTATGAAGTTGGGATGAACCATCTGGGAGATATGGTGAGAACTCTAACCTTGTATTTTATGCAATAATGGACAAATAAGAGAATAGCAGTGACAAGGTAAAGGTTAATGATTACCAGTCAGGGTGCACATGCCCTACAATTAACAGCTTGAAGAGTCAAGAGAATAACAGCAGGCACTTACAGATTCCTTGATTAGGAGTATTAAAGTAAAAGGAAAGGCATTTTTACTTGGGGTTGCCAAAAGTTAGGCACCCCAAGTGGTTGTTTTTACTTACCTGACACTACGGGCCGGTGCTCCTGCAATGGCCCGAGGTTATTCCAGCGAGCACCACTGAGCGATCCTCTTCCTGCTTCTTCTTTCTTCAAATTTCCCGGGGCAGACACATGTACAGTAAAACAAAATAGCCGACTTTTTCATTAAAGTTTAGCTTTTCGCTCTACTAAGCATTCGCAACTGCGAGAAGAAAGAAGAAGCCGGAAGACAATCATTCCGGGGTGCTCGCTGGAAGAACCCCTGACAGGTGCAGGTTTCCTCTGATAGGAGCACCGGGGTTTCAGGTAAATAAATACAATCACTTGGGGTGCCTAACTTTTGGCAACCCCAAGTAAAAATGCCTTTCCTTCTTCTTTAAATGAAGAGTAAATTTTATTTTGAACAATACAGCAGAATGCAGAATACAGCTTAGCCTTATGCATTTTTTTGGACATGAGCAGTAAATGCATAATTATGTGCTGCTTCTTTAAAAAAAATCATTAACTAAACAGAAGATATTCTACAACACAGAGATGGGAAAAGGTGAGCTATTTCACTATCAAACAGTTATCCAGGAGTAGTGTAGGTGGGGACAGGTCCTTACCTAAATATCTAATCGAATCTACGGTAATCTGTTTTTCATATCCATATCGACATTGTACTAGGCCCTCTATACACATCCCATAAGCCAATGGCACTGCTATTATTATTGCACAAAGCAGGAATATACTGTAGCATTTACTTTGTGTCTTATTCTTTTATTTCTGCAGATTGTATTAAATGGATTGGAGCAATCCATTTGAGAGGGCATTCATAGGATCTGGGTTGTGTTTGGGTGTGTGTGACAGGCAGGGCCAGAACTAGGGGTTGGAGGCAGAGTAGGCACATGCCAAGGGTGCAAAGCTGGCGGGCACCAGGCAAGTATCTTTTCTGCCTCCAACCCCTAGTCCAGTCCTGTCTCTCCTCTCAGTCGGGCTGTGCTGGACTGTGGATGCGCTCGGGCCTATGTGCACACATGTTGCAAGTCTATTTGTGCATGTGCCCATTTGGCGCCTCGGGCAACTGGCTGGTTGGGTGATGGTGACAGGGCTTAACAGGGTATGGCCTATGAAAATCCGGGGCATAGCCTAACATTTCTGGCTGTTAAACCAGAAAAACATACATAATATACTTGTACTCATTTAATTGAGATCATGCTTTTCCATACAGGAAAAGCATTTATTATTTATATTATTTATATCATTGATTGTTTATAGCATATATAGTTATATCCCTGTGAATGTGTTACATACAGGATTGTTATTATGTGCCAGACAGGTGAGGAGATGGCTGCAACAATGACAGGTTACACCAGCTCAGACCATTCATTGGCCAACATGACCCATGTACCCAAAGAGATAGAGATATTAGCTCCTCCACCGGCATCAATCGACTGGAGAATCCTAAATTGTGTCACCCCTGTGAGAATTCAGGTATGGTCAGGTATGTGTATATTGTGTGTATGTGTGTGTGTATATATATATATAAAGTTCCAGCTGTGGTGCACTCGTTCTCTTCATGCTGTCAAAAAAAGTATAGATAGTAGTTTGCCAAGATTGACACACACCAGGGCTTCATAATGCAGTTTAGAAAAGAAAATTTACTGTCAACGTTCGGTCCCATTCTGGGCCTTTCTCAAGACATTACTACAAAGGCCCTGTGGGTGGCTAGGAAAATATTCAAACACACAAATTGCAGTGTAACAAAAATAACTTTATGTAATATTAAATGCAAAGTAAAATACTGTATGCATTCACATCATATTAATGACCACTACCCTGGGAATATCTGCAGTCCAATCCTGGCCACACTCCACTCCTGGTGGACAAAAAATCTCAGTCCCTTTTCCCTCAAAGAGCTCTTAAGTTTCCCAGGTAGCGCTACCTGCCCAAATACCTTTCCCACTGGACAAAGGTATTTGCTCCCATGTGGCAGGCACAGGAACACCCACAGGAGACATGCTAGATCCTCTCTTTTTCTACCCTCCCTTGGGCACAACTCACCCTGGTGATTCACACAGATGAGTAGGCTCATCCAGAGTTGGAACAGGCATCCACAGCGATGAAATCAATTCAGTGAAGCACAAACAGCTTGCTTTAAATCTTCAGGGAATTGCACCCAACAGTGTGAGCAGGGCAACTCCCTTTATTCCTTACAGCACAACTCCCAGCATTCTCCATAATGAGAGCACACAAAGTCTACCTCTGCTGAACTACAGCTCCCAGCACTCTCCATAGTGCAAGCACACTAAAAGGCATCAAAGCTCTAAACCTGCATGGTTGAGCTTACCAGGCTCTGTAGTACCCTGTATCAGCCTCGTAGGGCTATCAAACTCCTTTTGGCCCCTATATTTTTGCAGGAGTTTCTGTCCACCCTCTCTTAGCAGCAATGGCTGTGTGCACATGGCTCTGCCTATATCAAAACAGTTATGCAGCAGTATCTGCCAGACCATGCTGCACAGGGACAAGGGCACCTGTCCCTCCCAAGACTCTTGGTAGACCCTGTAGCAGGCGAAGCATGGGATTTACGCCATGTGGTTTCAGACCATAGGGGAATTAACCCTACGGGTCCCTACATGTATATGAATTTACATATATATTTATTTTTTGACAACAGGGAAATTGCAACTCTTGCTATGCTATTAGTGCCGTGGGGGCTCTGGAATGCCAAGTGAAAAAGAAAACTGGCAAACTGGAAATTCTCAGCCCACAGGAACTGGTGGATTGTTCCTCCACTGAAGGGAACAATGGCTGCAAAGGAGGAGATTTGAAGAATTCCTTCACCTACATGGGGAAAAATGGCATTAGTTTCGAATCACTTTATTCTTATACAGGAAAGGTAATCATTGTTTGCAACAATTTTTTGTTTGTCATGGAAGGGGCGGTTGAGTGTGTATTTTTTAACATCAGGCAGGGTTAAAAGGATGGATTTAGGATATTCTTGACTCTATATGTTCCTACTTTATGGGAAACTATCTTTTTACCTTTTTTAGTTGCTATAATCAATTGTTATATTTATTACTTACTGCAGATGCCTCTGGTGTCACTACTATGAGGCTAAATGCATTGCATTGAGCTCATTATTTATTGTTTCCCTGAATTCCCTTACAGCTGAGAAAGCACATTTATGAATTAAATAGTTGAATTTGCTTATTTTTCTATTAAAGGGGCCTAATATTAGGGAGGAGGGGTTGGTCTAAGGATGAAACCTTTGATGGGGGATCTCATGCTAGAAACCTTGGTTCACTTACCTGTAGCAACTTCTTATGACCTGGGACAAGTCACTTAACGTTCCGGGGTCCCAGAATACTTATTGCACCTACAATGGCTGCCTTGATTGCTGTAAAAGCAGTTTGAGTCCTTCAGGAGAAAAGCACTATATAAACGATTCCCTTTAATATTTAACTTTATGGCAGGTATACCCGGGTGTAGCAGCCACTTGCTGAACCAGTCACAACTTGTGCTTCATATTTATTTGCATTAAATGGGGCTATAATTGCAAGCTGGTCATTAGTGGGTACTGATAGGTGTTTCATTGACCGAGTGCCTGAACCTTGGCTGGGCCCCTACAATAGAACAGATACAGCTGGTCTAGTCATGTAGTGGCACCAGGAGGGCAAATGACTTTTGTGTCCACTAATGTTTAATGTTTATTAAAGGGATGCAGCTGTGAGGTGGCTTTGCAGTGCACTCCACATAAGGAGAGTTGCCTTAACATTCACATACTGTTCTCTGGTTCACAGTTGGTAAAATCTGTTCTTTTCATTATTCTCCACCAGGAAGGAGACTGCAATAGGCCAGCTCATCCTGCAATATCAGGTTTTATACAAGTTGTGCCTGCAGATGAAGATATTCTTAAAATTGCTGTGGCAACAATAGGACCTGTGTCAGTTGGCATAGACTCTACTCATCAAGGGTTCCGTATGTACAAGTCAGGTGAGTACTAAAGCCTGTGTAATACTGCATGATTGTTGTATAACATGGGTTGGCTGTTCTTGTTGGGGCTGATCTAACAGCCAGGAGACAAACCTCTTTGGTAGTGGTGGGGAGGAGAGCAGGGATAGTCCCAGGCAGATTGTGGTTATAGGAGAGTGAAAAATTTGTGTAACTTATCATCTGGATCACTACAACCAAACAGTTTACTGTCTCTTTGGTGCCTGTTGCCTTCAGACTTTCAGTATGAAGGCTTCTGTAAAAAATATTAAGGTTCAGGAACAGGCAAGGAACATCCTATCAAACACAAGGTGTAACTCTGCTGTACAAAAGAGAAAGAGAGAGACAGCTTAACAAACACTGAAAAAAATGCTACTGTAGGCATAGCACATTGGCCAGTGCTAATGTTCTATAGATATGCTACAGTACCGGGGTTCAGCATATGGTTGATTTCAATATAACGAAGTACTGAGAGAAAGCAATCAGAGCAGAGCTTGCTGCTAAATATCTTTTATTGAACACAACATGTTTTGGGCGGGTGCCCTTTATCAAGTGACACTTGATAAAGGGCACCCGCCCGAAACATGTTGTGTTGAGAGCAGCAAACTACCTTGATGTGGTTGATTTCGTTGATTATTGGGGTGGGGCTGGGCATGACCCAACTGTGGTCAGATGACAAAATTAATGTTTGATTTGAGGTCTTGGAGGACCTTGAAGGGTGAATTTAGAGATCTAGGATCTAAGATTATGCAGAGGTCTTCCAATGTCCGAATACCTGTGCCACATACAACATTATAAAGACAGTGGGAACTTAGGAAACTAAATGAACTAAATGAAGTCTTGAAGTGTAGGAAAGGAAGGTTTGCAGAATGCTGTTTTTTCTTGGGGTGTAAGCTATATACAGCCATGGTGGATTGCATCTCAATGGAAGGATGTCTGCTCTTAATAGAAGAATAGCTAAGAAGCTGGAAGAGTTTAATTAGGCAAGGGGGGATGAGTCAGAAAATTCTGGAGAAGCTGGGGTAGATTTGGCCAAGGGATTAGAATGGGCAAGCATTTAGGAAACAGTGATCATAACATGGTCCCTTTGACATTATGTGCAGAGACAACTCTATAAGGGAATAACTGAAACACTAAACTTTAGACGTGCAAACTTTGCCAGTATAAGGGCATCTCTGTAACATAATAACGGGGAAAACTTTCTACAGGGTTAAAAAGGGACAAAAAGTCTTTAAAATGTTGCTTAATAAATATACATGTCAAGCAAGTAACGTGATCGCCAAGCAAAACCTTTGTGGTTTGATAGAAGTGGTAGTTTTTGGTTGTAACAATGTAACCTGTGATGCTGGTGGGCAGGGGGGATGATGTGGGCTTTATTAGGACCTTTAAAAATTGCCCCCTCTACTGCTTGTGTATTGTGCTAGAAGTATTCTAATTTCAGTCATTCACATCGCTCCCTATGGTAGTGGAGGGTACAGTGTCATTTCCCCACAACAATGAGACACACACCCATATTGGCCCCTTTAATCAGAAGCCATTGGTTACCAACTCTGCGTTCTTAGTGCACAAGAGGCATTTTGTTGGTTGTGTTAAATTGCTGGATGCAAAACACCCACACTCTAAATCTTTGAGGTTGCAACAGAACAATGCATCAGCTGGCATTATACGTTTTACTGACAGTGATATTTAAATGCTCCACAATGGATGGGCTGTTTCGGATATTTAGTCACCCAGCATTTCACTCAGGTGGTAGATGAACGAGGGGCTGAAGTTTTTATGTGTGTATATTTTTAATTATGTAGCAATGCTTGTATATTCATTTCAAAACAGTCATAGAACACAATCATGGAACACTGCCAACTATATAACATGTATGTGGTATACAGTTGTATTCAAGAATAGGTGCTTTATGTTAAGACACAAAAATATGGACTCGCAGACACTTATAGGGGTAATAGTGAGTTATGATTGCCTCAAGTGAAAAGTGCAAGGACATTAGGGGCACAGAATTATGACCCTTATCTTACGGCCCATGGACGTAACCACTTTGTCTGTGGAAACGGTTCCTGCAGTTTGTGGTCTGAAACATTTCCTGAAATAAAAATATGAATCGAGGTGCAGACTGTAGCACTGTTACACTGCAACACAATAATGTCGTGTTTACTTTACATTTGCGTTCATTTTCTGCTGTTTGTATTTGACAGGTGTTTATTATGACCAATATTGCACCACCAACGTTGATCATGCCGTACTTGTGGTTGGATATGGTACTGATATAGATAAACAAACAGGCAAGAGCAATGACTATTGGCTGGTCAAGAACAGGTAAGATAAATGGAAACCACTAGAGTGGTGGAGTTTTCAGTGAAAGCCTCTGTATATGTCTTACTTGTTATACTTTCATGTTTTGTTCTAATCCAGAATGATTTTAGTGGCAAGTACCTGCCTGTCAGAGTTGAGCTCTGTCCCAGTCTATACAACACAGGATTTCTCTCCCACGCAGCAAAAAGACACTCCAATGCACTGGTTCAATCCACCTTGGGTTGTTGAACTTCAATACCCAGAATCCTTCAAAATATAATTGAGCTCAAAGCATTCTGGGAGTTGCAGTTCCTCAACACCTGAAGTCCTAGGTCTGAGATCTAAATGAGGTGTCAGATCTGGGATGGGTTTATATATGTGACGAATCTAGTATTGCTATTGGGTCACTTATTAAACAAGTGCCCAATGTATCTATAGTAATAAGTCAAATCAACTGGACTTGCTGTATTTTCCTTGAAGATGTTTCACTACTCATCTGACTGGCTTTCTCAATTCAGAATGACCTGTACAAAATATTTGTGGTTATATAACCTGTATTCTTACTCCAATCAACATAATCTGTTTAGTACAACCAACATGGGGTCAGAGACATCATGGAGGCAAGGTGTTGATTGTATTAGCATGAGCTATGAGGTGTTATTAGTGAAATGTAGTGTTGCTCTGCAATGGTAAAACTGGTGTGTTTGCTTAAGACACATTACTAATGTTTATATAAACAAGCTGCTGTGTAGCCATGGGGGCAGCCATTCAAGCACATGATACACAGTAGATAACAGATAAGTACTACTATAGTTTATATAAACAAGCTACTGTGTAGACATGGGGGCAGCCATTCAAGCACAGGATACACAGTAGATAACAGATAAGTACTACTATAGTTTATATAAACAAGCTGCTGTGTAGACATGGGGGCAGCCATTCAAGCACAGGATACACAGTAGATAACAGATAAGTACTACTATAGTTTATATAAATAAGCTGTTGTGTAGCCATTGGGGCAGCCATTCAAGCACAGGATACACAGTAGATAACAGATAAGTACCGGTATGGGATCTGTTATCCAGAAACCCGTTATCCAGAAAGCTCCGAATTACGGAAAGGCTGTTTCCCATAGACTCCATTATAATGAAATAATCCGATTTCTTAAAAATGATTTCCTTTTTCTGTGTAATAATAAAACAGTAGCTTGTACTTGATCCCAACTAAGATATAATTAATCCTTATTGGAAGCAAAACCAGCCTATTGGGTTTATTTAATTTTTACATGATTTTCTAGTAGACTTAAAGTATGAAGATCCAAATTACAGAAAGATCCCTTATCCGGAAAACCCCAGGTCCTGAGCATTCTGAATAACAGGTCCCATACCTGTACTACTATAGTTTATATAAACAAGCTGATGTGTAGCCATGGGGGCAGCCATTCAAGCACAGGATACACAGTAGATAACAGATAAGTACTACTATAGTTTATATAAACAAGCTGTTGAGTAGCCATGGGGGCAGCCATTCAAGCACAGGATACACAGTAGATAACAGATAAATACTACTATAGTTTATATAAACATGCTGCTGTATAGCCATGGGGGCAGCCATTCAAGCACAGGATACACAGTAGATAACAGATAAGTACTTCTATACTTTACATAGGGCAGCCATTCAAGAACAGGATACCCAGTAGATAACAGATAATTTCTGAAGAATCCCATTGTATACTGCAGAGCGTATCTGTTATAAACAGTACTAGGCATATACATCTGTTAGTTACTACTTTCCCTTTCTCTCAGTGTGTGTGTAGAATCTATAGGTTAGAGGGGTTATTATGTTTATAGTTGATAATAGTAATTACTCCTCCTGGCCACTGGTTGTTATTTTCTGGTAAGGTTGGTGCTAAATAGTGCTGCACCTACCACAACTGCCTCCAATTTGTCAAAATCAACACAACTGCATATGTGCTTTGTCACAAATCAGATGCGACTGTGCTGAATAAAATCATAATTTCTGGTAGTCAGCTTGCAAGTGATGTGTCCACCCTATTCTTTTTGCGCAACTCTACTGCTGCATTTAACGCAGGGTTCCCACCCATCAATAGGCGCATGAAATGACTGAGCGGCCCCAAGCTCAACTATATGGTAGTGCAAGAAGCTCATTTCGATGGAAGTACCTTTAATGGAAGTGGTTTCTATGCACAACTGACTGCAGGAACCCAACTGCACCTGTGGACATACATGAACTCTATTGGCAGTGATAAAGTGATGGACAACATTCAGGGAAAGGATCAGGCAAAGGAGCATAATTGTGCCAAGTGCAATGCCCCTTGTGAGCACAATGAAATTTGAATTCTAGGGGAAAAACTCTGCATTGTAGGAAAAAAACATGGTGATAGTATTTCAAATTGCATGCTGCTCACTGCACTTGCAGTGCATGCAACCTAAAAGTGCAAGCTTTGTGGGGCAGTTGTGCAAAGTCTACAATGTCTACAGCTGCCAGACGCTGCTTGTCAAGTAATTGCCCCTGCCGTTTTTTTTTTGTTCCCACCTTCTTTTTCATTGTGTTTCATATCCTAATGTCACTCAGACTGGTGCTGGTGGATCAGTGTTGCAGAGCAAGCAAAAGTACCAGCTAACTGAGCCCACACTGTTTGATAAATTATATAATTGGGACCGTTTAACTCTCTAACTTCCATTTATTTCACAATAATTCATTTGCCAGATTCCATTGGTGAAAACCTTTCTCTTGTATTTCTTATAGCTGGGGAGGCACCTGGGGCGAACAGGGATACGTTAAAATGGCTCGAAACTGCAACAACCATTGTGGAATTGCCAAGGAAGCGATGTATCTGATGCTGTGAGGCCTGGTCCTGTCAGACTAGATGAGCCAATGGAATTTTATTCACAAGCACATAACTCTGCTAATTCTTTTCTATCTGAGTCTTTTTTATTCTGTAATGTTATTTGTATTTTAATCTCTGAATTTACATCTCTCAACCCATTATTTTTGCTTAAATAAAGTATTACACAAGAACATGGCTCATTACATTGTTCTAGTTACGATATTATTCTAGGACCCTAAAAGGCAACACTATTCGCAGGAGTTATCTGTCACATTATAATTATTATCTATGTATTAATGTATATAAAAAAATTAACAAAAGCCCTTTTGTTTGTCTGATCCTGATTATCAGGCTGATGTCATATAATTACACCCAATCCTGTCCTATAAGTGTGTGAGAGTGATGTTATATTCTGCAGAACCCTGTGATCCATGTAGTTAGAGGTATCTTTGGTAAGACTGTTATTAAAATATAAGATGAGCTGTTTATAAAAGATGAGCTCCCAAGGGCAGGTTTATTAGAAATCAGCAACATTTATCTACCCTTCACACTCCAGCGAATTACACTTGTTTTTTTTATTTTTTATGCTCAGGTGTTTAATTTGTAATGGGTAGACATGTACTATAACTTGACACTCAAAAAACTCAAGAAAATGTTTCCCATCACGTAGGCGTCAATTATGAGATTATTATGTACCATATGAGATTTTTTGAATTTTTTTCACCCCGAGCACATTGCTCAACCCTTTTTATACCGTGGCACAATGCCATCTACTGGTCACTATCGAGGAAAAAGGAATCATCAGGTATAAAGCCCCTGATTAGGACCCTTAACTGTCTAAATTACTGGGGATGAGCCTGCTTATATCAGGTAAGGTGTTTAAATTATCACATCCCTACAAGGGTTTAAAAAAAACAAAACAAAAAACCACCTCACATTTTGGTATCTATGTTTCCAAGTAACTACAAATAAAGCACAAGACTTGTTACAAGGTAAACAGTAAAGTATTTATAGCCATTGTATTCACCTACTGTAGAAAAACGTCCTTACATGTACAGTTATTTCTATCCATTGCTTTCTACAGTAGGCACAGTTTTTTAATTTCTGTAAAGCAAAAGTACATTCGATTAGGAAGCTGATTGGTGCAGCCAGCAGGTGACATTTGTTTGGTACCACAGAGCACAGTCAGAATTATTGAAGCATGTTCTAGGGGCACTTTTGGGTCTGCTACCACCTGAAACACCTGTGGCTATTCACCAGGTACAGCCTCTCATCTCTGGTGGCCATTGTAAGTGCAACTTCTCAGGTCTCTCTCTCATACCTCCCAACTGTCCCTTTTTCGGAGGGACAGTCCCTCTTTTGACAGCTCAACCTGCAGTCCCTCATTTGTACTGGAAAGTCCCTATTTTCTCTGCACTGAACAGCCAGAAAAAGAAACAAAGTTTCTAACTTAATTGGCTTTAGCAGAAAGCACAGAACAACTAACAGATGCAAATAAGATACTTTGTAACAATTTTGAGACACAAGAAAACAGTTTAGATAATGAGAATTATTTTCAAAATTTCATAACCTGCCAAATTTTGTACAATGAACATGGTAATTAGGGGGTGTGGCCACAGAAAGGGACATGGCACAAAAATTTTGCTGTGCTACGTGCGGAAAAAGTTTTTGTCCCTCTTTTTACTTCCAAAATGTTGGGAGGTATGCTCTCTCACTCTTCCTCTCTTGATGCCAATGTCCTTTAATGTGAAAATGTAGCATTCTTCCAATGCCTCGTTGCGGCTTGGGTACAGCACAGCAGAGCTGCCAGAATCTATTGAGAGGGATACTCTTTACTGACCCACTTATGTCTAGGACCACCAAATGGGCTCTTGCTGCCTCTTATATAGGAATTTGGGCCTGGAAAATCAAACTTTCAAGGCATTTCCTGGGGAATTGATACATGGCCAACCAATACCAACTGTGCCATCTAATGATGAACCATTGCAATTATTAGTTACAAAACAAAATGTAGCTCCTTACAAGCTGATTACATCTTCCTCACCAAAAAACTGCTTGTGTAATCTGAACAACTCTTTATACCAGCAACTGCAACATTCCAGTTGGAATAAAAGTCCATCTCTTAAAAAAGTACCAGGAATGGAGAAATGGTAAATAAGCAAGGTTTTCACCTATGTATGGCCACATTCAGTTCATTATAGGACACACTAGATGGTGATATATTTTCACATAAAAGAGAACAAAGAACCAAAGGTCACCCCTTTAGACTTGAAGAACAGAGTTTTCACTGTTAACAATGCAATTGGTTCTTCAGTAGGATGTTGTGATGCTGCAGAGCCTCTTAATGTATTTAA
Organism: Xenopus petersii; assembly: GCA_038501925.1. Lineage (NCBI taxonomy): Eukaryota > Metazoa > Chordata > Amphibia > Anura > Pipidae > Xenopus > Xenopus petersii. The sequence goes on from CM076686.1 coordinate 18,870,529, forward strand.
ATGAACAATTCAGTGTAAAAATAAAAACTGGAGAAATGGATAGGCTGTGCAAAATAAAAAATGTTTCTAATATAGTTATTTAGGCAAAAATGTAATGTATAAAGCCTGGCTAACATAACATAATGTATAAAGGCTGTCTAACAAAACAGAACAGAACACTACTTCCTGCTTTTCAGCTCTTACTCAGTGACTATAAGGGGGGCCACATGGGACATAACTGTTCAGTGAGTTTGTCATTGCTCCTCAGCATTCAGCTCAGATTCAAAAGCAACAGTTATGACCTCTGTGGCCCCCTATAGTCTCTGATTGGTTACTGCCTGGTAACCAATCAGTGGAAACCAAGAGAGCTGAAAAGCAGAAAGTAGTGTTCTGGCTATTATGTTACACATCCAGTCACTCCAGCCTTTATACATTACATTTTTACATCTAACTATATTAGATACATTTTTTTTATTTTGCACAGCCTATCTATTAATCCAGTTTTTATTTTTATACTTGTTTTTATTTCATGCTTGTGTTGCTCCCCAATTTTTACAATTGAATTTGGCTCAGGGGTAAAAAAGAAGTTGGGGACCCCTGCCTTATAGCATAACTAATATTTTAATTTTCATGAATCAAGGGCAAATTTGAAAACCCAGGCAGTGAGGACTGCTCCGGGCCAATTATATAGTCTTTTCCCTACAACAAACTGTCACTGTTCATTGGCATCATTGGGTCTTTTATATTTGATTTTTTTTTTTAAATAATTTTCTCTTAACATATTCAAATATTCTTATAGCCCACCTCACTCAAAACTTTCTGCTTCAAACACATATAGTTTTGCACATTCAGTTCCCATAACACAGAAATCAGTTAGCAGCCCTGATAACCAGCCATAACATTGTCTGATAGATTGTATCCTGCCCAAGTCATGTACGTGCCAGAACCACAACTATTTCATGACGAGTCAATAAGAGTTCAAATGCAATTGCGGCTTCCAGTCGACTGGGTATATATTTCTATACCAAAAGAATTTATGTTAAAACAGAAGTAGTCAGTATATTGAATATAATTATTACTGGGTATATGACATTAAATGCAGATGGACAGACATCTGGAGTTTCTGATAATGGTTACTCCCATCCATTTGTACTAATTTGTACCTACCTGTATATGATATGCACAGGATGGAACTTCCCACTTCCATGGATGGCAGTGATGATCAGGTTATTAATAAATTTGTATTTCCCTGTAATAGTGAGAGTAGCAGCATTTTCCCTCTAGCCTGCCAACACTTTAACCCTTACTATTGAAAGATAACTTTGTTTCAGGTCTAAAATCCAAGGTGGCGAACTCCTGTCTACAACTCTACAAAGGCCTGAATCATTACTGTTCTAGAACTGCTGAAGCTTTAGGCTGGTGCAGTGAGTTCATTATATAAAATAAGGCAAATAAATCTTAGGGAGTAAGCCCTCGCAAACGGTGTGGAGGCAGGGTGTAGTGTAACTTTAACTTGATACAGAGTGCAATAATTGGGCGCCAGTGGTTCTTATAACTTAACCAATGAACATATTTATTGAACAATACAATCCTCACTGGAGTGTATATAAGAGCAAAACAGGATAATACTTCAACAGTGGATAGGCATATACTCACAAGCACCTTTAGTCAGTATTAGTCCCCACAGGAAAGAGAACATACACAGCAGCAATGAAGGTACACCCAGCTTTCAGACTTTTCCCTAAGTGCAACCCAGGGGAATCATTACATCCCTAAGTCTATGCACTTAGTCCCTACTTCTGGACAATTAGTATCCGGTATCATAATCCCTCTGACTCTCCTCGTTAGCTCAGCTAAATAGCCTGTCTATCTCTTAAGGTGAGTAGCTTATCCTTACTAGACCTGATCTGTCTAGGTTCCACTCAAGCTCTGCCTGCCTGCTCAAGCTAGAGCCAGCACAAGATGGACCCTGAGAGCATGACTACAAAGGGTTTTATATTTCTTCTGGTCACTATTGAGAACGTCAGGGGCATAGCATAAGGCAGAATAATGAAATACCTGTAGGTCCCCTGTTAGGACCCATTTAGGCATCTATAACACTGGGGATTTGCCTGCCAATATTATTAAGGGTGGCTAATTTAGCAGACCCCTACAATGGTATTGGAGCATTAGTATGTTAGTATATATAATAAGGCAAGGTGGTGACAGAGAAGGGGCTGTAACTGAGGGACCGAGTGCATTGCAAAAAAAAAAAAAAAAAATAGGCTATATCTATGGGATTGTGTATACAGTGTCAGGGAATAGGACTGTGTAACTGAGGGTTAGTAAAACTAAAGCAAGATGTGTAAGGAGAAAGGACTGCAACTGACTCCAGCACCTAGACAACAGGACGATCCTGAGGCTTCAGTTTCATTATTATTTTTATTCAAGGTGCTCTTCCATTCATGGTCCAGTTTGCTATTCTAGCCACTGTCTGGTTCATATAATATTAAAACCACACTCCTTAAAAATAAATCCAGTGAGGCAACCCTGAACCCAGTATAGGGATATCCATCTCTGATTTACAGTTGTAATGAAAATACCTGTGCGGTGGGGTCGCCCGCCACGCCATCGGCGGGGACGCCCGCTGCATGATCCTCAATCGCCGGCGCCACTGTGCTCTAGGGCACGCGTGGCGCACCTGAGCACCTCTTAAAGGCGCGGGCGCGCTGGCGTGGTTGCGCCAAAGGTGGTCACACTACTGGTGAAACCAAGCCGAGACCAGGGTACTTGGCACTTGTTCTGGTATTGGGTGCCGGCTGTGACAACAGTGCCTTGCACAATTAGGGGCCTATTTATCATACTGTGTAAGGAGAAAAACAACACCATAGCAACCAATCAGATCTTTGCTTTTGTTTTCTAACTTGTAGGTGAAATATAATTGTGGATTAGTTGATACGGGCAACATCAACGGTGATGTTTTTCTCCACTGTTTTAGACACTGATAAAACTCTTCATCTTTTTTGGGTCTGATAATAACAGACCATACAAGGCATCGTGGGAATTAATTTCTTGGCTAGAGTAGAACTGACTACTAATACAATATTTCCATGTCAGGTAGTTAGAGGCTGGAAAATTTAGAGACAGACAGAAATCCCTAAACCTTCCCCTATTAATAATAAAGGACCAATATATACACCCCATATAGGCAAAGGTTATTTTCCTCCTTTCTTCTACCGAAGCATTCTGTTTTCATTCAGAAGGATTAAGGTAATCTCTAGTGCTGTACCCTTGGTGTGGAATCCAAGAACAGATTTGCATTAGAAGGGGGAGTCATTTTGTTCTGCTTTCTGTCTACTTTGGGACAAAAGTTCTTAATACATTGAATACTTGTATAAGCAACGTCATGTAAAGACCAATTAGCAATGCATTTATTATAATCATATATATGAGATCAAACAAAGCTTTGCAATTGGTGGATAAAGGTTTTTTTAATGGTACAACAGTATATTTAAAACTGAAGGATTACCATAGCCCCTCCAAATTGAAACAGGAGCACCCAGCAGAAGGCATGAGATAAGGAACCTTGACTACATGGTGTGTTTATGTTCGAGTTTTAGTAAATACCCCCTTTATGTAATATGTGGCTTTCTGAAAACCTGATAAATTGTAATACACCGCATCACTTTTTTCTTCCTTTTTTGTACTCTTTGTACGCTCTATGATTAAGATCAGCATCTTCTTGATAACCGTAAAGAGAACTTTGCACCCAACCCTCTATCCAGTCATTGCACAACTGAGCCAGCGAAGTAAATGCACCAAAGCACCAAATATGTTTAAATGAAGTCCACTGAAACTCACACTTGGGGGTTTGTTAACTTATCCTTTGCATCAGTGGAGAACAGACAGAGATTATGGGAGCATAGGAAAGCAGAAGAGAAGAAAAGAGTAATAAAAATGTACACAGGGTAGAGAACAATAGCAGAAACAAAATGAAGAAGGTGAAAAAATATGGGGCGTAGAGGAGAAAATGGAAGGATAATCGGAGAGAAAAGTAAAGAGGGAAACAAGAGAGAATAGAACAAAGCTTAAAGTGATACTAACACTAAAAAATGAATTTTAGCATATGAATGTACATTAAATGTTACCTATAGGTCATGTTGATCATTTTTTGCTTAGAGGTTTGTTTTTTATATAATTGTTAGTTGAAGTTCCTAAGCCTGACTCTCTGACACTCTGACTTTGCCAACCTGACTGTCCCATCTCAGCCTGTTAGTTACAGTTTCTAATGCTAATAGACTCCTGCTGCACAAATATGGCAGCCCCCTCATACAGGAACATAGGGGATCAGACAGGTAATATAAAAGCATCATGCAAATACTTTATGGCAAAGTTAGAAGTAGTTTGCAAAGTCAATATTATAATAGATGTAAAAAAAAAAGTTAAATTTCAGGTGTCAGTATCTCTTTAATAGTGATGGGCAAATAAATTCGCGAAACTCCCGCGAAAATTTGCGTCAAAAATTTTTTTTCCAAAAAAATGGACATCGACGTCAAAACCGGGCGCCGGCGTAAAAAACGGGCGCCGGCGTCGAAAAACGGGTGCCGGCGTCAAAAACGAGACGCCGGCGCCGTTTCGCGAATTTTTCGCCGTTTCACGAATTTCGCGCGAAATTCGCAAATTTTTCGGCGAAGCGAAACGCCGCAAATTCGCCCATCACTACTCTTTAAGTTAAAAAAGGAGAAAAACAGGAGAAACAGTATAACAGCACATATAATTAAAAATGAAGGGGTATTTAGAAAGGGGTAGAAGAGGAAAGGAGAGGCTACAAGAGAAATGAGATCAGAAGAGTGAATGGAAGAAGACAGAATGGAAGGGGAGGAAGAGATAAAGGTAGAGCAGAAGAGAAATATAAAAAAGTGTAAAGTTGGAAAACAAGATATATCATAACCCCTGCTGTCCTCCCGCATCTGAATTGGGTGCCTGTGGGTGTACTTGTAGTCCCAGTTTCTTGTGCTATCTTAAAGGGGTGGTTCAACTTTTTTTTCCATAAAACAGTCTCTCATTCAAACTACTCCCTAGTTGCTAAAGCAATTTGAACCCTAACAACCAGATAACTGCTTCAACTCCACAATGGAGAGTTGCTGAATAAAAATTGAAATAATTTAAAGACCACAAATAATAAAAAATTAAGACCAAATGCAAATTATAACTCTGTACATCATACTAAAAGATGGAGGCCCATTTATCAACATTCAAACCACAAATAAACATATTTTCTCTAAAAACACAAGTCTCCTAAAATGTATTAAAATATCAGAATATACACCTTGGGCTTCTTGGGCCACCACTTTGGGATTAGATTTAGCCTCTCTTTCAGCAAAAAAAAAAAGAAAAAGATCCGAATATAAAAAGCACAAACAAAAAAAAAATATTCTGAATGATTTGATTAAAAATATGAAAACCTCTAAAAAAGATTTACAGATGATTGCTAGAGAAAAATATTCAGAAAACCTCTAAAAGTCCGAACTGGTTAAAAATGGTTCAATTAGGATCAGCGTAGCTCCTTCTGACTTCTATAGGATCTTGACAATTTTTTTATTAGAGTTTTTTTGTGGTTTTTACACTTAATAAATCTCACATTTTTAGAGAAATAGAAAAAAACCCAAAAATTTTTAGAGATTTGTGAAAAAAAATTGAATGTTTGTTAATAGGCCCCTTGACTTTAAGGTCCCTTGACATTAGCTAGTTTGTTATGATTGTGCATACAGTCGCCAAGAGACAAAGTTATTGCTCTCTGTATTCTCTGGGAGCACGGACCCCTTTCTACTGTAAAGACTCTACGCTGACATCTGAACTCTGCCCACATTTAAAAATTCTGAGACATTTACAGGGCCAACATTGATAGGAAAAAAGTAACAAAAAAACAAGGACACTCAGTGATTCATTTTATGCACCAGTCTTCTACGTGTTTATGGGTTGGGTTTATACTATGAAAATGTTATCTACGAGTTATCGATAAACATGGTATTTCTATGGAAGCGTTTTATTCATTATATTCCATTTTATCTGCATTCTTTTATCATGTGATAGCCGCGTGTATAAAGTGTCAGTTCTGTTTTTGCTATAACAAGATTAGAGAAGAGATATTGGTCAGTAGGAGTTGACTGTAGGTCACAATGTCACTGGCTTTAAATTAAACAAGTACATCAATGTTTTCAAAAAAGGGGTCTCCAGAATTTATTATATGATTTAAAATTGAGAAATATTTATTTGGCAAGATTATTAAAATTTACCCTTTAACAGATGGGGGTTTCTGAGCTGTGATGGTAGGCTTTATTAATGCCAGTGCTCTGACATACAGCATCAACTTAATATTTGCAGTCTGTAGCTCTTGGTAACTTACATTAGTAATCTGAATCAATAAATTGATTTAAAGCTCCATAATCTGACACATAGAAGAGACCTGCCACCAGAATACAGCAGGCCTAAGGGGCATGCCCATCCAAATAGCAGAAAACACCATTAAATGATGAAGGAGAGCTTGTGCCAAACCAACCAGATGAGTAGTAAAGTAGATCAAGGCACACCTGCTGATATACCTTAGATTCTGCTAAACATACATGACTGGTGCATAAAATAAGTGCACAGAGTATCCTTATTTTGCAGGGACAATGCCTGGTTTTGGCACTTTTTCCCTGGAAATGTTGGCCTTGGAAATTTCTCTGACTTTTAAATCTGTGCAGAAATCAGATGTCAGTGTCTGCTCTCACTCTATAACCCATATTACTGTTACTACACACATAGGGGCAAATTCACTAAGATGCGAAGTTGCGCCAGGCGCAATTTCGCCGCACTTCGCTGCACTTCGGCAGGCGTAGTTTGGCCAGTGCTCCGCAAATTCACTAAAATCCGAAGTTGCGCACAGGGGTAGCGTAAGATTGCGAAGTTGTGCTAGCGTTGATTCGCTATATAAAGCGAAGTTACGCTAGCGAAGGCTAATTTGCATACGGCGCGAAATTCAAATTTCAATGGAGGAACACGTATCTGCACTACAAATGCCTAGAAAACCTTCAAATCAGCAAATATAAATTTTATTTTGCCCTACACATGTGCCCACTGTCTAGGTAAGTTGCCATGAGTCAGGAGATGTAGGGGGGAGGAAGGGGAGCCCCAAAAAATTTTCGATCTTTTTAAGCCTATCACCCATCATGTAGAAAACACGCCAGCGTTTTTTGGGACTTAGAAAAAAAATTGACTTTTTTGGAAACAATCTCTATCTACTCTATTGCGCTTCGCCAGGTCTGAGGTGGCGAAGGAAGTCTAGCGTAAAAGGTAGCGTTCAGTACACTGCGCAAGTTAGTGAATTTGCGCAGTTACATCGCTAGCGAAAATTCGCCTGGCGTAAGGATGCGAAGTAACAGTAGCGAAAATACGCCAGCGTTCGTTAGTGAATTTGCGCAGTAGCAAAAATGCCGAACGCTAGCGAATTAACACTAGCGTTCGGCACTTCGGCGCTTAGTGAATTTGCGCCATAAGGTCTGCTTAAATCCCAACTATGGAAAGCTGAAAAACTACTTATAAAAGAAGAGTAAATCAGTAAAGGAAAATAATTCACAAAGGCCAATAGAACATTAGCATGTTTAAAAAGGGTGTTTTATTCAGGAGGTGCAGATTTAATTCTGCTTATGTATAAGGCACTGGTTAGATCAAGTTGGGTATGGAATGCAATTATGGATTCCTGTCTATAGTGACGGCAATTTTTTTCTCCAGGCACGAATTCACTGCGAATTCCCGCGATTCGCCGCCGGCAAATACATTTGCGAAACCAGTGCAAAAATTCGTTGGCGTACAAAAAAAAAAGGACAGCTTCAAAAACGGACGCCGGCATCAAAAACGAGACGCTGTGCCATTTCGTGAATTTTTACCCATTTTGCGAATTTCGAGCGAAATTTACAAATTATTCGGCTAAGCGACAGATTCGCCCATCACTACTCGTCTATAGAAATGATATACAGGAATGAGAAAAACTGCAAAGACTATGTAACAAACGGTTAACTCTTCTTACAGAAGAACTATGCAAGTGACAAGCGGAACCCAAAAATAAATGTGTTTCTTTAAACCACAATTTTGTAAATATTTCTCACATCATATCCAAACCAAGATGAGGGGCAGCAGTTATTATCTGTTATGTCTGTCTTGGTTTTATGCAGATATTTACTGTTGCAGCCACAGGTTCCTGTTTGAGGGGAATGTAAGACACCATCCAAGACAAATCAGTATATAAAGCTCCAGGTTGGCTCCATAATGAGCTATTGGAAAGTTCTCTTCAGGATCTTCCTCTCTCTGTGCAGGTAGATTGACTCTTTTCTCATCTTATTCACCCAGTCTATTCTATACAATTCTCATGCACACTTACTCTTACATATGCTTTTAGACTTGTTTATGTACAAAAATGTACTATACCTGCATGACACATTCATGCCTAGATGTACTTTAAGAATTGCACATTATTTCATCCCATAAAGTCAGCAGCAACTTTTAACATTTAGGCATATTTTCCAGGTTAAAAGCCCAATTAAATAAACCACTAAGCAACATGTTGAGCTATTGCCGTCACTTGTGCATATAGAGTTTTTAGTTCATCAAAAGTAAGGTAAAACATGCCCATGACTCAAGGAATGAAAGCATTGTTACTGTATTTGGGGCATGTAACCCTTTCTTGACACTGTCTACTGTATCTTCCAGTACAACCTCTTCCTGGAGAAAATCCTTTGGCTTCACAGTTCATAAACAGGAGATGAAACTTCCTTTCTTATTAGAATGAAGTTTCTATGAATAAAGGTCAATGTATTGATGTCTATTTTAATGTTGTTTCTCTTTCTGTTCTGCTTTTAGTGTATCTGGAAAACCATGGGACCATCCACCATATTCCTTGTGTCTCTGTTTTCCCTACTGATCCCGGCTCAGTCGGCCCTTGATCCCACGCTGGACTCTCACTGGCAGCTGTGGGTTAAAACTCACCAGAAGACCTATAAGGATGCGGTAAGTTTTAAGAGAGAATTTAACCACTCTGAAAAAGTATATCTTATGTCCTGCGCCTTTCATTCCTGAGCATCTCAAAGCAGGTTGCTGCTTATAGGATGCTACTTTTCCAGCTCCATGTTGTAGCTCCCACCCCTCCCAGCTATAGTCAGGTGATCCCACTGGTGTCTAATAAAAGGGCAGCCAAGTTTGGGAGTTTTACTTTGAAAGCAGCAAGTAAGTTGCAGGTAAAACCTAGTCCCTTTGTAAAATGTATAATTAAGCAATAGAATTCTTAATGAATCAGATGAAAATTAAGCGTAGGACTGGCCAGATATGGGATGACTTTGACGTAGTTGGCCAGCTTAAATATATTGCAATATATGGACAAACAATCCCTGTTTTGTTTAAAGGGTAAGGCATTTTTCAGTAGCAGTATGCACAAAATGTCTCTGTCTTAAATATATTGATAATGGGTTGAGTGCAGAGGACTTCTTGTAGTTGATTATATATATATATATATATATATATATATATATATATATATATATATATATATATATATAAACAAAAGTAGTCCGCACTCAATAGGTCTTGTGAAGTAAAAAATTATTTATTCAACGTTTCAGCTCCAGTACACGAGCCGTCCTCAAGCCATCCAGTCAGGGAGTAAGGCCCAAATCCTGTGCGCTGCTTACTTCAATCACCGAGCTTCTTTGTGCTTCAAAAAGAAATTCCGAATGCTCTCACCCCAATATTTCTTTTTGAAGCACGAAGTAGCTCGGTGATTGAAGTAAGCAGCGCACAGGATTTGGGCCTTACTCCCTGACTGGATGTTTTCAAAGCCCATAGGAGATTGCGCGTGTTAAAGAATAAACTTGGTGGGACAAATCTCTGGCAGACTCTACCTCAGATAGGAATAGAAGGGTAAACACTGTGACTATATACATGTTTCTCCGTACCTGAGTTGGAGGCGATATATCATCTAGCCGTAGGACATGCCCAACAGGTTGGTGAGGACAACACCATAACGTAACTTTAATAATTCCTTGCGGTTTTGGCTATACTCTTTGATCGTTATATATATAAATAACCCGGCATAACATTTTACTTTTTTATTCATTTTCACATATATATGCGTATGAGAGATAGACTACTGAGACACGTCACTATAGAGTGAACTTTATACACAAAGGATACACGCCCCCCACACACACTGACGTCATCACAGCTGGATTTGGCTCTCTTTTTTTCACATTGTGTATAAATATGCTTGTTTGAATGCTGTTTGCACTTCCTGAGGACGGCTCGTGTACTCGAGCTGAAACGTTGATTAAATAATTTTTTCACTTCACAAAAACTATTGAGTGTAGACTACTTTTGTTGTTTTAATATTATGAGATTTGTTTGTTCCAGCACCTAGGCATTAACAGGTGATCTGTTGTGCACCGTATATATATATATATATATATATATATATATATATATATATATACTGTATACTTTATGCAACCTGCCTGACTGCCAGTTGATCCAGAGGAAGGCAAAAAAAACCCATCTGAAGCCTTTCCAATTTGCCTCAGAGGGGGAAAAATTCCTTCCTGACTCCAAAATGGCAATGGGACTAGTCCCTGGATCAACTTGTACTATGAGCTATCTCCCATAACCCTGTATTCCTTCACTTACTAAACACCATCCAACCCCTTCTTAAAGCTATCTAATGTATCAGCCTGTATCATTGATTCAGGGAGAGAATTCCACATCTTCACAGCTCTCACTGTAAAAAACCCCTTCCCAATATTAAGACAGATTAAGAACCTCTTTTCTTCTATCGGAATGGGTGACTTCGTGTCAGCTGGAAAGACCTACTGGTAAATAAATCATTAGACAGATTGTTATATGATCCCCTTATATATTTATACATAGTTATCATATCACCCCTTAAGCGCCTCTTCTCCAGCGTGAACATCCCCAATTTGGCCAGTCTTTCCTCATAGCTAAGATTTTCCTTTTACGAGCTTAGTTGCCCTTCTCTGTACCCTCTCTAATACAATAATATCGTTTGGGCACTGGAGACCAAAACTGTACAGCATATTCTAGATGGGGGGGCCTTAGCAGTGCTCTATAAATTGGAAGAATGACCCCTTCATGCAGTGACTCTATGCCCCTTTTAATACAGCCCAAGTCCTTATTTGCCCTTGATGCTGCTGACTGGCATTGCTTGCTACAGACAAGTTTATTATCTACAAGGACTCCAAGGTCCTTTACCATAATGGATTTGCCTAGTGCAGTCCCATTAAAGGTATAAGTGGCTTGGGTTATTTTTACATCCCAGGTGCATGACTTTACATTTATCAACATTGAATCTCAAGTTTATCAAGATCCTGTAGCTAGGATGTTTTTTGGTGTCATCTGCAAACACTGATACATTATATAAATACCCTCTCCTAAGTCATTAATGAAGAAGTTAAATAAAAGTGGACCCAATACTGAGCCCTGGGGGACCCCACTAAGAACCTTACTCCAAGTAGAGAATGTCCCATTAACAACCACCCTCTGTACCTGATCCTGTAACCAGTTTCCTATCCATGTGCAAGCGACAGACCTTAGTTTAGAAAGCAGTCGTTTGTGGGGCACGGTATCAAACGCTTTGGCAAAATCCAAATAGATCACATCTCCTGCCCCCCCCCCACTGTCCTGCATCTCACTTACCTCAGCCATAGTGCCAAGAGTATAAAACAGAACACAAGTGTTTACCACTAGTCCCATTTTATGTGGTCCATGGGTTTGACCTCCAGAAAAATCAAGGAAAGAAAATATGCATTCACCCAAATATCACTGGAGTTTGGATCCACCAGCTATAGCTCTGGGGCCTGGTTGTTGGGGGAGCAGGGAGTTCTCGTATGCCATCCGCTGTTTTAGATTCTACCTGGAAATGGATGGATATTACAGTGAACCCACAATTTTAGAACATGCGATCGATATAACCTTGGGATATCCCACAGTGGATTTTTCCAGTTAGAACATAAGACAAATGTATGTCTAGACTGTACAAAATTCACTGATTTATAATTGTAAATGAGATACCTGGTTTCTTTGTCCGGAGCAAAGTTTGCACAACTTATCATTCCCATTATCCAATATGTTTATTGATATTAATAGACCCTTACAATTCACAGGTGAAGGAACGTGCAAGACGGACCATCTGGGAGGAGAAACTAAAATTTATCACAGTCCATAACTTGGAATATTCCTTGGGACTCCACACTTATGAAGTTGGGATGAACCATCTGGGAGATATGGTGAGAACTCCAACCTTCCATGTAAAGTTCCCCCGACGTTTAGTTGTGTGAAACTTCCCAACAGTAGCATAAAAAGAGCTTTATTTGTTAACTTGATTTGATTGTTATTATGTACCAGACAGGTGAGGAGGTGGCTGCAACAATGACAGGTTACATCAGCTCAGACCATTCATTGGCCAACATGACCCATGTACCCAAAGAGATATTAGAAGCTCAGCCTCTGACCTCAATAGACTGGAGAACCAAAGCCTGTGTCACCCCTGTGAGACGTCAGGTATGTGTGTGTAAAAAAAAAAAAAAAATATATATATATATATATATATATATATATATATATATATATATATATATATATATATATATATATATATATATATATATATATAGTCAATGGAGGGGAGGAGTCTGCACTCGCGACACAAGGTTCACAGTTGCCTGGGTGCAGTGTCCAAAATAAGATTCAATATTGTACAAATAAGGTCCGCACTCTCAGGACTTAGGAAAAATCAAGAATTTTATTATTCACATAGGAGACTGACGTTTCGACCTCTTCAGAGGCCTTTCTCAAAGTACTGACAGAGATTACAGAAATGCTTTAAATACACAGAAATGGTGGGAACATTAGTCAAATTGGAATAGACATGTCAGCATGGTCATCAGTATACGTCACATAATTACTCTACACATGTTTCAAACAATACACTCATTCGGTGTTTCACTTTTGACTATTACAAAACACACTAACATTTAAATTAAACCTCTCCTACACTCTACACTGTTAAAATGGTTTAAAACAATACTAAGTAACATTTTGTTGCCCCTCTATGGCCATTTCCTATTTTATTCAGCAACAGCTGTTCGTTTAGATATTTTATGTTACAAATAGTATCCGGTAAGAGATAAGATTCAAGGGGGGGCATTTATAAACTTCGCGCAGGGCAGATTGGTTCGCAAAGTGAATATATTTGCCCTGCGCATGGTTATATTTATAAAGCTGAATAAGAGGGTGCATACAGAATTGCGAATTTTTTATTCACAATGCGAATGTCTAAAGGGGCTTTATAAATATGTCACAATTCGCAAATTGAGAATCTTTATGCGCACACTCTGCGACTCAATTACGCCACAACTTTGGTGGCGGATAAAATATTCGCAAAACAGTTTTGCAAACTGCGAATTTAAGTTACTGTCAACGCTATTTTCGCGCACAACAACCTCGCACATTGGGTGTGCTCGCGCAAACTCCTGTCTCATTTGCGCGCCATTTGCGAAAATTTATTCACACTGCGAATTCGCATAAACCGGAAAGACGGGCAGAGCAGTGCAATATGTTAGCGCTCAGCAAAAAACATGCGCAATACAACCATTTGCGAAAAATATGCGCTGCGCGAACTTTATAAATGACCCCCAAGGTCTGTGTTGAGCTCTGTAGTGAGCTCCCTTGCAATTACATTCTAAAAGCCCTTAAGTAATGCAGTAATGTGGCCTTCAGTTTCGGCCAGAAACATGCAAATTGCTCTCCCCTCTAATAATAAATCTCCCTACATGCGAACCGAATGGTTAATAAAAGTGAGAACTCTGTTCATTTGTGTTGGGACAACCGCTTCTCGGTATATATGAGCCTACAAATGTGGACTTAAACTTAATTAATTTAATTTATGGAAAAACGCTAATCAAATGTGTTAATTACCCCAATCAATTGCTGAAAATTAGAAAATACTTGGCCAATAGGCATTCACATAGGCATTCACATATATTTAGTGCACACATCCTGTGTTATATAATGTATCCCACAAGTAAAAATTAAAATTGCACAAACGAAAAACAAAAAGCAGAAAACCGTGGTAAAAAAGCAGAAAACCGTGGTAATTGAAATAAAATATAATAAAATATGCTCAGCTCATTGTCCCAGTCCATTGCAGGAAAAACAAAACTGTCTCAAGGATGCCCGCCCACTTATTGTCCACCACTGGAGAGTTGAAAAAGTATCGATAAGACCGACAAGAATATATAGCCGGCGATCAGGAGAGTGCCTGCTTGATTTAAATGAGGGACGGCTCGTGGGTGTTTGTAGCTGTGCGCTCAGACAGTCAGCTTCATGAATCACTTGTACGATTCGGGTGCGAATGGGATGGCCCTCTGCATTGCTGTGCTTACATCTGGGGGGGTTGCCCCGACAGTTTATGGGATTCCTCTGAAAACAAGTGATGCGGACTGTCTGAGCGCACAGCTACAAACACCCACGAGCCTTCCCTCATTTAA